>JALIZH010032912.1:0-485916 GCA_030522465.1 Rhipicephalus appendiculatus | reverse complement strand
CGCACGCAACGTGAAAAACATGCGTTATTCCGCGTATATAAAATCAACACTGCTCCGCCGCAGCTTGAGCCGCGCGGGACCAAATACGGCGGCGGGCCGGACGGTCGCGGTACTTTCCCCGTTTCAGAGATTTAGGGGCCTAGAGGGACCGAAAGCGCCGAACATTATCTGGTCGCGCCGTGAGGCGGAGTGGCGGAGTGTCCACACCTAAATTATTTTTCTTACCCTGTGCTCACAACCAACGACGCCGACAGCGGAATTTCTGCGAAACGAGCTCTTTAACGCTATCGCGTTCAAGCTTGTCCGCCCGATATCGCCATTCACAGTCTCACTTATCGTTTTCCCGCGAGTACCCCAAAGCGAGGCCACCCAGAGTCCTTTGATTCACGTCCAGTCCTGATTGCGCCACTAACTTCATGTACACCACCGAATTGGAGCGGAAAGCTGAAACTACCGAAGCGCTCCCTGTTGGCACTCAATGGCGTCATGATGCAGTACCCATTCTAGAGGGCGACACTGCCAACCAAGGTCGCTCTGAAACGGAAAGGGTTTGTGAAGCCTCAAGCATGAGCGTCGGTAGCGCAGTGGGAACAGCGCCTGGTACCTATCGTCGCGGACCGAGAGGTTGTGGATGTCACCCAAATCAACGAAACTTTTTCTTCAGGTTCCTCTCAGCCATCACGTTCGCGTGCATTTTACCAACATCACATCCGTGACGGAAATGATGTCAGTGAAGTTTTGGTGGACACCAGCATAAAACAATGTCATGTTAAAATTGGATACCAAAAGGTTTCAGCGTCCTCGTCCTCGCACAGTGGCTCTATGCGATACGAGGCAGTGCTGCAAAGGTGTTCAAACTGCAAAGCATATCCAAAACAACAGCTGTCAAAAAAACTAACACGTGTAAAGGAAAATGACACGGACAAACGGTAGATGCACACCTTCTGACATTTATTTCAGTGCACGTTTGTATATCAAAAATATACAACCAAACAGAACACGCAGGTTCACCGCAAAACTCAAAGCAGCACAATGCGCTTTGCTGTACTTTTTACCTTCCTTCACAAACATGAGGTACAGAGAAAGTGGTGGCAATGGGGCAAAAAGAATCGGAAAACGCCAGAGTATATCGTGTACGTGTACCATGGCTTATATCTATAGTCGATCGCGTCAGTGTACACGTTATACACAAGACGACAAACTTTAACTCGTGTGCGCATGTGTGTACCAGGACGACATCTGCATGCGCACATCCCGCAGAGAATAACATTGGCAGTGTGTTTTCCTTTTTTTAACTTTTGGACAAAATGATGCAGAGACCACCGCCAAATAGCCGAGTCGCGCATCATGCCAACGGTACTCAAGTGATGCTTCAAGAACGACTTCCAATGTGCAGTATGCAGTGCCAACGACTAATGCAATGCTGATTGCTTTCGCTCGTATTTACGAGGATTGCATGCTTTTGGTCAACACTACCTTGGTAACAGTAACACTTGGCAACAGTATTTACCTACAGTAGGGTACGTTGTAAGAAGTCTGAAGAGGCCCTGCTCAAATGACCGAAGCGCAGCAGCTGATCGCCTCCGCGACTAACGAAATAGTCCCGCTCACACACTCAGCAATGCTCTCCGAAGGCAGGGTCACCGGCCGTCCAGCTCATGACATCAGTCATGAGTGCGCACTCATTGGTGCAGGCTTGTGTGCATCTGCCCTTGAGGAGGAAATGCCACAGACTTCTAAAGTTCTATCCAACTATAGTTCCTCCACAATTTTAGTTGCGGAGAGGGTTCAAAAGCGTACTGTGTTTCTGTAGTAGCTGTTTTGTTTCATGAACCAACCAGATGTACCATATGAACCAGCCGAGCAAGGAAGCCAAGTGTTTTACCAAACACAAACCAACAAGTTCAATCTTGCTCCGAAACAAGAGCGCAGCAGTTACTTTTAAAGGTAAGCGGAATTAAAATGCGCACCACTCTATACTTTAACAATGCTGACAACTAAACCTCTACTTGTAGTGAAGGCCAGGTAGTACAGTGTGCCTGTATCGCTTTCTATAATAATTTAGAGGAACACCACGTAAAAGAAAACTTGCTGTCTACGTAGTGTGCCAAGGCACACGATCACCATGAGGTCACCAGTGCTCCACTAGGGGAATTTACCCGGTGTAGTTTTCAGTACCGTTGGCATGACAGGAAATGCCTCTGCCCAAGGAGAGGCGTTACAAGCACCTGTATAAACCCCAGGTGCAGAACAACTCTTTCCGAAATACCTGCAGGTTGTGGGAAAAGCTTAACGATCTTTCTAGTTGGCGTAAGTTCTGCAAAAATAGTTCTGCACCTCTGTAATACATCACCCGAAAGGGAAAAATAAAAAGACAAACGTTCTTAGACAAAAGCAAGTGGTTGTGTAATGGTTGCGTCTATACGGTATCTCCGAATGTTGTCATTTCCTTTCCTATTCTTGCAAATTTCACAAACACTCTGGCAGCGGTAACTCGGGACCACTGGCAAGGACAAGCTTTCTCTGGGGATTACAGTGGCCAGCAGAAAGCCCCATGGGAAATCAAGTATGTACTAAGGTTCTGCAAGCATAATTCCTTTCGTCGCATCGACTGCTCAAGTTGGTGACATTAAATATGTTACTGCCACTGCCAGTGCTATCACGTACTTGCACCACAAAAGTGGGCTGGCAGTCCCTAAAAGCAAATGTTCTCAGAACAACACAGCATAACTCAAAGAAAAGACCAGGTGTGTTTGAACAACTTCAAAGGTAGAACAAGCAATACAGGTTTCAAAGCCCATTTAAAAAAAAAGTGGAAAGGCAGACAGCGGTACACAAGAGCAACAGACTGGTATAGAAAAAAAAAAAGCCATATCATACAGACAATGTCACTCTTTTGTGTTCTATGCACAGATACGCGCACACAAACAATTCACCCAAAAGGCAGCAAACCACCACAGTAAGCCCATTGGCACTGAACCACATGTCCAGTGCAAGCGCAAGATTATCTTCATGCCTATCGAGAGCAATGACGGCAGCTCGATCATGTAAAACATTCCATGCTCACCCAAACCAGCACAGCGCACGAGGTGCGGCAGGGTGCCAACTACCTGGTGTGTTCCACAACAAACCACATGTCACATATTCGCGCACGATGCAAGGACGCAATTCCTTGCCAGGAACCTGATCTGACAACAAATGGCGGATGGAGATCCAGAACACTCATGTTCGGGGGTGCCACTACCTCGGGGGTGCCGGCATGTGCAACCACAATACCCGCATCAAGCGACACCTCGGCAACAATAGACATACATGCAGTTATGCAGATTGGTGCTCTTACTTTCAAACAGTTCTGCCAACGAATGAGAACATTTGAAGAGAACTTATCAAAGGAAGTCGCAACTAGAAACATCACAAAGGAAGGCAGAGATGCTGACAGAGGCGTTCGAAATGAAACCGGCAGTGCAATTTTGACAGTCAAACGCCAGTGAGCTGAAATGAGCACTTTGATGAGAGCAGCTCGAGACTGGTCTCACTGTAAATGAGCTAGAATGAGATGGCGTAACACTTGCTCAGTAAAATTACGCAGAACAACAATCCCTGAAGGATGCATTGTTAACAGCAGGTAGCAGCATGCCTTTCAGCCAAAATGAATATGCGTATATACCGATGTGGTGCTCCAAGCCGATTCAATACAAACAAATCAATGAAAAAAGACAAGGTGCATTTTCAAAGAGGAGCATATTCTACACAGGGGAAGTGCCATGAATGCACATGTGCAGCAAGAGAGCAGTGACGATGGCTAAAGAGAAGATGTGTACCTGGGAACTGTGTAAGTACTGTGTTATTAGCACAGCAAAAATGGAACCTACATGAAGAAACAGCAAAATTAACTATCCAAAGTACATAGGCACTTTAGTATGGACCATGTAATTTGTCCCACAGTTCCCCCCTATTTTGTCTCATTTGACATTTCAGAGTACTGACACGCAGCTTAATGACTCAGTATGTCACTGAGTGCCCAGTCGATTTTGCGCAAACAAGAAAGTAATTAAGACTTGGGCCACAGCAAACTTTATTCCTTTATACCGTGTCACTTCTCTGACACGTGGGTATGTATTACGGGCAAGTAAGTGAAGGTGTTGGCGATTCTGATAGGGCATTGAGGAAAAACGCAAATGACATGCACACACTAATCACTGTCGCAAATCCTTCACAAGTGGTACACAAGCCTACCTCTGTTGAGCCAAAAAGCACCGAGAAATTGACAAGAAGCAGGCATTATGTGACAATCAAAACAAGCACCCGTCAGCTTTACATACAGGAGCTCCTCGATGAAACCAGCCTAGGTTAACCGACAAATCACAACGCCATTTAAAAGCACACTTCATGAACACCATTTTTTTTTTTTTTTTTACAAGGCAGCAACTTCATCTTCACATGAATTAACTATGTGACATGGATGACAGCAGAAACAGTGAACACAAGGAACCCGTTGCAGCGCAACGAAGAAAAAGCAATGTGATGAAGGTGACAGGATAGAGTAAAACAATATAATCGTAAAAGTAACAAAAACCAAGCAGCAGAGATGATATAAAATAAAGACTGCTTCAGAAAATGGCACTACAGAGAGCAGAATCATTGCCACTACAGAGGTACAAGGGCAGAGTGAAGGACAGAATGCAGACTTCCTAACCGTGCCACACAGTTTCAACACTTCGAGGCCTCTCCCAATGGCTATTGAGATGAGATGGGTACAGGCGATGTGGCGATGTGGCCACAGAATCTGAAGCACGTGCACTTCAATAAATACGTGAAACAACAAACTAGGACATGCGCTGCCCTTTAAAGAAACACTGAAAACTGTAACAGTCCCCAGGAAGGTTTCTGACCGGCCAGCAGTACAACTCCCAAACACCCTACACCGGCACATTGGACAACAAAAACAAAAGAAAAGACCTGCAGATCGTGGCTTTGTGCGGCACAAACAAATAAGTTTTGAGGTAGTAGCAAGACGACACATCCGTAAAGAAAAGATGTGCCTCCAGTGAAAAGGGGACGCCACGTCCCGAGAAAACACGCAAAAACGGTGGATACACTAAAGATGCGAGACGCTAGAGCTCGGCAGGACGTTGGCTGCTGTTGTAATAGGCTGCACAGAGATTGGTTGCGCAGGCAGTGAGCAAGTTCAGCCGCTGTTTTAGCGCAGAAAAGCATGTAATGAATGGGGTGGTGCCTCAAACACGCGCAGACAAGCATGACAACGCTCTTCTAGCTTTCACATACACCTAGCATTGTTTTCCACTCTAGTGGCTCCAGGCAATGGCTTCACACTTGACAGCTAATACACACATTATGGCATGGTTTCTCGGAGAAGTTGTTAGAGGTACGGCAGCACTAAACAAGGTGGAAGCTTTCGAAAAACAAGCATGCACACCAGATGACACTGTGACGGCTTACTTCAGAACAAAAGTTGCCACTACAACGATTCTCACCGTGCAGTCAAGATTATCCCGCCACCAGCGAACAATCGTGCCTTTCCGTTTTTTAATGCTGCATGCCGGGTGCCATTCAGATCATGAATGGCATTTGTGTTTATCAGCACGAAGCAAGGTTCTTGAAAGGAAAGTAGCGAACGCAGAATTTTCAAGGATGGAAAAGAGACAAACACATGACTACGTGCAGTTTGGATACCAGACACGTCCTTATCGGTGTAACGCAACAGGTGCAAAGCCTATTGGTGCAGCAGCCCTCCAGTACCTAACATGGACACATATCCAACTGATCCACTTCTACAGTCCACTAAATAACAGGGGCACATAAACTATGGTGATAATCTTACAGCCAACCTGCTCGTCAGGCATGACTCCCAACTAGGCAACGGCTGCTCAACATCCAGCCATGATGCTCGTAGATAAGCGGAATGAAAAAAAAAAAAAACATGCACTGGTCTCAACAGCAAGAGCACAGAATAAGAAAGCAGTGCTGAAAAGTCACAACTAACCTTGCCTGAGTAAAACTGAGCGATCTTCCTAGAGTCTCACTCTTGGATGCCCATGCAATTTCAACAGGCAGCGGCATACCCTTCATCTCCACATAACAAACATTTCACGGTAACAAGTTTTGCCTATGAAGTGTACAGACGATTCATGCATCACAACTTGTCTTTAACAACAAGCTCAAATTTCAAATGATACACTATTTATGTGCTTAATCCATTTCCCAGCATGCTTGGTATTGCCTAACATTTTGGCTCATGCAACAGCAAACCTGCTGCCAATATTCCATTTCTTCTACACATCCTATTTGTCATTGAGCAGAAGCCTAGACACTTGTTCAAATGCACGGTCACAGCTTGCAAGCAACCACTGCCGATTAAGGATGAAAACCTCCATAGAAACATCCCACACTAGCACGCGTTATACATCTCCAGCAGAAAAAAACAGAGAAAGATAACTTGGAATACATAATGCACTTGTGCCTCTAGTCAATGAAAAAAAAAAGCCAACATCTCACTTGTCTCTGAACAATTTGATTGGAAAGTGACTAAAACAGGCCGGCAGCAGCAAGAAAACCTTCCAGTGCACAAGGCCGTCCCTTAAGCACCAGAAGCATTCAACATACACCACCTAAGCATTTTTTTTTTTAATCTTCTGTGCACGACAGCTGAATCCCATCACAATAAACTGGTGAACATCAATAGCTCTTCAGAGAGAAACAACCGTACGTATGACATTTCACAGTACCAGCCTGCCGGACACGGCAATCACCTGTCCCATATCCCCCCACCATGCCACTGCATGCAAGTGCCTAAAACACTAGGCACTGCACCCTCACTACACACCACCCAAACTTCACACATTAACGCCAGTGCAACAGCACTTTGGTAACTGACCCTGCAGCCACCTCTTCTCACCCTCAGCATCAACAAACATCAAAGCACTCCGAGAGCAAAACGTGCGAGGTAATCAAAAATCAGCCGAGGATTGTACACACACACATCTATATACAGACAACTAGATCCCACCATCCTTAAGCGCATCGCAATTACAATATTACTATACAGTGTCTCAACTGCAGCTCGGCCAGTATCCAGCAGCTGATTCGTACACAATAAGGTCATGTGTGTGGACGTCCAAACAACGATTGAGCTGTGCTTCACAACGTCACGCTTACGCTGGTGCCCAGAAAGATTAGGATGAAGAAAGAACGGTGGCAGTCTGCTTGGAGACCCGACCAATGAGTGAAGAACATTGCTTGACACGCAGCACACCTCTCCATCAATTGCCGAAAAGATTGCCTGCCACGAATTCTCGCTTTCGTCCTTGAACCACGTGCTGCGTCGATGCCCCCTGGGAATTCAAGCTGCACACTGGACATACGCAGGTCGTTTAAACAGCCTTCGAAAGTACCTTAACCGCTTCACTGGCCAACGCGGAACAACAGCCCATGTGGTTTAATCTAGTCACTGAATTGGAGTTCTTCGACAATAATTTCTCCCCTCGCATCCTGAGTTGGTGAAAACCATCCCCGAAGTCCCGAAGGACGTCAGAGGCGCATTGGCTGAGATGTTCTTGAAAAGCTGAAGTAGGCCGTACACTAACAACATGTATGTAACTATGTCTTTCAGGCCAGTAATGGTACATGGATTTTTAAGTCCTCCACACAACTTCGTTAAGAAATGCCAACTTTTAACCTGCAGAGTAGCCATCATCACAAAGCATGCTGCCCGCTACCTTCCACGCTCCTCAGTGATTTCTGTCCCGGATCTCCTCAACTGTCCCAAAAAACATGTCTTAGGGCGATCCATCTATCACACATTTCACATGGTACAGACAGAAGAACACATGGTTTCACGACGTTCTTGAAAAAAAAAAAAAAGAGGGACATTTATGCGCATGCTACAATAAACACGCCACCAACGTAAGAGAAACACCACCTTCACCACGCACGTGATGTTTTGTTTCTGTCCAGAGCGCCAGTCTCAATAAAGAAACGGGCAAAGGCCCCGTCCTATGGCACACGCCTGTACTATCACGCACGGAGAACGGCAAGTGAGGCAATGAACACACTGGCTAAACCCAGATACTGTAGCCCTTTATCCCTGGCGGAATATCACAGGCACGACAAAAACAAAAAACTGTGTATATATACCTATTTATGAATATAGTGTTCATATTTACACGCATCTAAACACCTTTGAAAAGTAAGTCGTACTAACGAGAACCACTACTAAAATCAAGAATCAGCCAAAAATAGTATGCTATGTGTGCGCTTTAAGCACATTGTCGAGTCTACTGGCGAGAGCACAGAACGCTGAACCATCGGGCAAGTCCAGAACATTACACATGTCAAACCAAAGCATAGATTGAAAAGAATAGATTAGGGCCTACCTTTCTTTTCTGCCTCCATTTCTTTTTTTTTTTTTCTGCTTATCACACTCGTTAATGTGTGGTGTATGTGTGCTAATAATCCCAAACACAAGCAAAATTATTTTTAGAAACCGTACCGATATAAACCAATCAGTCAATTATCATGGGGCTGGACAACTCACGTTTTTCAATTATTCTGACTCATGGTCAAAAAACGAACTACCGGCACCCTCAAGAGCACTGACACTGGACCGCCACAACTTCACTTGGGAACACTATCTTTCAACTGGCAATTAACAATGAGCCCCATCGTATCATCAGTAATTAATGCCGTCTCGGCAAACAATGACACAAAGGAAGTGGGAACAAAACACACGAAGCAGAGAACCCCCGACAATGAGCCGCAAACGATGCACGCGCATTCAAATCTACCAGAAACGTTCTGAACAACGCACCGCCACAATTGAGACGTTTAGGTTGTGAATGTGAGCATTGACAGTGTACCTTATAGTGATGCACAACTATTAACGACATCATTGATACTGTAGGCAGTCATTTATCAAACTATCAACAGTACCAGTGACTGTGCCCTATCGACAGCACTACTGAGAGAGCATTATTGATGAAGTAAAATCATGCAACGTACTGCCATGTCAACACTGCAATATCAAGTTAACAAAGCTACCTGTTCCCAAATGCATGTAACAGAGTGTTACACATGAATTGTCATACTTCTGGTAACATCACTAGCCAAGAACAAGTGCAATGCCAACAACAAATTAGCACCGTAATATCGAGTTTTTTTGTTTGTTTTTTACACTACCAATAGCTTCAGAGCAAAATGTCCTTATTGTAATTAAAGTGCTGTCGACGGCACTGCTAATGATAGGTCTTGCCACACTGTGAATAATTTCTTTAGTTTTACATCACTGGTGCTCTTACATGGGGGTTCACAACCTCTTCAGGTGGCGCTAAAGGCGTGGGCACAAGACCCAATATTGCCGAAAAATGGCAAGACAAATCACTCAGGTGCGGAGCAAAACGTGCGCAGATTCACGCATAATCGACAATCAAGACACCATAAAAACATTGCCTCTCGGGGCACTCGAATACTGGCACATTTTACGTTTGCCCTTTCAGATTACTTCAAACTAACAATGTCACTTTTAAAAAAAAATCGAAAAAGCTAGAATTACGCATAAGCGGAGCTGAGCACATACTTAGGTTGCGGGGTAAAAAAAGAAAAATAAATCCTCCCTAGAAAAGGGCTTCATTGCAGAAGCTATTTTAACATGTGCAAAAGTTCAATGAACACAAAATTTCTGAGATCTGCTGACAAAAGTAAAAGCGCCCTCAGACATGCCCTTTCAACAAGCACTGAACACTTTTCATAACCGATTTTCATAGGACAGTCATCACGCCTACATCACGACCAACAACGGCACGGCGCAACCATCCAACTTCCAGCGTCAGTTTCACAGTACAGGACAACGTGCCCCGTAATACATAGTAATCAGGTACAGATTTATCCCTTGAACCAAAATAAAATAATGTGGCTTTCAATTTTCACTGCTGTAGTGACACGCAGCAGTAAGAAATTTAAGCTGACAAAATGGAACAACTTTTACATACACATTATCAAAACCACCCACTTTTTTTTTTTTCTTTTTTTCAGCTGCTGCGAGCATTTCCCTTGTGCGGCCACCATTACCACCAACTAACTAGTAGAACTGTTCGTAACAATAAGCACATCTCTTTTAACTGAGTTCTCTTTCAAGCTAATTTCACATTCTGCGGCTCTAGTCTCAACTGCGCACGCTTCATTTATTGTTGTTGAACTAAGGGTTCAGATTAAACACGAGAGCTTTTCATCGTAACAAGCTCTACCATGGCAACACTGTTCAAGGACAACGGCAAATGTCGAAAGTATTTGCCAAACGTTTTTTCACGGGCGCCTCGATTCCAAAAGCTAAGCTTGCAGGCAGGCTTGCCATACAGTTCGATTGAACGAGAGCTACCTGGAGCTCTTTAAACAAAGCAATAAAGGAATATTTTTTGTAGCTGTTCCAAGTAGGCATGACACTGCGTTTGTCTGAACAAGATTGTCGTAATGCAACCCCAACCAATGCAAGTGCACCAAATATTATTCCCAGCAGCAGCAGCCAAATTACGTACATCACATGAGTAATCGAGTAAAAGACGTATCAGCCTTCAAGTTGTTCACACCATCAGAGAATCAAACTTAGTCTCTAGTAAGAGACTTAGATTGACATTCACTGCAGTACATGAACCTGTAGATGCCACAGCAGAAAATGTGCAAGTTACAAAACAAGTGGTAACACTAGAGCGAGCACACGCACTTCAACATCGGCAAAGAGACGCACAAAAAAAAATTTTGGGCATAATAACGCGACTTCCGAGAGTGCTCGCGCAAAGAGCAGTGAATGCGCTAATAACAAGGAAAAAGCAACCAGGCGTGGTAATAACATCCCCTGCTATGGCACCGCGCAATGACAGATGACCGCCACACACCAGAGGGGGGAAAAAGCATGAAATGAGATGAAAAGTATTTTGTACTTCAAACAACGGCTTCATGGCCACGTGGTTAAAAACACAGTTTATAATACTACAACAATGACGGCCCATCCAGGGTGCCTCGTGCTAGGTGCCTGCCTTGTGGCATTTCTCGCCTCAGTCTACAGTCTTTTTTGTTAGCGAGAAAAAATATTTGCACCTGCGAGAACGTGGTACCCTCGCGCGTGAATCGAATTGAAAGGGCAACTGCACTGGCTGCAATTTCACAAAAAATCACAGATTTCCAAATTAAAACAGACCACCCGGCTAAGCCTGCACATGATTGATTGATTGCGGCAGGTGCAGACATAACCACCAGAGCCTTCGGTGCAACAGAACGCTTATTTTACTCGATGACCTCACAGTGCAACAATGTCGAGGCCTACAAGGAGGTGTTCTTTAAAGCTGACATAGGTCACTCTCTTAGAGCAGCAAATAAAGGCATAAAATTTTGCAGATAAAGTTAGTCTTTCATTGTGTACCGTAATGCAAACGGATGTGATGAGGCACCAGGGCAACTCTGCTTTCGCTTCGCTTTTATTATTTTTTTTTTCTGCGGGGATGGACAAATCTTTTTAAGGCCTTTCCGTCGAGTGATCTCATTTTACGCAAGTATAAGGGCTCCCAAAATGTGGAACCGCAATATCTGCTAAACGTTTCCATACACCCCCCAGCAGCCTCCGGTCTGCACTAATATGTCGCAGGCAGTCCTGACTGAGCAGAGAGCTGGTACAGACTGTGTCGTACAGTGACAGTTATGGCATGTGACATGCCTTTTGTTGTGTCTTGCAAGTCAAATTGAACCTCGACATAACGAATGTGGGCAGAATGGATCATTAGATACAACAAATCAAATATGCCTATAACAAATATCTCAAGGTGCCCTGAACCACCTTTTCGTATCTCAGGAACACTTTGGAATGTGAAATTTGCCTCACTGAAATATACACTGCAAAATTATTTTCTCTATGCACCCAGTACAGGTGAACATATTTTAAGTCTTATGCTCCCCTTTCCCTTCCACATTCAACTTATGCCAGTCTTCAGTTAAGTCATTGTTCAGCAACGTCAAAACTCTTATTTGCAGCAGTTCGTTATAGTATCGTAAAAATTACAAGAAGACCGCTTGATGGACAACTAATCTAACATATTATATTTAATGAAGGTGGAACTTTTTTTTAATTTAAAAAGACTATTCATTGTGTTTACCTACAGAAACGTTTTAACTCTTTCACTGTCGGGTGTTTCTGGCCATGACACACCCCCCAGTGTCGGCTTGGCTTCGGGAATATCAGGGTAGCTTGATACGCAGAGAAATGACCCATTGTGAAGTCAAGACGACCGATAGGGATGGAAAGGGGATACAACAACCTCATTTGCTGCTGATAGCAGCATGTGAGGCCGCGGCGAGCGTTATGTTTCAGTCTGTTGAAGAGACAACGACGAGAACCCCTGAACTTGGCGCGCCGAAGCAGGCACGCCAACAGAATACAAAAAAAAAAAGAGAAAAACCTTCAAACCTGCGGCAGATGGCAGAACAACCCTTGTACCTGCAATCGCGCGCTCGCCTAATGGTCGCTCCACCTGCGAGAGCAGGGCGCGCGGAGCGACCATGCCCCACCAGCAAAGAAGGGTAGGTGCGGTCGCTCCGTGCTCTTCACTATCCGTACCAACACAGCGAGGATCGAAAATACATGCTTCTAGATAGATTCGAGAGCAGTACAATCATGAAAAATATGCCAGTTTTGCGCTTTGGTGCGAATGCTTTAACGCCTAATGGAGAACGTACCAGTAGGTCAGTGACACTGCGAGGAGGGGGGGGAACGCAAGAACGTACGGGCACATCAGAGACAGCGAAAGGGTTAACAAGTGACCTTCGTATTATACGTGCTGCATCAGGACCGTATTTTACAACAGCGGGCCTTCAGAAGGCTTGTTCGACAATATCTGAAGTCACCTGTCACTGAGATTCTCTGGAGCACATTCTTGCAGCGCACCTCTAAGTGTTGCTGGCATAGGCATGCGCACAGGGGGGCAGAGGTGCCCCCCCCACCCCCTAGTCACCTAAGAGGGGGGGGCGCAAAGTCTGCCCCGTACGTTGGCTGTATATACAGTCAACTGCCGATTTTTCGGACTCCCTAGGGACCGCGAAATCGTCCGAAAAATCGGGCAGTCCGAAAAAAACGAATTCATGCTTTTTAATTCTGCTCAAGTGGTCAAATCGCCACCCATGTCCGAAATAGCTTCAACGGCTCCCTGTACACTTATCAGGCATTCTGGTGAGCGCCCAGGCTCTTGTGAATACATTCGGTACGTGCCGCGAACCCCGCTTAACTATTGTGATGAGCGCCGCCGAAAGCGCGGATTAGGTTACGGCTCTCTCGCATGGGGCGTTTGGGAACGATGACGCGAAACACAAAGGCTGTGGCGGAAGAGCGGATCGTCCGACTTTCCCCGATTCGTGTGCGCATGCAAACGATGCGCTACTGAACGAAAATCACCGCCGTGTGCAGCCGATCGTTCCTAGTTGTGTGCAGCATGTCGCCAACTACGCTGACTCCGTCACTGCTGGGGCGCTTGCTAGCTGTAGTGTACGCACGCGTTTGCCGTGAAGGTGTTCGTTATGCCCACTCAGTTGCTGACCGCACATGGGCGCGGCGATGCGGCTTTCGCTCCTCAAAGCAACGCGTCTGTGCGGAGCACTTAGCGGTCTCGAACGGCGGCGCGGCGTTCGGGTTGTCGCCCATTAAAAGCGTGCAGTATGCTTACAACTGCGCTGGACCTCATGCACTACCGAGCACTTAGCTGAAGATGCTTATCATAAAGAATTGTCAGCAATTAAGTCGTACTGGCGAGCTTGCCACCAGCCGATATCACGCCTCCATGCATCCCCAGTGCTTATCCGTAAAGACATCGCCGCACTGCGCCGTGATAGTAACCCCTTCGCATTTTTTAGCTGCTTCACCCCCTAACACGAAAGCATTGCGGCAAAGCCGACTTTCGGACACAGCTACGGCCGCAAACAGATCGTCTCGCGAAAGCGCTGGTTCAAACCTACGAGACGATAGATGCGGCAGAGGTTGAGGCTTTAAATAATGCCGTTTCCGACCAGAAATTTGGGCAAAAAGTCCGAAAAATCGGACGCCGAAGAGTTTCCGCGTCCGAAATTTCAGACGTTCTTATACATTGACGTCTATGGGGCTTGTGACGGTGCCGCGAAAGTGTCCGAATTTTCAAGCATGTCCGAAAAATCGGGCGTCCGAAAAATCGGCAGTTGACTGTACCTGTATATAGGGGAGGGGGGGTGCTGCAATGAACCTTCGCCCCCCTGAAGGGGAACCCTGCGCACGCTTATGGTATATACAGGGAAATCTTATGTGATATCAGTGGAATACTTGCAAGACACTACTACTGCCACTGCACAAGAGAGCCTGTCCCACTAAAGTCTGTTCCAGCGAGACGACGTAATACGTGCAAACACAGGGCATGCCAGTGCCACTCTATCCAGTGCTATTCCGCAGCACAGAAACCGCGCTGAGGAAGAGTGCGTCTCCACGGCGGTGGTAGCTTACACACACACATACAAGAGCAACTCCTTGGCGAATTCGAATCTCTCTCGCCGGAGGGCACACCGAGGCCTTCGGCAATTCCGAAAGGTCGTCGGGCAGAAGGGGGCGCGGCAACAGTCGACAGTCGCACGTGCGAGGTCCGCCGTTCTCCGTACCGACATGTTTTAGTGAGTCGGCAGGCAGTAATCACAGACGACACGGCAAGGTCTCTGCCAATTTTACCAGCGCGCCTTCGTCCGTGGGCGTGACGACCACAAAAAGGCGGCACTATGACAGACGGCAACAACGCGGCGAGCAGTCCTGCTGCCACCCAATAGTGTGTGTGTATATATATATATATATATCTCTCTCCTTCTAGGAGGCCGGCAATGATTGGGAGGTAGGCGCGGTGGTGTGTACAGCGTGACATCATCACAGTGAGGCCCCTAACGGTCACCTGCCGAGTGGAGTCCTTGCCCACAGGCTCAAAAGAGCGTCGTGGAGTTTGGGCCGCACGGACGACGCACCCCTTCAGGCAGGGTGGTGCCATGCGTAGGGGGCAGTACCACAGGGCATGGGCACCTGCATGGTGTGGTAATGCTGGTGGTGGTGGTGATGGTGGTGCAGGTGCTGATGCTGGAGGTGTGGCGGCGGCTGGTGCTGATGCGGCTGGTGATGGTGCTGCTGGTGATGGTGCTGGTGATGGTGCTGGCTCTTGGCGCCGGCGTCCGCGGGAGACAGGGACGGCGAATAGCCTAGCGAGGCGTACGTGGGGGGCCTCGCCGTGCTCATTCTTCACAATGTCTGGAATCTGTGGAGAATGGGTGAAAGTAAACAGGCCCGATTAAGAAAGAACAATTAGAGAAAACGGGAAATTAGGGTTCTTGGCAAAAAATGGAATACACAAGAGCGAGACTAAAAAAGCACTAAAGGCGGACTTATTCTGCCTTATTCTGCCCTCCTCCCCCTCACTTTAATAGTACATCTACCCCCCACCACGCCAACAGTTCCTACAGGAGGCGGTGACCTCGGCAATTTTCAAAACAAATTAAAAGCACCCACTGCGTGACAGCAGACTGCCAATGAAGCATTATCACGGAGAAATAAAAGACAGCCACCCACAGAACTTCAAATCGGGCAGGTCATCGGTAGCAAGCATAGCAAAAAGTTTTGGTTGTCACTTGCACATCCTCAAGGTTCACGCCTAATTCTACAGTAGCACAATTAAAAGGGACCAACATCCAAACAGAATATGTGATGAGATTCTGGCACAAATTAAAGAATTAGCACAACATGTAATCAAAACAAGCACAAAGCAATTTCTGCAAATGGTTAATTGCAGTCTTTGTTAACTGCCACAGAAAATTGTTAGAAATGATGACAGGTAGAACTACAATGAAGTGGATAATCACTGTTATATATGCATATGTGCAACATGATTTTGCAACATGCATAACCTATAGCTACCTTGAAATGCCTTCTGCTAACACTAATACCAAGACCATCCAGGTTTTATTGTAAGCTACGTGTAATTCTTTGTTTAAAAACAGCTTTGTCGCTTGCGACATGTGGGTTTTTTGATTACATATCCACTTCAAAGACAACCACTTCTTTTTATACTTATACCCAAGTTCAAGATCAAGCGGAGACAACTCAGTGATAAATGTCGCAAATTTCAGGCACTTATTTTTTTAACCGGACAGCGAGACATCTAATGAACCGACCTGATCAAGGAATCCTCCGCTGAGATTAGGGCTGCTGCTAGTGCCAGGAAAGCATCGGGAAGCATCGTCCGGCTGGGTTGCACCTCCATAGTGGCACATAGATCGGTGGTGGGCTGCCAGGGCGAAGAGAAAACGGGGAAAGGAGGCATTGAAAGAGTGATTGCTAATGGCAAACGCACCCACACTTGCATTACTATCCACTTGCAGAGGCTCTCGACTATCTTGCATCCCCTGAGGTTGTTTTTCCTTGCATAACTAGCTTCCTTGCATGGCGCTCACCAAGCCAAGGTCAACATAGTCGCCCGCCACAGTGGTGCAAGAGATGGCACTAGTGCTTCTGAAGCCACACAACCCAAGAGCAGGGTTGCTCAGGCGCAAGAACTCATTTCCTTCTCCTTTAGCTCCGGACCAACGTCACAAGCGGAACAGACCCACAGAATGCTTTCCTGTCCCCTTGTATTCAGCTCAGCTCATGAAACTTCACACGCTAACAACGTAGGTGTTGGTTTCAGGACCAGGGCAAACATTACTCCCTCGGTGTTCTGGCACAGTGAACGTCCTTGGTTCCGCTATGCATTATATCGGCTAACTGCGCTTACTGTATTAACTGCACTAGCTGGCTTACTACACAAAAGGTGCAAGAAATGCCCCGTTATTCGCTTGTTCACACTCTTGTGTGCTTTGTTCTAGTATTTTGATATGTATTTGTTTCTAGAGCGAAAGAGACCACATGCAGCACGAGCAACATGAACTCTCGCTTTGCTAGATGGTGGAATATTAAAAGAGAAAGTAAATAATCGTAGCCTGAAGAAGTTTACCACTTTCTTAGTAAAGCTGGCATGCTGTATGACCACAGAAGTGGCAGTGTACCAACTTCCCGTTTGTCAACATGCAAGTCAGTGTACAAGGGCTGTTCAAATGAAAAGGTACGAAACGTCGTAACAACGTAACCGCTAACATCATGCCTATGCCACTGTGGGAGAACATAGCGAGACATCTACGGATGCGATTGGAGTCCCCGCCGTAGATCGGAGCATGTGGGGGGCACCCGCATGCACAGGAGAGAGTGGAGGCTCCTATGAAGAGCCCCGTCCGATTGACGCTGCAGTGCGTGTGAGGACAGGATGGCGCCCACATGGCAAAATTCGACGATTGAGAAGCAGCATTATCCGATTTCTGACAGAGGAAGGTGTTAAACCAGCCACCATTCATCGTCGGACGGTGACCATATACGAAGAAGACAGTGTGTCCGACAAGTCTGTGAGAACATGGAGTGCCCGTTTTCGTGCAGGCCGTGAGAGTTTGATTGATGACCCGAGACCAGGCACGTCCACACGTCTCCAGGGTCACACATGTGGAACTGGCCAAGTTCCAGTGGGAGCAGCTTGACCATCCGCCCTACAGCCTGACATGTCGCCCTGCAATTTCCATGTGTTTGGTCCCCTGAAAAAACATCTGAAAGTGCGCTTCAACTCGGACGACGAACACAAGGATGCTGTGAAGGACTGGGTCTCATCAAGGCTGCAGGAATTTCTGGAACAAGTAATCCTTCGGCTCGTTCATCAATGGGATCACTGTGCTCAAGCCTACGGTGTATACTTTGAATAAAGTCATCATTTATAACCACAGTGTCGTTTTGTACCTTTTCATTTGAACACCCCTTGTACATTTATGAACTTGACCCTCCACAATTTATACATGGAGTGCAAATCATCAGCCTAATTAAATTAATACCACAATCCAATTATGAGGCACATTGTGCTATGGAACTACTCAGACTAATTTTGGCCACAGTGTTCTTCAATGTGCAGTCAAATTTAATTACCGTACATGAGCATTCTTGCATTTTGCCTCCAGTGAAATGCAGCTGCCGGCAGTGGAATCAAACCTGCACAATGTTAAGCTCAGCAATGAATGCCAATAGGTACTAGGCTATTGCGACAGACACAGCTGTAAGACTAGCCATCACGCACTTCCACAGAGTGGTGCAGTGCATCCCCTCGTGAAGGCAGCAACGAAACGGGCAATCACTCACCAGGCACGGCAGCCGACTGGGAAGCCGCTTCGAGCCTGTGCAGTGTGGTGGCTGGGGCAGGAGGTGGTGGGACCAGGTTGGGCGCGGTGGCCGCCAGGAGTCCCGCGTCACCCGGGTGGCTGGCGTAGCCTGTGGCCTCCGCTTCTTGGAGGGATGCCAGCGTGGCAGTCAGCTCCACCAGCTGCTCGTGCGTGAACGACTCCATGACTGCGTGCGGCAACAGAATGACACGTGAGAGAGTGGGGACACTTGCAGGTGCACGTGTGACAGCACAAGAGTTAGCGAAGGCCAAGCATTGGCATTACTTACTGCGTTACCTGTCAGACAGCTGCAGGCTATCAGTGAAATGGCCTAAACAGCAGTGCCCGATGTCGACTGTTAAAGTTCTTTAACTCTCTATTGGTCAATATTGCTTTTATTTCAGTGCTGCATTCGACGTCATTGCGCCACAATCAGTGCTGTTCACAATAACTACTTACTGCCAGATACAGCCTGAAAGCCCACCTGCGACTAATGAATGGAAAATCATGCCTCTTTTTGTTTCGTTCCACAGCAGCAAACTGTTATAATCTATCGTTCCACCAGTTGCCATCGTCACCATTAGGTTATTCATGCTGATAACACCTCGGAATTTTTTATTTTCAACTAGTGTGCGGCTATTTCCACATTGTGTACCTAATCTGCAGCAGGACTATGCACAGTAATACACTGTCACCAAGCCAGCAAGCCTGTACTTGCGCATACGCCACGTGTACGTCTTAACAGCTACTGCAGCAAGCAATACATTTTCCATTATCTAATCATCTTCCATTGTGAATTCTCATCTTTCACAATCATTTGCGAGCTTCAATCAGCGCCAGCTACACCTTCACTGTCTGTGCTGATAACAACTACAATGCAGAAATTAAATTCTGGGGGTTTTACAGCGAAGCTTAGTCTACCCTGTGCATTTGTTGTCGCTGTAGTAGTAGTAGTAGTAGTAGTAGTAGTAGTAGTAGTAGTAGTAGTAGTAGTAGTAGTAGTACTCGTGCAGCTCACGTGACCAGAGGGGCGAGTGAATATAGAAATAAATAAAATGCAATGATGGTGATGATGATCGAAATTATAATGATGACTTTAGCTACAAAATACCACGAAAGCAATTAACACTTCCATTGATGATCGAAATGATTATGATGACTTTAGGTACAAAATACCACGAAAGCAATTAACACTTCCATTAATTATGTTAATTGGATGCTCATTAATTGTAATAAAACAAAGGCACAACAGGGCAATGCACACTTTCATTAATTACATTAATTAGCGACACATTATTGTGTTAAACCAAGGCAAGGCACCTGAGTGCATAAGAGGGTCATTTAAAAAACGGGGAGCGCACATTTAGCAAGATTCCAGCTGCACTGATGGCGTAATTAAACTCTAGCACTGGATTTATGATACCACTCAATCTTGCCATCCAATCACATGCATTCACAAGCTTACAGCCTTCGTCACCCAATGATGGTTTTCACAGCATGGAACTGGCTGAATTTTTTTTTTTACAGGCCAAAACAACAATACCATGATCATTCTGTAGCATGCACCTAAATCTAAGTACAGTACTCACGGATTAAAACGTGACGTTGCTTTTTTTTTTTAGTACAATGACTGCAATGAACAAATGTTCGTTGTGACCACATCATGTCGCAGAAAATCTGGCTGCTAAAGGTAATGTTGCCTAATTGCTCAAGTCAAAATTAGGCCAATATGACACTAACTGCAGACGCTGCAAATAAAAGTATGGGCATCACTTAGCCCTAAGTTTTTGCGTTTCAATATGTAAGTGCTGTACACTGGTGTTCTTCGAACGTGGCTAGTCAAATGAAGCAAGGAGAATAGTACACAGTGTGAAAAGAAAGTCACGTTCATTCAATCAATGGAGAGCAGGACAGCTGCGTTCAAACTGCCACGAGATGCAAATATGTTGTGAGCACTACCCGTCCTTTCACCCACATACAATGACAACCAAAATAAAGACTGACGTTTATTGTTCGCAAGCAAACATGTGCGCAATCAGCAAACACACCAACTACTTTCCAGGTGACTTTGAAGCCAGACACTTTTCCAGCAAATCTGTCCTTTTCGACATCCAGGCAGTCCCTGCTAAGTTCATACAGTGGAACGCCGGTGATACGATCACGGCTCGTACGA
Source organism: Rhipicephalus appendiculatus (assembly GCA_030522465.1). Taxonomy (NCBI): domain Eukaryota; kingdom Metazoa; phylum Arthropoda; class Arachnida; order Ixodida; family Ixodidae; genus Rhipicephalus; species Rhipicephalus appendiculatus. The sequence continues at coordinate 465,470 of JALIZH010032912.1, read as the reverse complement.
ATTTCGGAGTGATACGAATTTTTCTGTGGTCCCGGCCAAGGCCCATTAGCCTTCAATGTAATGGAGTGCGGCTGTTGCGAACCGATTTTCACCCCTCAACGTTTGATACGAACGTAAGCTACCACTCAGGTACGAACAGGCGCTGCCCGCGCTGTCGCGGAAGACAAGGCACTCACGCGCGGGCACGGGAACCCTAGCGCGGGCATGCACGCGCACCTGCCCACACTCCGATTTACACGGGAGGCTCCCGAATTTCGAGCAAACCTCCCAATTGTGCAGGAACAGATCTCCCGAAAAACATCCCCAACACCATCGCGATCAGAAAATAACAAGAAATTCCAGTGCTTCTAAAATGTTATGGCCTTCGACAATCGCTTGCCAAGCGTTCCTTAGGTCACTTTCGCTGTACTGCACTGGTGTCACGTTAAAAAGCGTACTATGACTTTGGAGGGGCTACTATATGTCACAGGTCACAACACATCTGGTTCGCTAATTACACACGCACGCATGCACCTAATATTTACAAGTACGTACGATCGTTGACATCTGAAAATTTTATTGGCAATCATTCAGAGCAGTTCATGACGTTGCTGCGACCCTGAGAAACAATAAACGAAAACGTGCGCCAGCTTTCTTTTATCGCATACCAATTTTCCATGTTTTCTGGTGATACGAATTTCGGATGATACGAATATTTTTGGTGACCCCGTGAGATTCGTATCACCGAGGTTTCACTGTATATACAATCATTTGATGACTGATGACTGTACATTTTCTCAGCTTTGCATACATATCTTTTCCAAGTCCTCACTTGGAGTCCAGACTTGTGATCACCTCATAATCGAATTAATGTGATAAACGAAAAGCAGAATTGATAATCCCAGACTGCTTAGCACAGCTTTTGTCTAGCCATTTTACAGACTTCGAGTGAACTCTGCGGAAACTTTTTGTCCTGAACATGGTGCCAACAGTGCAGCGCATCTCAGGGGGGAGAGCACACGCAGCGCGCACACAGAAATACACTGGTTAGGTTAAACGGTTATTCTGGGTTTCCTGCATAACGGAACTTAACGGGCTAATCATCAAAGCACAATAGTGTGGCGTAATATATGCTAACTTGCATAATCACCAAACCTTCCAACTAATTATCAACAAAAAGAGTTGGAATTCTTGAGCATGCCATTAATGCATATCTCATAATATATCATAGACCTCATGTCATCGCATTTTTCCTCCCTGTTGCTAACTCTGAGCAGCAAGCTCCGAGTAGCCAGCGATGCACTTTGTGAAGTGTACATGCACTGTTGATCACAAAAATAAACATGTGGTTTAACATACATACTGTGTGCAAGTGCTTCCGCGTTGCTGTTTTGTCCCCTGTCAAACGCACTATGCTGATGGCATTTCATCTGAAGTATGCATGAACAAGTGCAACGTGAGACCATAAGTCAATTTCATATTGAATGTAGGAAAGAAGCGGTAATTTAAGGGCTTGTTTTTTTCCTTGTTAGACACAATATTAATGAGAACTAATGAGAACAATTAATGAGAACTGCTAGTTTTCATTAATATTGAATGCAGTGACATGTGTGCAGTATCCATTACAAAAAGAATCGCTGCGTATGAGACGTAGAGATGACTGGTAGAAATGAAATGAAGAGTACTGCAGAAGCACAAGATGGCTAATCCTTTTCATAGGTATGATTCGTGTTCAAAATCAAAATCTGTGGTTTTACGTGTCAAACCCTAGTATGATTATGAGGCACACTGCAGTAGGGGACACCGGATTGATTACCCTATTAACTCGAATCTAACGCAAGTTTTTTCCCAGATTCTTGCAACCTAAAGTTGACCCTTGCGTTACAATTGAATGCCAAAATAACTATTTTTTCTCCCTGGATGCAATGGAAAGTGCCACCTCGCGTAATAATAGTGGTCGCATTACAACCGAGTAAATACGGTCTGATCATCTGTGGTTATTCAGCATGCAACTAAATCTGAAAACACAGGTGCTTTTCTACTTCGCCCCCCTTGGAAATGAGGCCACCATGGCTGAGAATGAAACATGCATTGTAAAGCTTGGCAGAATAATACATTAGCCAGTAACCTACCACAACAATTGTGAACTCTTGTATTAAGCCACAACAAAAACATCGTGAAACGGCACAAGAGCCACCAACTCTTGCTTGCCTTTTACAGCAAGTATTCAGAGAAACAAAATGCTCCAAAAATGAGAAGCCAGAACTCACTTGTCTTGACAGGCTCGTCGTAGTATTCCGACGACACTCTTGACTGGTCATCATCAACCTCATATTCGGGCTGTACGACTTCCTGCTGCAGAGTATAAGTCAGGAAAATATTTTTCTTAAACGGCGTTTTGGTGGCGCATGCAACAAACACTTTATGCAGCATGCGTACGTAAGCACTGATCTCCACAAGCATCTTCTGGCATGCATGTTAACGAATACTCAGAAACACTCAAAAAGCTGCAACAGGCATCGACACATTCAAGCATATAACTATTAGTAAAACTGTGGCTTCACGGCACTGTTGGCACGCTCAGTTAAAGCATTCTGGGCAAATGCTTTAGACAAACATGCCAACAGCCCTGTGAAGCCGCAACTTTACTAATAGTCATATGTTTACTAGTGCAACGGCCTTACCTCTTCTGTAGCATCAACATACATATAAAGCATACCAAAGAATCACTTGTGAAGTAACGTATTTCGCTATCCGGCACAATACTGTCGACAGAAACAATGAGCATAGAAAACTATGATGTGCGGTGAAATTAATTCACATGCTTTATTCAAATTATGAATAACCGCAACATCAAGCACCTTTCTTAAACCACACTACTATGCCGTGTTAATTAACCCTCATGGACAAGATATAGGGCCTGTGGAAAGTCATGATTAGAGCACTAGAGAGAAGAACATCAAAACTTTTTTTTTCCCGAAAGCTTGAGAAAATGGTTTTAGGGCCTGGGCACTAAGAATGTTCCTGCAAGTGCAGCCGGACCATACCTTTATTTCTGGTACGGTGGTGTGGTTCTGTGGAGGCGACGAATGGCCCTCAACCTCTGGAGTCCAGGTGGTGATGCCAGTTTCGGGGCTATAAGGATACACCTAGCAACAACAACAAAACAATAAAGCCCCATTTTCTGCATGCCTTCAAAGCACTATGACAACAGCGTATGAATCATTACACAGCCATGATCTACGCGCCCACTTGAAAAGTTTTGTAAAGGACGCATGCCATTTTATGTGGCACACCTACCAACAGCAAGCACGCTTACCGAATCGTAAGCCTTGAGCTTTTTCTTTCTGCAGGGAAGCTCACTTCCAGATTTCAGGTCAAGCTCCCAATAGGAACCCTGCACAAACGTAAAACAATAACAACGAAAATGTAAACCAAGAGCTTGAAACATAACAACACACTGGTGAGTAAATTTTGACATGAAAGGGCTGCGAAGTACTGCACACACTGGCGCATGCACAACTCATTCGACCCATGAGACATCAACTCAATAAACCACATCATAGAAAAGTCACTGTTGACTTTGCTATAAATGCAAGAAAAGCACACTACATATCAAGCCTTGGTGCGAGGGACACTGATGGGGTTCAGCAACATTAGACTAAGGAAAGTGACCAACAGCAGCACCATCAGCTGTGGTGCAGGCTTCATTCACACCTTGAAGATGTGTGCTAGAGATGACACTGACAGCAAGCTGTCGGCATTGTGAAAGCATGTCAAGCGTATCAATGCGCTGGCTTGCACGAAAGTTATCTTCAAGAAATGATTAGCATTGCAAAAAACATACCCGATGCCTGAATGCACTGGCTCGTGTGTCGGACATTCTTAAAGGTGTTCAATACCTCCTGATGAGGCATGTGCCTGTACCATGGATGGTTAAGTCATCAGGCTTCACTACTTGAGGCCCACAGTGGAAAATCCGGCCATCGAAGCCTTTTTATTTATGCTTATTTATTCATTGATTTAAGAACACCAGTTTGCACTTCGCTGCTGCCTCCCTCTCTGTCTAGTCTCCAATAGTAGCTGCACTTGTGCCATCAGATTCAGATTTACCCAAGGGACAGTCCTATTGCATGCACAATAAAATCTGTCCCGAGTGCACTTATGAGGGTCATCCAGAACATAAAGACCAATAATTATATAAGATAAAAACCACAATATTTATTGGAATAAACAATTTCATTACACAGATTAAGCTTCCTTCACTTCTCTACATGATCACTTCCTGGATTTAAACATTTGCCGTTATCTGGGCACGAGCTCCAGAATTCCCACGTTATACTTTCCACCACACAGTTCATTAACCCTTTCGCTACCATGAAAAAAAGAAGAAAATTATGCCTTTGAAACGAGGAACCCAGCCTTCAAAAACACACACACAAGAAGAGAAGTAAGACAACCACACACGCTGGGGACTGACAACAGTTTAATGGAAAAACATCTACTCCAAAAGGAAACCCAAAACGCGCATGCGCCCTACATGATATCTTAGGTGAGATGGGGGGGGGGGGGGGAGCGGTGAGCATGTGACAATTGACGAGACACAAGCAAGACGCTGATGCGATTTAAAAAACCTTTCAGATAAAAGCGCAGCGCGTGGGACCTTCTAATTATGTTTGTCTAAAAACGTCAAATTACAGAGATCTTTATACAGAAATCTTTTTTTTTTTTACTCAATCAGCAGAGCTTTTCTTTTCTGAATAAAATGGTACCATTCTATCAATTCAATGGGGTTCTCTTACTTCAATATTTCGGTAAAAAAAAAAAAAACATAACTCGAAGATAACTCGAAGGTGGCTTCACCACATGGCAATACAATGAAAGATGGCAATAAAATGAAATCCAAGACACAAATGGCATAACATGAACAAGTGTGGCCATCGAGCGTCAAGAAACACAACTATGACAAGTATAGTGGCCATTGGTTCCACGTGGGACCAATTTTTGAAGATGACAAGTATGGGTTGTCCTCTGTCATTTTGGTACAAAATCTCATGACGACTATACTTCAGCGGGAGCACAGGGGTTAAGCCAAGTGGTCGCTGCATTTTCCAACTCTTCTCTTCCAAAACGTTTGCCACCCAGAAATTTTCTCAGCTCAGGGAAAAGGTGGGAATAGCTAGGAGCATGGTCCAAACTAAAGGGTGAATGACAAAATTTCCCATTCAAATTGATCCAGGAATCCTTGAGTTGCAGCAGCAGTGTGATGGCAGGCATTGTTGTGATGAAGCTTAGAAGCACTTCTTTTGGGCACTTGAAAAAAACTCTAAAACAAGGGACAAACTCTAAAATAAGGGACACAAATTAAAACAAAAACAAAGGAGACAGGATGAAACTTGTGCGCTTTATCCTGTCTCCTTAGTTTTTGTGTTTGTCTTAATTCGTGTTCCTTGTTTTAGAGTTCTGTTCTGAAGAAGCACGATTCCTCCAGAAAGCCTGTAGTTAGAGTATCACAATAACGGTTTGAATTGATTGTAGGACCTTTTGGTGTGAATACACCTGAACGAACACCTTTACGATCCCAAAAGACAGTTGCCATGACCTTATGCTGCGAGATAGCACCCAGCCGCTGCTACACTGGCGTGGTTTCAAATTTCAACGAAGTTACCTCTTTCTAAGGCATCTCTCAATGCCAACCTCACAGTAATCCGCCTTTTGCATGTCTGTGTGGCGCCCTCTCGCTGACTCTTCAAGAAACGAACCGTGGGGCGTTGCGCGCGCCTGCTGCCTCTGCCACCACTATCACTGCTGCTGCATATAACAAAGCTTGGCAGCGGCATAGGTGCTGATAGCCCCGTCTGAGTGTTGTGTTGTGGCATGGAGCCACCTGGGAGTATTTACATGCCCGGCGGGTCCTTTTCTGTGACCAACGGGTGGACCAAAAGGCCAGTGTCAATGAAAATGATGAGCAAGAAGCAGTTGAATGCCTTCATGGCAGCAAGTGGTGCGCGGTGCTCGCGGCAAACCACAAAAGCGCAGAAATTCTGCGATGAGTGGTATGTGCGCAGCCTCATTTTTAATGAGTTGACTGCCGCGTCCAAGTGCGGAGTTCCGAGAACTAAGCATTTTCCTCCCGTCAATGAAGGGTGGCTGCTACATTGTGCATGCAGTCGTGAGGAAGACCAAATGCAAGGTAGTGGCATGTCACTGCCTCTGCGCAACCGGGTAAATATTTTTGTTTATTGTGGCATTCATACTATTCATACGAACTACTGGGCCTCTGCTTGGGCCGTTTTGTGCCGTCGTTGCATCAACGTTTTACTGCGGGAGTGCGGAGCAACGATTTTACTGAATGGCATGCTTCGAAGTGTATGTCGCGAGTACCTCGCGTCTGGGCCACAGTGTTTGCTGGCCTGCACATTCAAATTGAGGGAACGTGATATTGATTTGCGTATAACATTTAGTTAGCACACACACCGTTAACGAACTGCTTTTCGCACCTGTCTTGCAGAATCCAAAGGCTGCCGCGAACTGCCGTCTTCATTTTGATGCCTCACAGCCCTGATCGTGCCACGCTTTACGGCGCCGATGATCGCATTTCCCCGATGGGAAGTGGAAAAAATAAATGTTGCTGCTGGGCACGCCTCACGAAGTGCATCCATAAGCGGCGTTAGTTGCCGGCATCAAGCTAACACAACCAGATATATAGATAAAGGTATTTTTTGTGCCACCCGCACGTGCCAACACAACTCTCACCACCAATGCTGCCGCGGAAAAAGAGGCGGCGTCTGCAACGGCACCCCACAGATCGTTTCCCAGATTCGCCGCCAGGTGGCCGCGCATGCGCTGTAGAGGCATGCAAAAGGTGGATTGCTGCCAAAGAACTTTTAAAACCTTAAATGTTACCCAAGTGACCTAAGGACTGCAGTAGCAAACTACAAGCAGTCAGCTACAAATTTTTAATATGTTAAATAAATAATTTTATTGAAAAAAGCGTCAAACTTTTTGCCTGTCTCCATAAGGTGTGACACCATACCCATGTGTACTAGTATGCCTTAAGGAATGGAAAAAGAAAGGGGGGGGGGGGGGGATGAGCAACCAGTTTCAAAGTGAGGAAACCACAGCAGCAGGAAAGCTTGAAAAATAATAAGAGAAAAAATATACACTATCAGCATAACAAAGCGTATTGTGCTGCACTCACACAGCCTGAAGTATTTCTTGGAAGGAATATCCCCTGCGCATTCAAATCTGCAAAATATCACCACACAGCGGTCTTTCTCTTTAGTGCAAGGCATTTCTTTTTCTTTTTCACATTGTGATGCTGCCTGACCTCTCATTGTAAATGGTAAAATTGTTAGCCGGGATGGCATTTTGAGAAAAAACAGGAACTCCGCTGTCATCCGACAAAGGAGTTTAAAAACATGAGAAGCTCACACTGACAATAATAGCTGCTTTTGCAATGCGGACGGCTGACATTCCAGAAGCAACGCACCGGAGAAATGTCAGAGCAGTCACGAGAGACACACAAGAACAGGAGCAGCTTCTCAGTCGGAGGCAAGGGCCAACATTTTGAGGCACAGACAGAGGCACTTTGGCAGCCGTCTCCGCTGACAAAACAAGGTTCAAAACACTTGCAGCAAAATAACGCAGCAAGAAAGAGAACAAAGGCACTTCCATGCGTGTGTAGAGATGGCGAACCAGTCTTGAGGAAGCCCTCAAGTTCGAGGAAGGTTCATTAACAACCAAAACATTCAAACATTTCTCGCTATCTAAACAAGTATAGATTAATGTCCAACCTGCTGTCATCCCCATCACCGACTTCGCGCTGGCGACGCTTGAGTGGCAGCAACCGGTAACAATTAATAATAAGACATATGGGCACCGCCACCTTAGGGCTGTTGACCAAATGTTTTCTTGTTTTTGTACGTCGCGACGTGAACTGATAAGGCCGGGAAGTCCAATGCACCAACCAAACCGTTTTCATGTGTATACGCCCACCGTAGCACTGTTCATTTAGTTGTTCAAGATACAAAATGGCAAGGTTAACAGCCTAATGTGGCAGTACCGAAATTCATTGGTAAGACAGTCTACACGGCTGTTCATTCCACGCAGAGGCGAGATATTCACTATAACATTGCGAGCACAAAGTGGGAAACCGTAAGTAGCATGTGTCAGCAGGTATAAACAAGTTGGCATGCACCAGCAGATTATCATAGTCATCACCACCTATGCCCACTGCGGGGCAAAGGCCTCCTCCGTGTTTCTATAATTAACCCCGTCCTATACATGCCGTAGCCACATTATCCTGGCAAACTTAATAACAGCATTTGCCCACCTTAACATCTGCCTCCCCCTAACGTGCTTGCCTTCCCTCAGAATATAGTCCGCTATTTTTAGTGACCAGCAGTTATCTTGGCTTCTCAGTACATGCCACGCCCATTTCTTCTTGATGTAGATTAAGGCGTCATTAGCGTACATTTGCTCTCTGACTCATTCTTATTTCTTCGTGTCCCTTAAAATTATGCCCTTTTCATAAGCCTCTGGGCTTCAGCCTCGTTGGTAAGTACCAGCAAGATGCAGCTGTATTATAGTTCTCTTAAAAGATACCGATGAAATACCATTCATGATTTGAAAATGCTTGCTAAATACACTCCACCCCATTCTCATTCTTCTGGTTACTTCAGTCTCACACTACGGATATGCAATTCGGATGTGTGGTTGGGATATGGGATACACTACAACTACCTGCACTAAGTAGACGTATTCCCTCACCACTTCCAGTGCCTTGCTACCTATCACAAACCGCTATTCACAATAGGTAGCGAATGCACCAGTGGATATGTGCCCAAACTGAGAAGCCAAACTAGAGACAAGCAAAAAAAAAAGAAATATATGTTGGCAACAGAAAATTGGAAAGCCGGTCATGCAAGCAGCCGAATGGGGAGGAAGGGGAAGTGAACAAAATGGGAACAGAACATGCACTGAATGAGGATAATTAGGACCAAGAAGCATTAAGGGGAGATGCAAGTCGAAAAACACAAGTTTTTTCCAAAATTACAGATTTTTGGTTTCTATTTGCTTTCACAAGTTTAGTTTCTCTACTTTTACGACACAAAAGTTGAAGATTGTAATTAAACTCGAAGTAGGTTAAAATCGCTTTTAAGCAGCACAAGGTGGCTACTAAAAACTAAAAAGAGCTCATTGTCTAGAGTCCCCTGGAAATTGTCCCCTGGCTGCTTGCCATTGCAATTCGCATGAGCAGTTCACCAAAGACACATGCTCAAAATGACCATGATTCCCAAACTCTCATGATGGAAGAAATCATTTTCAAAAACATATCTTTGCCGCATAGATGAGCTTTCACTTACACCTTTAAAATGCAGTTGTGTCAAGATACAATTTTGGCCAACTTCTTGAGTTTTGACATGTTTTTGGTACTTCTAATAGCCAGATCGGGATGAAATTTTGCCCACATATTCCTTAACATGTGAGGAGCGCAAGTTATCTCCTTCAGAACTTCATATCACCTATATAATTATTACGAACCTAAAGTAAGCAATTAGTATGGTCTAGGCATTCCAAGACTTCTCACATTACCATTTTTCTTGTCCATTAAAATGTCTTATACGCATTTCCTTGTTAGTTATTTGCATTCTACAGTTAATGTGGAGCAATATGAGCCATAAATGGCTCAGAACCATAGGCGTGCGCACGAGGGGGGGCAGAGGGGCGGCCGCCCCCCTAGTAACCTGAGAGAGGGGGGGCGCAAATTCTGCCCCATACATTGACTTAATAGGGAGGGGGGGCGCTGCGACGAACCTTCGCCCCCCCCTCTGCCCCCCCCCCTGAAGGGGAACCCTGCGCACGCCTATGCTCAGAACCATAAAAATTTAGTGGCAAAAAAGTGTCTACAAAAAGAACTATATTTTACACATTGTCATGGTACAAAACAAAAATTATGCAACTTACTATAAAACTGATTACATATTTGAAATGAGCATAAAAGCCTCCGTAAACAGCAAAAATTTCATTTCCCTAGGCTACAGATTAACGCAACTCTTTTTTTCCGACTCGCATCTCCCCTTAAAGGGGCCTTGCAACACTTGTTCAGAATGGTCAGAAAACGCTGCTGATTGGAGGTCGAGGCTTCCTGAGAGCACGCGAGCCAAACATTATAGCGCAGCATAAGGCCTGGAATTTGCAATTAATTCTCAAAGTATGCTAGAAATCGTTCCCTGTTCTTTCTACAAATGATCCCATATACCCAAATGACCGTGCCATATACCCAAATTCATGGCCATTGGCTGATTTGAGCATCATGAACTGCATAGTTACTGAGGCTGCCATGCGCCCATGTGCACACTCATGATCACACTGAAAGAGAGGCACGCATTCGAAGAAAAAAAAAACAGTGCTGAAGGTCATGACGCGTACGTGGCGCGACTTCTTTCCCCCCCGCTTAGCGTCCAGTGCACTCGTCGGGACGAGAGAAGAGAGAAAGTAATGACTGCATGTTACAAATCTCTAACTTTGCTCTTACTCGACAGATTCTGAAAATCTTTGCAGTGGTCGACTCGTGAGGCAATAAACTCCTTTAATGGCACCATTTGATGGTTTCTTGGAAAAAGTGTTGCAGGGCCTCTTTAAAAAGTCATTGTAATTGTGAATATTGGTTCCGAATAAAGTATGGTGTGATTCTGAGGCTGTTTTGAAAATGGTTGCCTCAATATTTGAGACCTATTAGAATAGTATTCAATGTGGTGTGAGCACTATTTGATTCATATCCCATTTGGTGCTGAAATTCACTACTCGCGCATGCCTATTGGGAAAGTGTGCGAAAACTCCTTACCTAAAAAAATGTCAACTCTGCCAACACTCTCTGAATCTATCTACACAGCCAGAAAAAAGAAAGAAGGAAAACAATCCTCCATTCTGAAAATGCACAGGAACAACATCCGAATGTAACGCAAGCCACCAAGCAAAACTGTCAACTCCAATTACATGCTAAGCTAATCTGCAAGGACAGCCTGTGATTCACTCCCCTGCTCAGGGAAAGGTTACAAAAGGGCACCAACGGGAACACGTCAAAACAAATTGCCATTTGACGATATGGAAACATATTTAAAGCGGCAATGAACTATAATGCATGACAGAAACACGAACTTGGGTGAACACGAAATACTCAATCACAACACAGCACGTGAGAGGGGCCACAGTGAGCCAAAGTTCTACCATATATGGTGCATGATAAAAGCAAGCACTCCAAAATTATCTGTACGAGGAGGGGATAGATAAGCATAAAAAAAGGGAAGTGTATGGAGAATTGTGTAACACCTATATCGTGGCCCAACATTCTGACGTGTTGATTTCTACCCTATATTTTTTTCCTACAGAAACTGTACTGAATATGCTCACCCAACACATTATTTCATCATCATCAGTCAATTTTTGTCCAATGCGGGACAAAGGCCCCTTGCATTGATCTCCAATTTACACCATTTCATAAACACCTTATTTCACGCCCCTAACACCACGCCGTTATTCTCGACCAATAGCGATTCACGTTCACCAGCCATTATCATGATGTAAATTGAGATTTTTGTTGTTGGGAGCCTGCCGTGACAGTTTTAAAAATGAACAAGCAATGGTTCACCTTTGCTCTTGCATGATTCCTTCTCTTGACATTTTTATGTGCTACGGGGTAATGAAATCAAGAGACCCTCCAAAAAATTTGTACTGAATATGCTCACCCAACACATTATTTCATCATCATCAGTCAATTTTTGTCCAATGCGGGACAAAGGCCCCTTGCATTGATCTCCCCAATTTACACCATTTCATAAACACCTTATTTCACGCCCCTAACAACCACGCCGTTATTCTCGACCAATAGCGATTCACGTTCACCAGCCATTATCATGATGTAAATTGAGATTTTTGTTGTTGGGAGCCTGCCGTGACAGTTTTAAAAATGAACAAGCAATGGTTCACCTTTGCTCTTGCATGATTCCTTCTCTTGACATTTTTATGTGCTACGGGGTAATGAAATCAAGAGACCCTCCAAAAAATTTTAAAAACAAGAAAGATCTAAACAGTGTTTTTTCAACGTGGAGAGCATTCATGTTTCCTCCATAAACGTGCTTACACAAGCACTTCCCAAAAGCATCTATGTTGCTTAAAATATGTTAACACCTCATTGCAATGTGCAGATGGCTCATTCACTGAGGCTTCCACTGACAAATGCTTCAGCAATATATGAGGAGTGTGAATTGTAGATGAAGACACAGAGACGATTTACACAACACACACAGAGACGATTTACACAACACAAGCACTTGTGTTGCGTTCTTTTTGTGTTCATCTACAGTTCTGACTCTTCGTACATTATGGATCTATACCAACTCGTTCAGTTTTCTGCTTTGCTGCCTGCAAGTGCACCAGCTTTCATCATACATCACCCAAGAAATCCTGCTGCACATGCAAAAATATAGTGAGGTGTTCCGTAAAGCACATAGCGTTTATAATGCATGCAAAGCTGGATTCGACTTTACTGTAAATATTGTGAAATGTAACACATCTTGTTGCAGTGGCTCTTAGTTACTAAAAGGGGACAAGTTCATCCATCAGGTGGTGGTTTAGATTGGATTAGGTTATAATTTATTTTTCCTATAACCAAGAACAACGAAGCTATGCTACCAGGTGTGAGTGACTCGTGTAAATTGTTATCGCATCTAAAGAAGAATCATTGCAAACATATGCGTTTCCACATGTAGTCCCTCAACGAAGTTGGAAAAACAGGTACTTTCCATAATAACACATCCTGAATGCCCGGAAGTGAGTAAGTAGCCTTTTGTTTAAAAGAATGCCATGTCTTTTTTTTCATAAAGAAAAAAGAGCAGCAGTTAGAGGTTAGGCCTTCTCCATATGTCATCCCCTGTCAACTAACAATGAGTCACACGATCCAGACAAGAAAGCACCTGCTCGTCGTATTGTTTTCGTTTTATATTTTGCCCGACTGAACCACCATAAAACATGTGTGCAAGAAGACTTCACAGCTGCCTCGTTATTTGCGCAGTAGCATCACTGCGTCAAGGGCACTCGGAAGTATTGTTGGGCACTAATAAAAAATATAAAAGCCAGCAAAGCACAACTAGAAGCGCAGCTAGGAGACATGTTCAGCAAAGCCACACCAATACATCAAGAATAGACTGAACTTTGTGCACTTCTAAGTCAACAAGTTCGATCACAGAACAATGGCAAATGGTTTCACATATGCATGCGGACAGCCCTGTTATTCTTCCCAGGCAGCTGTACAGCTGAGCCTCTCGCTTGTGAAAATTCTTAGATTTAAATCTTTCTTTTTTAAACGACATAGCGTTCTCCAATTCCCGAAAGAGTTTTCTCGTATGTCTCTAGGCATTAACTGACAATCTATAAATTCCAGTGTGGAAGATGGAAGATTGATTTAACGCAGAGAAATTTAATGCCATAGCAACACGTACTCTACTTTGCACGAAAAAAAAGTGCTACATAACTGTGCATGATAACACTTTCATGATAAACTGCCACCGTCAGCGCAGGGGCTAGCGAAAGTCACCTTTATTTTGTCTATGTCTAAAATTTCGAAAAAAATCTGGAATTTATGCATGCAAAGTCAACAAGAAAGGCATGCCGTACAAGACTGCCATACCGCCAGAGCCCTTTGTCAATAAAGTCGTTGGCAAACTATTTATTACAAATTATTATGAAAAAGAAGCTTTTTCAGTTCAGGACTAGTTAGGTATGAACGCAATGTAATCAGGTGTTGTAAAAACAAGAATGTTAATGCAAATCAGTTTAATTGATCCATAGAGATGCTTTAACTCGAAGTGGCTACGTGCAGTATCAATGCACAACAGTTGTTAGTTGTATATTAAAGCCCCGACGCAAAACTTTTTAAAAGCAATGCTACTATCAGCTGCTCAAGCTCAGTTATTGATACTTCAAACAATTACTTACAAACATAATCTGCTTTTATCATGGTGTCACTCTGTACAATGCATGCCCACTGCTACTGTAGTAAAATTTTTACCCAATTAGAATTTTAGAATTCTTCAGGAACTTCACCCAATTTGCAGTGAGTGCGTTATTTGCACGCACCCTCATTCACAACAACGTGGGTCTCTTGGTGTATGCCACTGGGTATGTGTTGCTCTGACAATGACGAAAACAAGACCTTAACTCCTTAACTATTTCTTCGGCTAGTGGGTGGAATTGAACCCAGCGTACTGAGGCTTATTTGTACATCATTACGAGGTACCACAGCAGGCAGACATGGCTTAGTTGAACACTGCAAACAAGGCCACCAATTTTTCCAGATCATGAAGAATGGTGCAGCTTACATGAAAATACTGCACAGCAACGCAAATCTTAAATCACTGGCTGGCCGAGTCAGCAGACCACAGGACTCAACGACAGGGGGCCATATTACCAAAGACAGCGATCTGCCGGGTGGAAGGCACAACAAGTGGTTTAAAGACATATTCATGGATGGCACGAGCAGCAATATAAGCTGCACTGCCGTCAATAGATGGCAGCCCTAGCCCGCTACCACAAAGGTTAGATTTCGAAAAAACATTTGTGTTGTCACTCATAGAATGCGCATGCTTTTCACTTGTGAAGCGATGCCAGAAAAAGATACTCAGCTCGCACTACCAGATGACAAAGATTTCTACATTCTCTTCGACGGCAATGTCAGTTTGCACTAATGTGATGATGGTGAATTTCTTGAAGAGGCTTCTGGACCTCGCTCCCTCTTTCCCGCGTCCCACACCCCACAGGGCATGTGCGTTCCCTCCCCTCTCCTACGCTCACCCCTTTCTCTCCTCTAGGAATCCTCTACTATACGGAGCGGCCCCCCGCGTCCCACACCCCCCCACAGCGCATGCGCGTCCCCACCCCTCTCTCCTGTAGGAATGCTATACTCTACGGAGCGGCTCCCGCGTCCCACAGCGCATGCGCGTCCTCTCCCCCTCTCTCCTCTAGGAATCCTCTACTGTACGAAGCGGCTCCCGCTTCCCATAGCGCATGCACGTCCCCTCTCTCTCCTCTCCTACGGTTCCCCCCCCCCCCCCCCCCCCGTTCTCTCCTCTAGGAATCCTCTACAGAGCGGCGCGCACGACAGGTGGTGCGACAGCTGCATACTCCGCTGGGGGCGCCACGGTAGTTCTGCGGTATGAAAATGACGGAGCGCACGCGCCTCATTCTCTCTCCTATGCAGCACCGCGATGAGTGCCCTGGGCCGCTGCCGTGAAACGAGAGCGTCGATGTTTCTCCCGCTCAAGCTAACAATCTCCCCGCTGCTTCGCATCCACACATGGTTCCCTTAAGCGGGAGATGGGGAAGTTTTTTTAATACACTGGGCTTGCAAAAAGCATTTGAGAGAGCAGCACGAAGAGGTAATAGCACTAAATGAAGCCTCAGGCTAGAATGATCTCCGGGACATGGAGAATGTTAAGGTAGACAAGACTAACACTTACCCAGCCAGCCAACATTAATGATGAAGTCACTCTGCTTGAAGAGACTTGACAAAGGCTTCAATATTTGAAATTAATAAGTGTAGCATAAAGCACACACACACTTATAGTAATGTCTACCCAATCTCATAATGCAGAGAGAACACAAATAGTTCCAAGCCTTTCTAAGACATAATGCATAACCTCCTACGACCAAGTACACCGGCACAAATCCATGTTCACCTGACACACATGCTCAAGGTGCCCGCTCTGGCATGCGTGGCACTTATTCACCGACTTAACATTCCGATACGTCACAATGTTTTAGCGGGACCTCACACACCTCGCACTAACACCAATGCCTTTAACCTTTATTGCACATTCATTTCCCCGCACAACCACACCCCTTCCAATGCATGTGCATTCACATTTTCTCCAATAAGCCAAGAGATAGCTCAGAAGTTCAGTGGATGAAAAACAAGAAAAAACAAACATTACGTTCCGAGCGTGGTTTTGCAACGAACAAAATGCAGTCACTTCTCAACTCAATATAGTAGTTAAACGTAAACACATACGAAAATCGTAAAAGTCAGTGTTGCGTTCATGGAGATACGACAATGGGCATGACGTGATCTCAGACATCGTGCAGCTTATCGCGACATGCTGGCAGCTTTAGAACTTTTTCAGTGGCAGCGTGGCAAGTGACATTTCTTATGACAGCTGCAGTTAAGCAAGCATTTCTGCAGACAAACGGGCTGTACAGGTTTCAATGGCAAGTCTGAAGCGAAGGGCAGCAACAAGCAAGGTGCTACGGGAGCCACGCAGCTGCAGCATTTTAAGCATGCCATTAGAAAATGCCAGGCAGACATGCAAGGAAACCTGTGCTCGAATCAACACTAACCAGCAGGATAAAAAAGATTTTAAAGAGCCTATGCCCCAAATGTCTTGTGACGGCCTGTTAGTTCAAGGCAAGTTTGTGGCGTGACCAGTCAAAACACAGTGCAAGACAGTAATGATGTAAGAAATGTGTAAGGACATGCGAGAACTGAAGGTATTCAGATGGAAAACGAATATCTTAATGAAAGCAGTAGAGACATTTTTACGAGTAGCAGAAACTCTACCAAAGATGCTCTTGCAGATCCCTGGTTATCTCCATGACAAAGACCACAAATGCACAGCCCAACTAATGCTTCAGCAATTCATGCTCACCTCACAGAACTACATAAATGTGTTCAAAACACAGCAGCAGGTCAACGAACATAAAACGTCTTTTTTCGTGTTGATTTCGTGCGTAAAAATTTCACAGGTTTGTTTACAAAGTTTCGGAGCACTATGTGGCAAACCACTGATATATGCATACTTCGCAAAAAAAAGTGGCTCGAAGTATTTTTTTTAATTACACCTCTTACGTATTTCATTGTTAGTGATGACACAGATTCTAAGACCAATACTGTACGTAACATTTTCAATTTTTTATTCTATTCGGATTGAAGGTGCTCTCTGCACATCAAGCATGATGCACCATCCAGTGAGAGATTAATGACACTCACTCCACCGCAGCAACAGCAGTAAATTTAAGGAGCGACGTGGATCTTCAATTTTTTTTCTTTTAATTATTGGTTAATTCTTTATGAAACTTGTGGAGTTTATGTAAATTTTCCTGTTGATTTCAAGTATGCAATTATTTTTCTTGCATATGTGGTTTTCAAAATACCAAACAGTTCATGTGCCTTTTCCAGGAAAGATATTCCCTAAACTGGGATCAGTTAAACCTCCCTATAACGAACCTCCATACAACGAATTCCTCGATATTACGAAGTTTCTCCATTCCCCGCCGTTACTCCACAGAAGCACATGTATTTGCGACCTCTATGTAACAAAGCGGCAGCGGGAGACACTCTTGATATAACGAATTTTTGCCGCCGACAAACAAGAAATTTTGCCCCGAATTTCTTCATTTTGGCTCGACCATGCATCTTCTGCGGCTGCCCACCGCCAACGAAGCGCAAAGCAGCAGCGTCGCGCACGGCGCGCTTCAAGCCCCAGTGACTGCGAAGCGAGAGGCGAGCGCTCGTTAGTGTGCGCGGGTATACGCAAGGCGGGCGGACGCCCCTCGAGCCGGCGGTGCCGCCGTGGGTGCATGCGCAGATGTGCCCCCCCCCATCCCCCCCCCCCTACTTCCTTTAAACCGAAAACATAAAAAGAAAACTATTTTGCATTGGCTGCGCCACTTTTCGTTTGCTGCAGAAGTCTCTGAACTGCACTTCGTTAAAGTGACACCAGGTGATGCCACTAAAAAGAAAAATCTTGCTTCGTGTTGTTACGCCGGGTTACGCTTTGGATCCATGTCATTCGCTCTTCATTTTCGACGCCGTACACGCGTGCGTGGTGTCACTGAGCGCGCATGGAGTGGCGCCCAACGACGTTCAGCTTTGCATTTTTTTTTTCTGCTGCTGATGGTGATTAAATATGTCTGAGCACTTTGTAATAGGTGTGCCTTTAAAACACCCACTCGATGCTCACTTCCCGTTTTGACGCCTGGCACGATTCTATGCTTCTGCCACGCAATATATGATACCTTAAGGAGGCTCCTTCCACTACATAACATTCATATAGTGTTTTTTTCCAAAGAAGTTTCCACAAATATCTTGTTTCTGGGGTAGAACACCTGCTGGCCATGCAGACGACCTGGGTTCGAACCTCACTCGAACCTGAAAATTTTTATTTATTTTATTTTATTTGCATCTTTCTCCGGTTTTTTGGTCACGGACAAGATGAGTTTTCACTCACAACCAACGACGCCAACATCGACAGCTATGCCTGAATTTCTGCGAAACAAGCTCTTTAACGCTATCATGTTAAAAAACGATCAAGACGGATACGAGAGAAGACTCCTTATGGGGAACCTCTAGAAACCTTCACGCCAAGACGTGCTAAACTTTGTGTCGACAGCTTGGGCTGCTGTGTTCGAAGAGATGGTCGCGCGATCCTTCGAGAGGTATGGGGTAAGTGTCGCATTGGATGGCAGCAAGAACGGGCACCTGTATAACCAACTTGCAGGCACCAGAGTGCCTGCGGTCTGTTCAAGTTGTGCGAGTATCATTGACCAATGCACTAACCTCCTATTTTTCACTGACCCAAAAGAGTTATTTGCTGGGTTCAGTGATGAGGAGTGGGCATTCGTCTACCCTAGGCTTGAGCGAATATTCGAATGCTTCGAATATTCGAACGAATATTGCAGTATTCGAATTTGCTTCGATTCGAATTTAAATTATTGAAAATTTCGAAGTATTCGAAACAAACGAATAAATGCATATTAGTCCGCATGTAACCCCCTTGTGAAGGTGGTTTCACTGCAATGGAGGGGTGCTAAGTCGTGAAAGCACCGATCCAGGTACACATTAGTTCGCATGTAACCCCCTGTAAAGGTGATTTCACTGCGGTGAAGGGGTGCTAGGCCGTGAAAGCATGTATCCAGGGGAAATCCGCACTGCCGCGAAGCCCCACTTCACGGTTAAATGAATAGATCACCCTCGCATCGATACATTTTTTTAAATTTAAAAGCTTGTTATGCCAACTTTATGCTCTAAGTGTAGTAAATTTTAAAATGTAACATATTTTACAGGTTATCACTTGCAGTCTACCGAAAGTCAAATCCTGCTACTATTCAAAGTTGTATCCACTTCCTTTGAAGTAAAAAAAAAATGGCATTTGCACTGGCCTTGTTTCAATTTTTTTAAAAATATTGTGCAGGTTAGTTAGGTCATGACAAATATGCCCATTTTTTTTTATAATACGTGATATATACTATTCGAATTCGATTCAAAATTATTCGACCAAAATCACTATTCGCACAAGCCTAGTCTACCCCATCATTTACAGCTTCAAAATAAACATGCTTTCTTCAATTCCGTAGTCACCATAGAACTGCCTTAAAGCTTTCCGTTGGCCGCCATCTTGGTTTTTGCTGCTTCGACGGGGCAAGCATCCATATTGTCACGTGGTCGTGACGTCGACGAAGGCAACAGTCGACGAGTTAAAGAAGAAACTCTTTATTTTGGCCGAACTTGTGGCCGGGAAACTGAAGGTCAGACTACAGCAATACACGCTGCACTGAGAGCGGCGAACAGAGCGTCGGCCGTCGATAATCTGATCATCGCTGGAACGCACCAGCTTTTATACATCACGCGTCGAACATTCTAGCCTTATCACTGGTAGTCGTGCAAGCGCTGGAATAAGCTAGAGTGTTCGCGTCTTGCGCGCAATCTTAACACAACGATCTACAATAATCGTGAAGCTTCTAGAACAATCAGCCGCGGTTTGCGCTGGGCATGCGGACAGTCTTTGTGGGCGAAAACCGAGTACAACAAGAATGAAAATTAAGACATGCGCGTGGCAATATCTAGCTTAACACAATACGTATTCAGCGAAACTGGGGTGGACGTTCTCACGGTACTTTACGGTACAAGTGCCAAAATCAAGCTTATACGCCCATCACTGGGCTAGAGCGAAGCTGATGAGACTGGCACAAGGCAGACATGTTTGATCTCGACATTCATAACAGGAAGGTTCCAAGCTTCACCCAGCAAAATCATGACTAACAATCACAGGAGCAGCACTGTGGTGAAAGAAGCACAGCAGATTCCAATGCCTACATGCTAAAGGACCCCAGGCGGTCGAAACTAATCAATAGACCCTCGCTACATTGTGCTCCATAATATAATATCATGCTTTTGGCACGTAAAACCCAGCAATTACTATTAGATCCCAATGTCTGTTTTTTGGATTCCTCTCATGTTGGCAAAGGCAAAATAGCATAAAGAGACCCTAAGTAAAAAACACTAAATACATTTGGACTCAATATATTTTTTTTTTCAAAGCTCCATTTTCCTTACTTATGCATCAACAAGTTTATTAATAAACAAGAAATGAAGGTCAAGATGTTATGTTTTGAACTTAAATTTGAAGTGTTGGCACCCGCACGTCAGGACGACGTCATGAATTTCATCACGAATTTCGTCATGTCAGGAATGACGTCGCTGCTTTGGCACTTCTAGAATACAAAGCAATCCATTTTTTTTACTAATAAAAAATTAACTATTAACAAGGCATATGCGTGCACGGGCAACTTTTGTAGGTTATTGTGCCTCTCATCAAAGCTAGAGTGCATTCTATTTTTTTTCCTTTTTTTTTTTTTTAGAGGAGAACGGCAGTTTGCTAATATAGCCAAAACACTTTTTTTATCTTCTGTGTCCCCTCAAGCACTCCTTCCTAAACCCATGGGTCTAAACCTACCCCTGCAAAATGGGACACAGTTCCTTCAGGTTTGATAACAAGATAAATAATGGTACATAAACAGGTTTCAGTTTGTAAACAATAATAACGGATCAAGAGACACATGTCACAAGAAGCTGCAAGGGTTTCCAGGAAAATGCTACCGCGCTACAACAGCCCTTTCAAGCACGGCTCCAACATAAATGCCACGACAGAGCTCCACCTCTGCCCTTCAATAACAAAAAAAGGAAGAGCTAAAACGACATTTAAGCGAGGGCAAGTGACATGCTGAGATCTGCACATGGTACGCGCACTGACGTACAATGGCTTGTCGAAATGTGCAGAGGGTATTAATGCTGATGACACATCAAAAGAAAGGAAAGCAATAAAAATGGAAGGCTCACCAAAGATCGCCAGACACGCGGTGCCTTAACTGTGTTGGACCAAGTGCCTGCTGGAAAGCTATGTATCAGAAATGCTCTGCCCTTTACAAACCAGCGCCGATGGAATGGAAACTGCCATGCGGAATCCTATGTGAAATGATTATCCCAAAGTGTACATAGAAGTGAAGTGTACTATATACCCACTATGCCATGCCCGAGCCAGCTGACGCAGCGCATTCCAAGATCATCTCACAAGCATGTTACAAAATAAGGCTAGAACTTAAAGGGACACTAAATAGAAAAATCATTTCTCCTCTGTTATCATACCAACCTTTCACAATGCCGAAAGCATCATTCCCACCGCAAGATGTTTAGTAAGCAAAACGAGAATACAGAAGGTGATGCTGCCTTCCAGTTCCAAGCCAACTTGTCATGACGTCCGAGTATGACAGCATCTGCTAGGATTTACTCTTTATTTTAATCCTTGAAAATTAGTTTCATTGTATTTTAAGGAAGTCAGAGACTGAACTTTCCGGAAATTTTATTTCATCAATATGCCCAATATATGCAGAAAAGACTCCGAAACCAGTGACATTACATTGACATTCAGGCGCCGAGATTTCAGCGTGAAATTTAAGAATGAATCTTTCAGCCTCATTTTCTTTTTCAGTAATGAACCTTTGATTGGCAAATTAATGAAATTAGAGTTGTCAAATCACAACTTATCAGTCTAAACTCATTTAGTGCTTCACTTTAGTGCCCCTTTTAAGCATACCGTCTCCTCTGTTGATAATGCTGAACACAGTATTAATCACTCAATTAGGAATTCAGTGATCAAACCTAACAAATTGTTGCAAGCATGGATAAACCTATTACTCTTTTGATGAAACTGCATCGCCTTCCACCCTTCTTGCACTGGGGTGAGTGGAAGACATCAAAAATCAATATGGCACTTTAAAAGTGAACTTATGCATAGTTAACTACAGCAGTTGATACATGTCTACAACAAAATACAGTGGCATATAGCCTCCTTGGCTATGTTTAGGGCTGCTAAAATGTGCTGTTCAGAGATGTGAACCCACCCTTGCCTGCACCCCCCTCCCTCCCCTCATGACTGAGGCCTCTTTCATTCATTCATTCACAATGTAACCAATTTGAATTAGAGCGCAAAAAGTAGATATCAATAACCTAATATATAGGAGTAAATAAAGACTAATAATAATTGTTGTTTTACGTCCCAGAAGCAAGACGATTTCAGAGATGCTGTAGTGAAGGGCTCTGGAAATTTTGACCACCTGGGCTTCTTTTAATATGCACCTAAATTTAAGCACCAAAATGCCTCCACCAAAGTGCAACCGTCACAGCCGGGATTAAATGCCACGACCTTCAGGTCAGCAGTCGAGTACCATAACCAGTACGGCTAGTAGCAAATAAAACACAAGTATATTGAGATGTATCTTGTGCAATAGTATCCCAAAAACATGTATTCGACACAAACAAATAAATGACATGTGACAACCTTGGAACGAAACGTCAGCAAACACCGAGGCATCTCCTGGAACCCCACTGAACTCCTGACAATAAAGATAGGATTGTACAAGTTACACAGTTTAACGCTTTGAGCGTTGAATTTTTCTGAGAAAAACTTTCTCAAGCTGGTCAAATTACTTTACTGCAGTTTTTGAATGCACGAAATGTGTACAAGTCAGGAAACAGCTGTTGAAAAAAATGAGGAACAGTTTTTTGGTATCAGCATCACTCAAGAGCTGCAAAATGTTCAGTAGAATTTCAGAGCGAGGTATTCCTTGAAATAGGGGTCTATGGACAGCGCCTTATCGCCGTCTGCACACATAACAGCGTCTTCGTTCTCTTCTTGGAGCGACGAGTTGTGCTGGCAAGGTCATGGGATCTTCTCTGTGTGTGGCTGCTTTGGGCAGAGTAAACTCGGTAATCAAGGAGAATGAGAATACCTCGCGAGTGTCGGTGATAAACAAGCTCAGAGCAGCGCCAATAAAGATAAAAATCAACTTTCGCGTACCTCCATTGCAATCACACAGCAAAACCGAAACCACAAAAGGGCGTCGCTCATCGGTGTTGCCGAATACCGCACGATGCACCGACGCTAGAAATCATTTCCGTTTATCTCCGCAAGAAGGTAGCACAATCATTTTTCCAACGCTTCTTGTAAGTCCTAGGAAGAGGCAGCACCTCCCAGTGAGCATGCATCGTCATTACGGCACAATATTTCAAGCAGAGCATCAGAAACGTACCTGTACAGCAAAGACACCGTGGGACAGAAAACAGCCGGCATACATGTACGGCGAAAACACTCAAAGGGTTAATAATCGATTCTGCATGGGAAATAAAGCTATATCTGAAAGTTTCAGAGTGTGAATGAAAAAATTTAAGTATTTCTATCATTGCTGCTGTTCGTCGATATTTACTGATCCATAGGTGACACTGGGAATTTGAAAGGGAATACAAGTGCCTATACACCCCAAAAAATTTACGAGAAATGGAAGCTTTTGTTTGCAGAGAGCGGCTGGGACAGACAAAACACAGAACGACGACGAAACTAACTGGTTCTCCCTGTAGCGCCTTTGCGTATCAATTCTACAATGTGCTACACGTGGGCTGCCAAGAGAAAAGGAACCTTCTAGCAGAGGAACATTTAATAACTGTGTACTAATTTCCACTGCTATGCGCAGGGTCATAGGTTTGATTCCCAGTAGAGATAGCTGCACTTCGACGAGGTCGAAATATAAAAAACGTCAGTGTAGATAGATTTAGAGAGTGTTGGCAGAGTTGACATTTTTTTTAGGTAAGGAGTTTTTACACGCTTTCCCAATAGGCATGCGCGAGTGGCGAATTTCAGCACCAGATCGAATATGAATCAAATGGTGCTCACACCAAATTGAATACTATTCTAAGAGTTTTCAAATATTGAGGCAACCATTTTCAAAACGGCCTCAGAATCGCACCATATATTATTTGGAACCAATATTCACAAACTTTCAGAAAAAAACCTTACAGTGACTTTTAGAGGGGCCCTGCAACACTTTTCCAAGTAACCATCAAATGGTGCCATTAAAGAAGTTTATTGCCTCACGAGTCGACCACTGCAAAGATTTTTAGAATCTGTCAAGTACGAGCGGAGTTGTAACACGCAGTCATTACTTTATCTCTTCTCTCGTCCCGACGAGTGCACTGGACGCTAAGCGGGGGAAAAGAAGTCGTGCCACGTATGCGTCATGACCTTCAGCACTGTTTCTTTTTTTTTTTTTTCTTTCTTCAAATGTGCACCTCTCGATCAGTGTGATCTTGAGTGCGCACATGGGCACATGGCAGCCTCGGTAGCTACGCAGCTTATGATGCTCAAATCAGCCAATGGCCATGAATTTGGGTATACGGGATCATTTTTAGAAAGAACATGGAACGACTTCTAGCATACTTTGAGAATTAATTGCGAATTCCAGGCCATATGCTACGCTATAATGTTTTGCTTGCGCGTTCTCAGGAGCCTCGACTACCGATCAGCAGCTCGTACACAGCAGTGACTAGAACCTCAGACATATCTTGCAAGTGGGGATAGAAATACAGCAATGACTGCTGTATTTAAGATAGTAGATATTTGAATCAAGGCATGCCAAAGCAGGATCTGGTCAGAAATATCAGCAACCATTCTGAAATACACAAGTACACAGCTTAATGTTTGTGTGCAATGTGTAGTGCTTGCCCATTTCTTTCTTAAACTATAAAGAGGCACAGGAAACTATTTTGCCTGTCTGTAAGAAGAAGCACCGCAGTGGCTGCCCCATTAGTTTTATGCTTCCCAGACAAAGAAAAGGTTGATATTGCCGTTTTCTTGTGCACAGCTCGAAAGAAACAGATAAGCGCCAACCAAACACTACACGCAAAAATAAGGAGATGCACTGGCACAAGTGAGATGACTTGCAGTTTTTCGTGAAAAAATACGGCCGCCGTGCGCCTTGATTGGAATTTCATCGCTTCCTTGTCATGGACAGTTCTGGCTGACATAGCAGGGTTGTCACGCTTCGTGCACGTCAGGCACGATTTCAATTTCACCCTTGAAAGTCTATTATGAATATCTCAAACTACGTGCAATTTTTACAATATGTAAAAAAATTGGTATGCCAAAAATTATCATGCACTACAGCTTTCTAATATAAACAACTGCATTATAGTCAATACTTAAAAGTTAACGAGCTTTTGTTATGTCGCACCAATGTCATTTTAGATGTGGAAAAGTATTTCCGCCTCCACAGAGAGTACGTGTTCTATGTATTTGCCCCCCCCTAGACAGCAAAGAGATTTTAAGAAGCACTCCAGCAAAAACGAAAGTTTCAGGTAGTGATACGCAACATTTTTTTTTCTTTTCCCTATGATCTAGTTGAGAACCCATAAGTTCGAAAATTGCAGCACCACTCATTCGACAAAACTGGCACATACGTTTCCGCCAACAAGTGTCGGTGCAACCATTACTATTTACATTCAGTCAAATGATGATGTACCTACAAGACTTCTTTTTTCCACTGAGAACAGTTTTTTGATAAAGCCTCAGGTGGCAAGTACGTCGGCACATGACATTTTAAGTGATGACACCCACGAAAGTGATGTCACCCCGACAAACATGCTGTAGACTGCGAAACTGCTTGCTGCCGCACGTCTGCCTAACTGCTTGCCTAACTTCCTAACTGCCTGCTGACACTTCAGGAGAAGTCTACTTTCATCGCCAAAGCTGCGAAAGGCAGAGAAAAGGCGGCTATTGCAGAGGATTTCGGCCTCCAATGCAGCTCACTGTCTACAATTTTCAAATCAAAAAACAGCATAATGGCCGCACTTCAGAATGGTGCACATGCTCCTTTCACGAAGATCCTTCAAAGCAACGTGAAACAAAGGAAGATCAGCGACCTCTTTAAATAAATTTTGGTTGTGCGAAGTAATTGGTCAGCATATTCTCCTATTTTTGAAACAAGAAATTCTTACAAGAACTAACAAAAATCATGTCCCTGGAGATTTCGTAATTCAGGGTTTCGGCTGTATTAACAGAGGAATGATGGGCCTATTGGGACACTGAATTTTATTACTAGGAAATCTGTCGTAGCCTGCCCGAGTGAAACCAGCTGGTGTCTGTGACACAAAAAATTTTTCAGGAACGTCAAGAATGTGCCACGAAACCCTCATAGGAAAGCTTGGTTAACAAAATGACGTGACTCATGCTGCCGAATGCTTTGCTGACGTCAAGAAGGATTGCACATACAATCATCTTACTATGTTCGTAAGAGAAGTTCAACACGTCAGATAGATTTTCGAGAAGCGCTTGCGTACGTTCTCTTGGAAAGAAGCCATATGAGTTAGGGGAATGTAAACTGCATTTTTGTAAGAAGCTTGTCATCGTCAAAAATGAATGCTTTCCGAGTACACGAGATAGACAAAGCAACACAGAAATTGGGTAATGGTTTTCTGTTGTATTATGTGCCCCTTCCTTAAAAAATATAATTACTACAGCAGTTTTCACATTTAAAGGGATTGTACCACTGGAAATAATATTGTTGTACAGCGACAACAAAATGTCTTTGGTAACGTCAAATCTGGCGCACAGGTCATTTGCGTGAACGCCATTAATACCTGGCAACTTGTTATGGTTTAGGCTAAAGATAGTTGAGCCAAGTTTGTCCTTGGTTAATATAGATAAATGCACAGACCCTAATGTACTACTGAGCACACTGCGCAACGGTTGGAGCAGCGATGCATTACCCGACACTCGAGAGAATACAGCATTAAAATCATTAGCGAGGGTGCAGTCATTAAAACCAAAAGAACTGAAGTCACATGCATGGTTACCATGCTTGTTACCCTCTTTAAGATTGTTTTTAAAGACCACGTTCTCCTGGTGACTGCCCAAGCAGATTTAAGCTCATTCCATCAATGCATTCGCTCGGTGCAAAGAATCACCGTGCTTGCTCCATTTTGCTCTTCCTTAAACTTGCATCGCAATGCTTCAGAACCTGGATAACACCAAGTTAAAGTACAAAGAAGGTTCTTTTTTCATAAAGCAGCCACAATTTCTGATGTCATTCATTTACTTTCCTTTTTACCCTGTTTAACGTATAGAATGCATGTGGCCGCCTTTTTAAAGGGCCCCAAAACCACCCAGAGGTCGAAATTTAGTTGTGGTGTTGCAGTTGTGCACGAGCCTACAGCGAACCCGTAGCTGTGAGAATCTTTCTAAATGCCGCCGTAATAGCGGAGTTAGACACGTTTGATGATACAAAAGACGCCGTCGCTCGTTTCGCTCTTTCTTTCGCTGTGCTCCGTTCGTTCTCCTCCTGGCCGAGTGTTCCTCCTCGCACGGTGAGGAGGAACACTGCGAGCACATGTACCTGCGAGCAGACAAACAGGTCTTGCAGATGGCAAGCAATGAGGGGCCGAAGAATACCAAAAGCCCCGGAGAGGAGAAAGGATTGTTTCTTGGAATTTGTGGGGCGCCTGCGGCTCGCAGAGCTGCAGGCACCCCACAAATTTTGGTTGTGCGAAGTAATGGCACTGCCAATCGTGACGGCGTTCTGAACTCGAAGCACACATTTAGATGAAATGTTAAATAAATTATCGGAGGTGGTTTAGGGGCCCTTTAAAGAATTACTGACAAAAATTTTAGAAATTGTCGTATTGTGGCTTTAAATGAAGACACTGGTGTCGAGAACCCCAAGAGGAGTATCAAAGCAGCAGCATCTGTCATATATGCTGCCACTTGCACATTGCGCATGTACACAACGAGGAGCGATTCGTTGACCGGCAACACCGACAGCAATTTTGGAGCCTTCAGCATGCTGTAAGCAGAGTTTGCAAACACAAACTGTTTCAAGTTGTCATGATAATGTCCTCATTGACATTATCAAGAAAAGAAATTGTGATTATCAAGAAAAAAGAATTTTTTATATTTAGCGGCTCTCCCGCCGCCATCTTGAATTTCAGTCCGAGACCGAGCGAGCCCCCCCCCCCCTATATCTGGTTGGATTATCCTTCACCAAAGGGGGGGGGGGGCACTAGCTCAGCATTTTAGGGTACCAATAAATGCCAAAGAGGTGTCCCTTCCCCCTTTTTTGGGATATTTAAAATATGCACCAATGACCAAACAAGTTCCCCCCCCCCCCCCTTCCCTCTCGCCATTTTTTCCAACCTGTTCTCTGCTACAGAATCTCGCAGCAGCAGTTCCTAAAAATCCAAGTTCTGAGAGTCTTTAGACATTTGCAAGATTTCTTTGTACTTTTACAGTGCGGTTGCTCGGGGTTACGTTCCGAGTTGTATAAAATCGGTGGAACAATTGAGGGACATCTTCCCACCTTGTCATAACACATGAAGTTTCATACGAAGCATTTCATTAGGAGCACTTCTTAGTGGCTCTTCTGCCTCCATCTTGAATTTTGGTCTGCAACTGAGCAAGGACCCCTCTCCAAATCTTGTCCAATTATATTTCACCGTAGGGTGGTTGCGCTTGCTAGGGATTTCATGGTATGGCATAGCTTTCGGATCACAGATAAAAACCTATTTCCAAGTGGAGGTTGCCGCAAAGCAAGATGCACTAGATTGCCGAATTAACGAATACCGAACAAAGTGATTAACAGCAAGTTTAATTTTTCCAACAGCAGATTGCAAGATTGTGGTACGGTGTTTATATGGTCAATGCAGGTAGTGGTTATCCCGCCAGATATAAGTGTTCGTCATGCGGCATTGTTGTATTTTTGCACTGCTGCATGTAGCATTGTTGAGTAAGGCATCAAAGTATTAATGCGACAGCATAAAGAGCTCGTTTCACAGAAATTCCAGTGTCGGCATCGTTGGTCGCGAGTGAAAAATCATGATAGATGCAGAAAAATAAATAAATAAAAAGTTGGGTTCAAGTGAGAATCGAACCCAGGCCTGCGTGGCAAGCAGATGTTTTACAACAAAACCACGCCAGTGCTTGAAACTCTTTCAGAAAAAAGCCCTATATGAATGGCATGTAGTGAGAAGAGTCTCAATGCATGAAATATTGCGTGGCAGAATCGTACCAGGTGTCAAAAGCCTGTTAACTGCTCAACCAGTGCGTGGTTTAAAGACACACACATTACAAAACCTTCAAACATAATTAAGCATCATCATCATCATCAACTGCATCGCGAATGTGTACAGCTGCACGTGTTGCCTTATGGATGTGTAGTGGGTACTTGCCATTGCAAAACAGCCATTCTTAACCTAACTGGATGTTTTAACCTAAGTGAAAGCGCATGCACGCTCCTGTGACGGACAACCCTCGTTGTATTTCTCCATGCAGTAAGAATCTTGGTGCCGCACAGTCACCAAGACATGCATTTAAACAATATTTACTCTGAGTCATTTCGTTTATTACTGAGTAAGGACAACAATCATTCCTGGAAGAATGATCTGCTCAACCTAGCAAACTTCTTTTTGCAATTTCGCTGTAACTGAACTGCGCAAATGCAACAAAAAGCTATGAGATGTGGAATACAAGACCTGTACTCTCCTAAAAATAACCACGGCTTTCATTCACGGTTTTCCCCACCAGCTGAACGATGAAAAAGTACAGCCTATTCAGGTACCAAGGTTTAGCAACGAGTTCACTGAACTTTGATGCACATTCCTTGAAGTGCACACACCTTTTGTGTGACATTTCTTTAGCTCTCGGTGAGCAGGAAGCAAGGCCAGGTCAGAGGCTTTAGATTTAGCGAAGAACGAAGAGTGGAGTTTGCCTCACATATGGTCGCAAAAATATATGGCACTTTGCGTGCATCCACATCACTTAGATTATGTCCATCCATTTTGCCCGAACAAACAATACCAGTAGCAGACCATATATATTGTAAAGACGAGTACTTTAATTCACACACACTAAGCTAATTATAATACTTCGTTCACTTGACTGTCGGGTTCTCATAAACCGCGTGCCACGCCTGACAATAATCGTACTTTTTTTCCCCGTTTTCTTCGCTCATTCCGCGCGGCGCGAGGCCTTGAAATCTGCGCTCGCATCCAAGGTCGCGATGATCGCACGTGTTTGCGAACAAGCGCCAAGGGAGTTCCGCCTCTGCCGTGCACGGGCGCTATGCGCGCAATATGTTTGTACACTCCCGTTCCCTCTCTCTCGCCGCTCTCTGTAGCGAAATCCCTTTCCGTTTCATTTGGCAAAGACTGCAGCGCTGACTATCGACAACGTGCGTCACCCGTTTCGCCCCATCATTCGACAATCCTTGGATCGCGCGAAAAGCCAGCGCGTTCCCCTTCGCTGCGTCGACGTTTAAGTCCTCTTCCCCCTTACAAACCGCTCTAACCTTTGCAAACGTGCGTCGAACAGTGCTTATTGCCACGCGGGGTGCACAGAAGCGCTGGCATTCGCGAACAGAGCGCACGCGCGAGTGTTTCTGCCGCCGCGCGCATACACACACACGCATGTGAAAACACACTGCACACTTGCACAGTCGAAGCTTCTCCCACAACCGCAGCGCAGCGGCGAAGCCGTTTTTAACATTTTATTTTATTTTTTTTTTTACTCGCCCGCGCGGGAGCGATGGAGGAGGGAAAAATGGGGGGGAGCGATACAGAAAGCTTCAAAAAACGACAACCGCGCGGGAGAAAAAAAATTAAAGCAAGCGAGAGGGTGAAAAAAAATGCGCTAGCTGCGATGATCAATACAAGTTACCTTTCCGGGGTCGTCCTTTGACCGAGGTACCTTGTGAAAGCACTTGTTCAGCGACAGATTGTGGCGGATAGAATTCTGCAGGCAGAGAGACACGAAAAAAGAAGCATTAATAAAAAGACCGAGTTCGCGCCAGCGGCTCAAGGCAAAGCGCCGCAGCGGCGGCGGAAGCTCAACGTCAAGGACCCTCGACGACGTCGTCAGCAACGAACGACGAGCGCGCCGCCGCCAACACGCGCTGCGCGCGCGGACATCGACACGGGAGAGCCCCAACGTTTGTAAACACAAAGGTCAGACAACTATCACTGGAGAGATGGTTGCGCGGGTTGCACGACAACAAAGTCGCCGCTGCACCCCGAGTCAAGACCCGGCGAACCGCCGTCCTCGACTCGAGGTCGACACCGCACGAGCGCGTTTCGCAGCGCGGAAAAAACACAGACAACCAAAAGCAGCGAGCGATCGCGAAGCGCTTCATGCCGTGTGCCAAGGTCGGCGCCTGGAAACGACGCGCCCGTACCTCGATCGTTTTTTTTCGACCGCGGGTAATACTAGGCGTGCGCTTTTTCTTCTCCGGGAACACGGCACGAAGGGGCGATCGTGGGACTCGAAACCAAGAGAAGTTTTACGGGCACCTACCTTCCATCCCGTGCCTGCCTCGCGGTAGAAGGGAAAGTTCGCGCAGATCCAGGTGTATATGTCGCTCAGCGTCATCTTCTTGGTGGGCGAACTGTTGATGGCGAAGGAGATGAGCGTCGAGTAACTGTAGGGTGGCTTTCGCTTAACGCCACCGGAGACTTCGTCCGGCTGGGCGCCCCGCGGGATGTTGTGCGTCGCAGTGGCCGCAGCCGTCCCACCGCCGCCAGCCTGCAGCGGGTGATGCGGCGGCGGCTGAAGCGGCCGTCGCGGGTTGTTATCCCGTTGAGTCGCGCGAGGTGACCATTCCATGAGCGCCCGCTCTTCTGGGGCTGTCGCCCGGCGCTCTTATCGTGGACGGAATCGAGGCGCCGACGCACTGCTAACTAGACGCCACTACTGGCTCTAAGGGGCATCGCTACGAGTTTCGAACTTAACACACTGCCATCTTGACGCGGGTTTCGGATCGGCGCTAGGCCTGGCCTGCAGAATGTCAAACTGCGCGCTTTACGCAACGTGTTCGGGTGGCGCTGGCGTAGAGCTATAATTTCGGAGCCAGTCTGCGACGCCGCAACTTGTTGCCAAACATCTGTAGCTGTAGCTGCTGAACTAGAGTGCACTGTAGCCAGGTTGTGCGGCGCGTTTTCCAAATTTTGATTTGTAGATGTAAAATGAAAACTGCTTTACATTCCTGATAGGGGGCATAAGTACAGAGCCCTGCAGAGCATGGTGACTCGAATAACAAAGTTTCTTAGGCTACCAGAATGAAAACACAGGCCGGTGGACCTTATAAAAAAGTTTTCCCAATGCTGGAAAGCACGCGCATGGCGTAATAATCGATAGCAGTTGTGGAAACGAAGTTACCCTAAAAAAAATGTAGCGATTGTTTGGGGCATTTAAAGGACTGAACACAACTGCATGCACCGACTGGAGCGTATGCCTCATGCGCGCTGGCGAGCAAGCAACAAAAAACACTACAACTGGTGCAAACTATCTTATAGTCTACACTAAAAAAAAATAGTATTTGGGGAGTATCTCTGCCACTCGCCTACTTTTCTTACGTTATCACCGCGGTCCCGACACTTTTCGGACACGAACGGCGTGCGCGCTATCAGCGTGACACAGCATTCTTGGTTGGAAAGTGGCGAGCTGAGCTTTCAAGAAAGTAAGTGCGAGCAAGACAATTTGTGATTATAGTTGTGGGGCAGAAACACTCCCCAAATACTCGATGTTCTCTTAAAGTGATAGTTGTATGCAGTAGTGATACTTCCGAATACTCCATTTTCTAGTGTGGCAGAAATACTCGATTTTTTAAAAGTGAAGTGTGGCAGAAATACCTCGCAAATACAAGATTTTTTTCTTACAGTGTAGTTGTGTGGTGGAAATAATTCCCAAGTTCTCGAATTTTTCTTAAAGTGTAGTTGCGTCGCAGAAATTTTTCCCAAAAGCTCGATCTTTTTCTTACAGTGCAGTTACGTGGCCAAAATGCTCCCCAAATACTCGATTTTTCTTACAGTGTAGTTGTGTGGCAGAAATACCTCCCAAATACTCGATTTTTTTGGAGTGTAGTTTTGAGGCCGAAATACATCAAAATAATCAATTTTTTCTGAGTGTATACGCTGTTATACTTTCGTGACGGAAATACTCTCCAAATACTCGATATTTTTCTTGAACTCATAGTTGTGTTGCGAAATACTTCCAAATTCACATTCAATTTTTTTCTTAGATTGTGGCTGTGTGCCAGAAATACTTCCCAAATACTCTGTTGCTTTAATGTTTTTTTTTTAATTTTTCCATATATATTTTCCTTTCGTGTTCAATAAAAGTTCAGTTGAAAGTCAGCGCTTGTCTATGTTTCTTTTGTATGTCCCTGTGTGAATGTTGGGCTGTTACTATTTCATAATTTTTCTTAGAGTGCAGTTGTGTGTCAGAAATATTTCCCAAATACTCGATTTTTTTCTTAGAGTAGCTGTGTGAATGAAATACTCCCCAAATACTCGACCTTTTCTTAGAGTGTAGATGTGTGAATGAAATACTCCCCAAATGCTCGACTTTTAGAGTGTAGTTGTGCGAATGAAATACTCCCCAGATACTCTACTTTTTCTTAGAGTGTAGTTACGTGGCAGGATTCAGGAATGCTTCCCAAGTACCCGATTTCTTTCTGAGATTAGTTGCTTGAATGAAATTCTCCCCAAATACTCGACTTTTAAATGCGAATGCATTTCATAGTCGGGCTATGTCAGGCATTCCGCGTTGTCCGGCGGCGGCGTCCGCGGGGAGGAGGATAGGTTGAGGAGCTGTCCGCGCGCCGGCAGGTGTTATCTCTCCGCTCTCACTCCCTCTCCCATAGCAACAGCTGCGGGCGCGCGCGCTTATCCTCGCCCCTAGCAAAGTGGAGAGGAGGAGCGCGCTCTGGCGCGTGAGGGCGCTCGCATCGCGGGAGCTCAGCGGAGCTCCCGCGATAAAAAAAACAGGCGCTGCGCCGTGCTCCCGACCGGGCTGCAGAAATTAGGCGCCTTTTCCTTCTTCGAACCACAACCACCATATATAAATGGAGTGAAGCGCGCGCGAAATGCATTCACATTTCCTCACGATTCCCTTCGGGGAGGTGGGGGGCATTTTTTCTTAGAGTGCACTTGTGTGAATGAAATATCACCAAACACTCAACTTTTTCTTAGAGTGTAGTTACGTGACAGAAATACTTTCCAAATACCCGATTGTTTAGAGTGTAGTTGTGTTAATGAAATACTCCTCAATTACTCGAATTTTTCTCAGACTATAGTTGTGCGATTGAAATGCTCCCCAAATACTCGGCTTTTTCTTTGAGTGTAGTTACGTGGCAGAAATACTTCCCAAATACCCGATGTTTTTCTTAGAGTAGTTGTGTGAATGAAATACTCCCCAAATACTTGACTTCTTCTTAGAGTGTAGATGTGTGAATGAAATACTCCCCAAGTACTCGACTTTTGCTTAAAGTGTAGTTGTGTGAATGAAATACTCCCCAAATACTTGACTTCTTAGAGCGTAGTTGTGTGAATGAAATACTCCCCAAATACTCGACTTTTGCTTAAAGTGTAGTTGTGCGAATGAAATACTCCCCAAATACTCGACATTCTCTTAGAGTGTGGTTGCGTAGCGGAAACACTCCCAAATACACGATTTTCTTCTTAGAATGTAGTTCTATGAATGAAATATCACCAAACACTCAACTTTTTCTTAGAGTGTAGTTACGTGGCAGAAATACTTCCCAAATACCCGATTTTTTATGAGGGTAGTTGTGCGGATGAAATACTCCCCAAATACTCTACTTTTTCTTACACTCTTAGAAATAATCAAATAAAACGGGTGTCTTTTTGCTACACAACAATAATCGTCATCTGCCCCGCGTACCTTGCTGGCGTTATCACCGCCGTCCCGGCACTTCCCGGTCACGAACGCCGCGCGCGTTATCAGCGTGACATAGCATTCTTGATAGGAATGTGCCGAGAGCCGGGTTTTCAAGAGAGGAAACGTGAGCAAGCCAGATGACGATTATTGTTGTGTAGCAAAAAAACACCCTTTTTACTCGATTATTTCTTAGAGTATAGAGTGTAGTTACATGGCAGATATGATTCCCACATACCAGATGTTTTTCTGAGATTAGTTTGAATGAAATACTCCCCAAATACTCGACTTTTTCTTAGAGTGTAGAGGTGTGAATGAAATACTTCCCAAATACTCCACTTTTTTAGAATGCAGTTGCATGGCAGAAATACTTTACCAAATACCCGATTTTTTGAAAGTGTAGTTCACACTAAGAAAAAGTCGAGTATTTTAGGAGTATTTCTGCTACACAGCAATAATCGTCATCTGGCTTGCTCACGTTTCCTCTCTTGAAAACCCGGCTCTCGGCACATTCCTATCAAGAATGCTATGTCACGCCGATAACGCGCGCGGCGTTCGTGACCGGGAAGTGCCGGGACGGCGGTGATAACGCCAGCAAGGTACGCGGGGCAGATGACGATTATAGTTGTGTAGCAAAAAGACACCCGTTTTATTTGATTATTTCTTAGAGTGTAAGAAAAAGTAGAGTATTTGGGGAAAGTATTTCAGAGTAGTTACGTGGCAGAAATATTTCCCAAATACCCAATTTTTTTCTGAGAGTGAATGAAATACTCCCCAAATACTCGACTTTTTCCTAGAGTATAGATATGTGAATGAAATGCTCCCCAAATAGAGTGTCGTTGCGTGGCGGAAATATTCCCCAAATACTAGGCTTTTTTTTTAATGTAGTTGCGTAGCAGAAATACTTCCCAGATACTCGATTCTTTCTTTGAGCGTAGTTGCGTGGCGGAAATAATTTTCAAATACTCGAGTTTTTTTCTTTGAGTGTAGTTGTGTGGCGGAAATACTTCATAAATCCCCATTTTTCTGATAGTTTATACACTATAATAGTTGTTGGTTGAAATACTCCTCAAACACTTGATTTCTTCTTAGGGAGTAGTTGTGTGGCAGAAATACTTCGCAAGCACTGGATTTTTTTTCTTGGTGCTTAGTTGTGTGGCAGAAATAATCCCCAAATACTCGATTTTTTTTGATAATGTGCAGTGTGGCAGAAATACTTCCCAAATACCCGATTTTTTCTTAAACTTTAGTCGTGTGAATGAAATACTTCCCAAATACTCGACTTTTCTCAGTATGTAGTTGCGTAGCAGAAATACTTCCCAAATACTCGATTTTTTCTTTGAGTTTAGTTCCGTGGCGGAAATACTCCCCAAATACTACATTTTTTCTGATAGTTTATACACTCTTATAGTTGCATGGTGCAAATACTCCTCAAATATTCTATTTTTTTCTTGGAGTGTAGTTCTGTGGCAGAAATGCTTCCCAAATTCTCAATTTTTCCTGAATGTAGTTGTGTGGCTGAAATACTTCCCATATATAGATTTTTCCTTAAAGGAGTACTGACACGATTTTGGAAGATCGCAAAAGGAACATATTTCGTTTCCTTGGTATGCAGTGTCAACGCTGTCCACACAGCGGAGCCAGGCAACACGTATAAAATATTTTATTTTGATTTTAAAGTTTTCGTCGCTGAGCATCTGCACGCCAGCCACACTGCAATGGACATTATCCCGACGAGTCAAGTCAGTTCCTGAATTTGCAAGCTCTGCGTCCTGCGTGCAGCCTAAATGAAATCGCTCTCAGGGTCACTGTACGACAATTCAATCGTCGTTGTTTATGTGCACCACGAGCAGAAGACAGATTTGCCGTTAGTACGTTGTCAGTTGCTGTCTTCCCGTGACGTCACACTGCTCTGAAACATCACTGAGAAGCCGCCCCCCTCGATACCGAAATTGCTGTTTTATATGGTATCAGTATTAAAATATATATATAGAAACCTACGTACGACATTCTTTAGAGGTTTCTCGACACCAGTAGTTTTATTTAAAACAACAATCCGAATTTTTTTTTAAATTCGTGTCAGTACTCATTTAAAGGGACCCACAACCAATTTTTATAGTACCCGTTTTCTTGAGTGCAACTGAAAGCTTACCGGTCAGAGCTTGTAATCACGGAATGGTAACG
This sequence comes from Rhipicephalus appendiculatus, assembly GCA_030522465.1. NCBI lineage: Eukaryota > Metazoa > Arthropoda > Arachnida > Ixodida > Ixodidae > Rhipicephalus > Rhipicephalus appendiculatus. The sequence goes on along the minus strand of JALIZH010032912.1, from coordinate 428,424 downwards.
CGGAAAACGCCGTAGAACATTTGTCATCAGGATTTTTCGATGTGCGGCGATTATGCAGTCTTAAGGAGACATGCTGCAAACAGTGGATGTGGTCGCGATAGCGATTATACGCCATCGGTGATGAAAAGTGAAGCCCTAAGTATAAACACGTAATGTTATGTTTGTCGAGCCTGCGGTCCCGCGACTACTGCTTTCTGGCGTGTTAAATTATTTTACAAGAGTTACAGCGCTTTCCTGGGGCTTCTTATGCAAGTACATTGGCCGTGCACAGGTCCTTTTTAGGACTTTTAGCCAAGCCAAGCTGAGCTAAGCCTTCGAAAACGAAACGACGCTTTTACACGTGAGTTCACGCATGGTAGTTCACGTGCGGCCGTAGTTGGACGGTTTCGTTATGTCGTCGCTTGACAACTTGAGCGAGTTAGAGGAACGAATTTTGGCTCGCATGCGAGCGCAAAACCTATCGAGTAGGCCGTGCGCATGCGCCACTGCCTCCGTTTCACTGGAAGCCACGAAAGCAGCGCCGCTTTTCATGCTCTACTACTTTTACCTTGTAAGCCGCATAGAACCCAACGGGGATGGACAATAACATACATATTCAAATTTTAAGCCCTTATTCTGGTGTCCATAAAATCATTAGACTACGTACAGCAAAGTGATTAAGACTTCATACATGTGGTTCATGGATCTTCCGCTAGGCGCGCGACATGCCGGCTGTTGTTACTTTTGAATGCGATTTAAAAATATAAATCCTGCACATATCGCGAGAAGTATGCTGTCATCTGTCACCATAATTCACGGTCTATTCATTTCCACCGGGATCTAATCACCCGTTCGGGCCAGTTGTGGGTCCCTTTAATGTAGTTGTGTGGCAGAAATACTTCCCGAATACTCAATTGTTTCTGCGAGTGTGTACACTGTTACAGTTGTGCAGTGGAAATACTCCCCCCAAAGACTCGATTTTTTTCTTAGAGTGTTGTTCTGTGGCAGAAAATACTTCCCAAATACTCCATTCCTTTCTTGGAGTGGTGTTGCGTGCCAGAAATACTCCTCAAGCACTCTGTTTTTTCTTTGGGGTGCAACTGTGTGGCCGAAATACTCCTCAAATACACGATTTTTTTTCTCAAGGTGTAGTTGTGTGGACTCCCCAAACACTATTTTTTCTTGGAGTGTAGTGGTGTCACTGGTGTGGCATAAATACTTCTCATATACTCGATTTTTCTGAGAGTGTGTACATTATTAGAGTTGAGTGTTAAAAATACTTTCCAAATACTCGATTTTTTTTTCTTAGAGTGTAGTTGCGTGGCGGAAGTACTCCCCAAATACTTGATTCTTTCTTTAAAGCCATAGTTGTGTGGCAGAAATACTCCCCAAATACTCGATTCCTTTTCTTGGGGTGTAATCGTCGTCTCGTAACTCGTTTGCTTGCATTCCCTTCCTTAAAAACTCGGCTCTCGCCACTTTCCTACTTCAGGAATGCCATGTGACGCTGACAACGCGCATGCTGTTCGTGACCTGCGAAGTATCGGGCACAGTGCGATAATGAAAGGAAAGGCACGCGAGATACATTGCGGTTATAGATGTGGGACAAAAAAGACACCCTTCTTACGTGCTCTTTTCTTTAAGTCAAAAAAGGCGTATTTGGGGCGTCTCACTGCCACGCAACAAGAAAGTTTTAGAATAGGATACGCGAAGCTTTGCGTTAGCGTTGACACCACTGCGCGTGCGTCATACGCTATGCTCTGATACGCACGTGACTCAAATAGCGTGCGTACACAAAGAACGCTATCTTTGCGTACCATATTAATTCATCTCGCGTTCTTCCTTGCGTTTTCACTGTTATCCCAACACTTTTTCGTTGTATGAAACTCTATATACGTCACTCCTTCAACCATCCTTAGAATATATGTCAGAATCCAAGCGTTGAGTTCGCCATCACTGTAGAGTCATCGCTTCACTCTTGTACGTACTACGGTCATGAACCAGGAGCGGCCGACGACTGATACCGAGCGGCATGCTTGTGATAAGCGCGCTTTATGGCAGCGTGTGGAGTGCAATTTCTCACCGTCTTCCATTGCAGTATTTCGAAGTTATTGCACAATAAAGGCGCGAAGGACGACCGCTGCCCGTTTTGGCATTTTGCAGAACCTATGACGTTATACAGCTGGGACTGTCCGCACCGTAATCTGTAAACATAAGCGTGTGCAAGGAACCCCCTCAGAAGAGGTGGGGGGGCGGCAAGGTTTCATTTTAGCGCCCCCCCCCCCCTTTGTCGAGTCCTAAAAAAGACAACATGCTTAATAATGGATGAAGAAATGTAATTAATTCGCGGACGTGATGCATATGCTCATCGATGGGCGTGAGAAATCCGCTGGAAAGCAATAACAAATCCGCCAGATTCCGCTAGATTCTAAAACATATCCGCTAAATTTCCCGCTGAGATTTATTTTATTAAAAATAAACAGTGAAATTTCTTATGGAAAAAAACCTTTATCATTGTTAAAGGCTCCCGAAAACTATCAGAGCTGAACTAACATATAAAAGAGTCTTCCAAAGAGTGTAACTACAATGCTAGAGGCTTCAGTCAGTGGCGTTGCCAAGGGGGGGGGGGGGGGTTCAAACCCGCCCCCCCCCCTTCGAAATTTTTCAGTTTTGCTTGCGTATATATGCACGCACACATACAAACGCACGCACGAACATACATAAAGTATGGTTGAACCCCCCCCCCCCCCCAGAAAAAAGATTTCTGGCTACGCTACTGGCTTCAGTGCTACGGTTGTCGTCAACCTCATCATAGATGAGGCTAAAAGTTACAAATGTTCACTAAGGTAGGGCGTTGGGCTAGTTGGTACAGCATAATTCCAATGTTTCACAGCGCAGCAGGGCGATTTTTCTCCGCTGGTTTTCAACGTTGCGATTGATTCCGGGGGCACTGGCATTGCTTCCAGCAGATGAATCAATGGCTCCTTCATGACGCAAAAAGTGTTTTCGACCGACAAAAGTGATGTCTTCTGGAGAACTGTGATGAAGAGAAGTCGCTGCCTGATTTGATCAACTAGCGTGGTAATGAACCTTATGCATCTTTCTCGCATCACAGCTTCATCTGCGAGAGAGAACCCGTCGGTCTTCTCAACCTTCATGCTGTCAACGTACGTCTCAAAGAAGTAGCCCAGATATGGCTTGGGGTTAAAGTGGTCCTCACGTCTGGACATCTGAACGTCCACCTTGTCTATCGGAATCACGATTTTATGAAGCAAGCTTGAAAGCAATGTCATGAGGTCTTTTGGCAGCTTTGTTTGATCCACATCTATCGCATCGAATGCCTTAATTGTTAACCTCTGAACATCTGTCACAATCGGTCTCAAAAAAAAAAAGAAAGTACCCCAGATTGATCGGATTCTCGTACATACCGTACAGCACTTCTGCCGCGTAGCACTTTTCAGTGCGCCTCGCCATCTCCAAATGCACCTTCAATTCGGCCCACTGGTCTACGATCCTTGAAACAGCTATTTCGACGAGGGATAGCCACCCCGTCCCGCACTCTTGCAAAAGTTTTCAGTGGTTCATCGCCGTCAATTCATCAGACCGTGGAACTTCTTGTATGCAATTTACCGGGCAGGGGATCTTGCCAACCAGTAGTACGTTTCGCTGATTAGGTATTCTAAGTTTTTCGGCAATGCTTCCGACGATTTTGAATCTGTGCACTGCGTGAGGCATCCGCCAGAAATCCGCTATGTATAAAAATGGCCCGTCAAAAAATCCGCTAGCCGTTAGACAATTTTTTCCCCGTCAGAATCAAATAAAATCCGCCAGATTTAGCGGAAAATCCGCTAAATTGGCATCACTGTATGCTTCTCGTAATGGCATGTCTTTGGTCCTTGGCTTTCGGGGAGTAAACATGGAAAGCACAGAGCTCATGGGATGGAACATCAGGGCCTTCGGCCGCCGTTATCGCCAAAAACCTGCTTGGTCGTAACCCTGCTTTTTGAACAATCGCGGGTCAGTCAGGTCCGACCGAGTAAAAGTATGGAGCAAGAGATCCCTACCAGCTCCGCATAGGGACCTAGCCAGAAGTGAAGAAATCGCCCTGCGATTAATCTAAACGGAGACGTTCCCATCACCGGCCTACGTGGCCTCGCATACAGACATTTCCCCCCAACTGCCTTGACTGCGGCCGATTGGCTACATTTCAGCACCTTATGTGGCGGTGCCCCCCACTTACGCGACAAAAGAAGACGACACCACATCACCGAGGCAGAGGCATCACCAATTTTTGACATGCAGATTGTTCACAAATCAAAGAAAACGATTGCCAGATCAACCTCTCCGAAGGATGGGCTTAAATTTATCCCTTCCGGTGGTTCTTTCCTTTGGTGCAACTGAAATGGGCTTCAGCCACAGGAAACGTTTTCGAAGCCGTGTGCGATTTTTTACGCGAGACAAAACGAATAGAATGCTAAGTTTATGTACAATTTCACTGTTTCAACCAATTGGCTTCTTAATTTTTTACTTTTTTTTAATTATTATTTTTTTAAATTTATTTTTTTTTAATCTGGATTGTACCAGTGAATTTCTTTTTAAACCATCCATTCCTAAATATATTCGGACTGTAAAACATTTTTATCTCTAAAATAAGGCACCGCCCGTTTCATGGCCGATCCCCCCGCGGTGGGTTGCGCCAGGTAGCTGAGGATCAACCAACCAACCAATGTATCTCTAGCACTGCCTCGGTCGACCAACTCAGGGCCGTCCAGGGGGCCTGTGAAGCGGTCGGAAGCCTCTGGCTCCAGCCCCGTCCGCAGGCGAGGCCCTCGGTGGGCTCCTAGGAGCTCCTCCCCAGGACTTTAATAAAGTTCGTCTGAGTGACTGACTGACTGACTGAAATATTGCCCCCCCCTCACGCCCCCCTTTGATTTGGGGTATGGTCTCCTCCTCCTCCACTCCCCGGCCTACCTCGCGCGCACGTCTGTATGTAAATTGGTTCGTGAAGAAATAGACTAAGGATCGATTCCCGGTGCCGTTAATTGGCGGCCGGTGTGGAATAAAAGCCATCTGCAGGCCAAACAGGCGTTTCGCCATGAGCGGGGGCAGCTGATCGGCTAGGATACTGACGAACGCTAGAAAGAAGGCATAATGCAGATGCCGCCTGAAAACAGCGTTAAGATCGCAATTTTCAAAACTCTACGTACGCGCTTATGCGCATGCTTTAAAACGGCCCTGCAACACTTTTTCAGCATGGCTGCCGATCGGTAGTCGAGGCACCTGAGAACACGCGAGTCAAATATTATTGCGCAGCACGCGGCCTGGAATTTACAATTAATTCTCAAAGACAGCTAGAAATCGTTCCCTCATCTCTCGACGACCTCGCCATAAACCCAAAGTCCACGGCCATTGGCTCATTTGAGAGCTACACTGCGACGGCCGCGGGATGCAACGTGCACGAGTGCGATCGCACCGAAAGTAATTGAGCCGCGTGTTCGAAGGAAAGGAGGAATCAACTTTATTCGCACAGAAGGCGTGGGCCTTAGGGTGGCTCCACGTGGGCAGCGAACCTTTCGGCCCAGGCAGCAATCGCTAGCTGCTTTTCCTTGACTGACCGTGAGCGAGTTGGCAGGAGCGTTTTGGGGGGGAGGAAATCCTTCACATCCCCACAATATGTGATTTTGTGTGGCCAATTCTTGTGCGTTACAATTTTGGCAGATTGGGTTAACCGATCCGCGTGTAATAAATGCCAGCCGGTGAGAACTAGGAAACGAGTAAGTTTGAATGCGGCGGAGGATCGTGGCCTGCGCTCTCGTGAGATTTTCATCGGGAGAAGGGTAGACACGCCGTTCATTTTTGTAGAGATTTGTTATGTCATTAAATGAAGTCGGTGCCTCACCGGGGAAAGCTGGGTCCGAGAGACGCGCGCCTCCCGATTTGTTAGACCTCGGGCTACGCGGTGCGCCTCCTCGTTCCCAGGGTTCCCCGAGTGGGCAGGGACCCATACTGGTTCAATAATTTTGTCACGCTGACAGTTTCTCAGAATCCTCGCCGCTCGGATGTTGATGGTACCTTTCGAAAGGTTAATGATGGCTCTCTTCGAGTCACTTAAAATCGTTCGAGTGGAGGCGCTCGTCATGGCCAAAGCAATAGCGGCCTCTTCAGCTTCTACGGCGGAGGGCACCTGTACCGAGGCGGTATTGGTAATCTGTCCGCCTCCGGTCACCACACTCACGGTATACCATTGGTCATTTTGTTTGGCCGCGTCTACGTACGTGACGAATTGGTTGGTTTTGTACTTTTCATGAAGGTCTTTTGCTCTGGCAGACCGCCTTCCGCCATGTCTGCCCGGTAGCATGTTCTTGGGAAGAGGCTTCACCACGAGCTGGCGTCTGATCGCCTGTGGTAGCGAGGTCCGACCAGCCGAGTCCATCACGGGGTTCATGCCTAGTCTGTTCAGAATACTTCTGCCCGCATCGGTACTTGACAGACGGGCTAGTTGCGCAGTTTTGTGCGCCTCAATGAGTTCATCGAGGGTGTTATATACGCCTAATTCTAGTAATCGCTCGGAGCTTGCATATCAGGGAGCCCTAGGGCCGATTTGTATGCCATGTGAATTATACTATTGATTTTTTCTTTATCAGAGAGGCGGAGGTGGTAGAAGGAGTACACAATGCGGCTGATCAGGAAGGCTTCGATCAGCCGGCATAGATCTGGCTCCTTCATTCCACGATGTCGCGTGGCTACGCGCCTGAGCATGCAGGCCACATATTTGGCGGGCCGTGGCTTGCAGCCGCGCTATTGCCTCTGAATTGTGCGTGTTGTGTTGTATTAACATTCCCAGCACTCGGATCGTTAGCACAGGACGGACCGGTCCGTCTTTCATATGCACGCAAATAGGAGTAGCCGAGTCCCCTGCAGCCCTGGATTTGTGAGATTTATTCCTAATGATTAGAAGTACAGATTTTTTTGGGAGAGCAGACAAGACCGTTTTGCTTAACAATAATTTGTACTGCCTCTGCGGCCTCCTGTAGCGCGTCTGTGATCTCACCATCCGAACCACTGTTGGTCCAGATGGTGATGTCATCCGCGTAAATGGAATGCTATGTGAAGAATCCTCTCCAGTAACGGAGGGAGAGCTCGCATATGGTAACGTTAAATAGGAAGGGGGAAAGCACTGCGCCCTGAGGCGTGCCTCGGGTTCCTAATTGAAAAGATCCGCTTCTGATGTCTCCCAAATGGATCTCCGCAGTTCTATCCCTAAGAAAACTAGCAATGTAAGTATAGACGCGCTTGCCTACATTCATTTGGGCCAGATTGGCAAGGATCGCCGCGTGGGACACATTGTCGAAAGCCTTGCTCACGTCCAAAAAAATAAAAGAAAGTGCTCAAGGTCATGACGCCAACTGATGAAAGGAGGCATCTTCTGACCACTTGCCACCCCCCTCTCCCCCCCCGCCAGGTGTAGCTTTCAGAGTGCTCACTGGTACGAAAGGAGAGAGAAAGCGCTCGAAGCGTGAGATAAATCGCTAGGTAACTCCACTTGTATTTGGTGGATTCTAAAAATTTTTACTGCAGTCGATTCGTGAAGCAATGAGCTCTTTTAATGAAGCCATTCGACGATATTATTGGAAAATTGTTGCAGGGTTCTTTTCAACAACTCCCGAAGGAGATTTTGCGCCCGTCAGCTCCGCTGCATCGACAGGATTTTTTAGTGGGGCGAAGGGGGGGGCACCCGCCACAAGTGAGTTCTTATTTGTCCTGTTCGAATATTGCGCTATCCAGTATTGAAGTATTGAAGAAAAATATATGAGTTCCTTCAAGGGGTGGGGAGGCTGGGATCTTGTGTACTATGCTTTGAATGTTTGCTCTTGGGGGGGGGGAGGGGTGTGTGGCTGGCGGAAATTTTAGAGGGGCAGCTGCGCCCCCCCCCCCCCCCTTCCCGCTGACGCGGCCCCTGCGCTACATGAGCACGCACCTTGATCGAAGGGAATTATATCGAGTTTTATTATTATTTTTTCTGATATGGAGAGGTGGAACCGCGGCCTGAGCCCTCATTTCTCGAGAAAGTGGCCTTTTAGGGGCGAAGATCCTTAGGGTGTGGGTCTGTCCCTCCTCTGTAGTAGTAGTAGTAGTAGGTAGGTATAGGTATGTACCCACTCCACGTGATAAAGATGACGCAGTATAGTGGAATGTACCCACTACACGTGATAACGATGAAGTATAAGCGCGTTCCAGAATGTACCCACTACACGTGATAAAGATGACGCCTGATGGATGGATGGATGAACAACTTTATTCTTGTCCGGCAAGACGCACGTTAGCGCGCAGCGGGCGACTCCCACGTCGGGACCGCCAGGCCAAGCCTGTCCATGACCATGAAGAATAAGCGCGTTCCAGTGTAGTGAAATGTACCCACTACACGTGATAACGATGACGCTGATGACCATGAAGTATAAGCGCGTTCCAGACCACACATTCTCTTTCTGCCATGGATGAAAACGATCGAGCTTCGCCCACTCATCATCATTCACTTCGTGGATATGGCGTGATTTTTTTACTTCCCCAATGAACCACTCCTCACACCGCTAACGCAACTACAATATTGACACAAAATTTCGCGGCCGAGACAGCCTGCGGGTTCGATTCCCGTGAACATGTGTACATCATCTGCAAAATATCAACAGCGAACATAGCTTGGAAGGTATTTTAAACTAATTTTGAAGTTTGCATGAGCGATCGGCTCCCTCGCTCTACTGACACCATCAGAAGTGCCCCTCGGTGACCCCCCTACTTCCCTCATGTGACCACGCTACAACAAGTTGTGATGACGTCATAGCGGCCATTTTCTTTTGCCGCGTTTGTTCCAGCGGTCGCGAGTCCGTGGCCGCGGCGAACGCGTTGAAAGTTTTGTGTTTGGCGACACTGCTGTCCCGTTTCCTATTCGAAAGGACTTCTTCTTGATGCGGACCGTGCGGAAGTGCGTCACAGTTCTGCGTGCTGACGTGATCGAGGCTGCGCACGCTAGGCGGTGATAGTTGCACCCGGCGGCTTGTCGTTTTTCGAGCTCTCTCAAACCGAAACTGAAACTGGTTGGTAATGAGGAGCCTGTAATTAAATATCTGTCGCGCGCTGCAGCAAACGAGGTGCCGTGTTATGACTAACAGGACCCCAGCAACACAGTGCAGCAAAAAAACGCGAAGGCCAAATTTTTTGTGTCAGTACCCCTTTAAACAAATCCGAAAGCCATGGCTATTTGCAATGTCCTTTGCTGCTTTCGGTTCCGTTTACAAAAAAAAAAAAAAGAAAAAAAAAACGAGGTTTAGTTTATTCAAATCATACTTGCGTAGAAGGAAAACAAGTGATCAAAATTTTTGCGGTAAGATAAAAAATTATGCAACGCTTTTACGGTGCTATAAATGTTTAATAAATGTTACGGTGCTTCTGAAATATTGAAACAACACCGGCACTGCCGGCACGCCGGCACCACTTCGTGCCGACTAGCGCGTCACGGCACGGAGAACAGAAAAACGCGCGCAAGTAACGGAAACCAGCGCGTTTTGTATCCGCACGGTGCACGACGTCCGCTGCGTCGTAGCGTTGTTGATTTATTGCAGCCGGGATGGCTGAGTGTTGTGCCGGCGTTGATAACGACCTGCTTCAAATTTGAAGTTGCAATAACGCTAGCTCAGCCACTGAACACTCTCGCGTGCACGGAACTACGACGCACTGCCGGCCGAATGGCGCCGCGACGCAAGCGGCTGTTGTCCTCTTCGCCGGACAGCTGCAAAGGCAGCAGCAGCGACGAATCGTTGACCGAGTCGGACGTTACGTGCCCCGTGTGTCTGAGCATGGTGGTCGAACCCGTGACGATGCCGTGCGCGCACGAGGTGTGCAAGTCTTGCTTCACGAGCACCGTGCTCATGGCCAACAAGGAGTGTCCGATGTGTCGCATGCGCATCGCATCGTGGGCGCGCAGGGCAGCCCGCGAGGGCACCCTGGTCAACCGAGCACGCTGGGAGCTCATCAAGACACGCTTCCCGAGGCAGGTCGCAAGGAGACTGAGCGGAGAAGACAGTCGAGCAGGTTAGCGCAATATTTGTCTCCGTTCGGACGGCACCTACTACTGCGCACGGCCGTACTTGAGGAAATGATCGTGCGCGGTGTCCCGTGTGTTACACGTCATTTTCGATCGTGATCGAACATCTCGACCGCGATTGGCTCATTTCCACATCTTGCACGACCAAGAAACTCGTTTGCCTTTGGACTCGATCACGATCGAGCCCAAACCGCTCTGTACGTTGTAACGTGTGAACTGAGCAAGTCGTGCTGGAGCCGCGCTGGGTTTTTCAAATTTTGGGTTTTAAACTCTTTTAAAATTTGAAATGCGCCATTCAAGAAGCGTGGTTCAGAGGAATATCATACCAACCGCGCTTGTTCACTTCTGGGCAAGTTGTAACGTGCGTATCTGAATTGGCCCTGAGCCAGAGACAACGATCACTACACGTTTGATACGTGCCGTTGTTGAAGAGAGAAATTCGAAGCCACTAGCAGGCAGGAAGCGCCGAACGCCGCTGTTCAAAATGTTTTGAGTAATGTTAATTAGCGGACTTTTAATAGGTTGGCCTCAAGTGCAGTGCATACCTAAGTGCACCCATGCGTTTGTGGCTATCTGCCGCGCGAGACGTGAATCAAGATGAAACGCCTACTGTATGAAAGCTCACTGTAAATCAGGCCAGCCTTGTAAACAAAAAGAAAATCGTTGGTAATAATAAAACTGACAAAACAGAGGGTTCTTTGCCGGCCGAGCATATGTGGTCCTAGCACAAAGATAAAATGTGTCAGTTTTTGAAGGAATGAGGAAAAGCAGCATGCAAAAATGGAGCAGGACGAGGAGGAACTGGACGACACATTGTGATGCTTTCATCTTTTTCTCCCTTCTGCCCCCCATTTCTTGCTATTTGTCCTTGCCTGTAAACCTCTGTACCTGCTTCCTTTAAAGAGGTGGTGCCACCAAATTTTGAGGCTATAACAAGCCTGTTGTGGATTTCCTCTGTATGCAAGGACGCTCCACTCGAAGGGTCGGACACAGCAAACGTTTAGAATATATTTTAATTCACTTCCGAAGCGTACCTAAATGCTCGTTCTCCTGATCGAGACCCATCGCTAGTGCATCAAAACTGACGTAGCTCTATAGGAAAGACAACGAAAGTTGTAGTGACGTCACACCAGATCTGTAGTGACGTGAGTGACCTCCTCCGGACCTTCGCCTACCTCTGAAACGTACGTACCGGCAAAGCATCGGTTGCTACATCTCTCGCCGAGTTTCGATCGCTTCCTGGCTAAGTGCTGCGCATCTTCGTGCGAGCCTTGTGTGGTCACGTGACCAAGCCTCCTACACTTCTACGTCACTGCCCAACTTGGCGCCCAGAAACCGAAACCGAAAGTTGTCCACATAAATAAGGCATTATTAAATTATTTGGAGAGAATACGTGAATCTTGGTGCGTGTATCGTGCTTCCTAGAGCTATAAGAAATGCTTGCAGCAAAGAACGCGCAAGCCACAAATTTGGTGGCACCACCCCTTTAATTAAAAACAAAATGTTGAAGTAGAATTGCTTTACACACACTCACATCAGCTTGTCATACATATCCATTACTTGCTGCACATTTTACATGCGTATAGATTTTCAAAATTTTCTCCCTGTGAACTGCATTTCCATGATCCCCTCACTGCAAGAATGAGCATGCCAAAAACTATGATGATGTTATCGTTTTGTGTCAAACCCTGTGCTGGCAGATACTGTTGTTGCAAAGACTAGTGTGATTACAACAATTCCCGTAAAGTATTTGCCTTGCATACAGCAGGCAGTAAGTAATCATACTGTCACCTCTGTTGCTTTTGGTAGGCTGTGTGCGGAAATAAAAAAAATGCTATTGGTAGTTTCCTGTGACGTCACAGATGCAGCTTAATGTACTGGTGCTATAACGTTGGGGCTGTGTCAGTGAACTGTATTCACTGCTGTGGGTAATCTCCTGCTTTATTATCGTTAAGGCTCGGCAAGGAAACTATTGGCCTCTGTGCCAGAACAATGACCGAACCCGTGTGCAATGCATTCACTTGACTTCATTCCCATAGTGTTGGTACTACCACGCGCTGTCTTCAGTATTGTCAGTGCAAGCCATCTATTGTAACGGGTGTCATCAGTACTTTGTCGCCTTTGTACATTTTATTTTGCTTACCTGTGCTTTTATCTCTTGCATGGACTTTGACCAAGCTTGTATGGCATTGTAATTTTAGTTAAAGGGGTGGTGCCATCAAATTTCGAGGCTATAACAAGCCTGTTGTGGGTTTCCTCTGTATGCAAGGACACTCTACACGAAGGGTCAGACGCAGCAAAATTTTAGAATATATTTTAATTCACTTCCAAATCGTATTTAAATGCTCATTCTCCCGATCGATGCCCATCACTAGCGCATCAAAACTGACGTAGCACTATAGGAAGGGCAATGAAAGTTGTAGTGACGTCACATCAGATCTGTAGGGATGTGAGTGACCTCCAGACCTCCGCCACCTCTGAAACGTACGTACCGGCAAAGCATCATTTGCTACATCACTCTACGAGTTTTGAATCACTTCCTGGCTAAGTGCTGCGCATCCTCGCGCGAGCCTTGTGGGGTCACGTGACCAAGTCTCCTACACATGTACATCCCTGCCCAACTTGGCACCAAGAAACTGAAACCGAAAGTTGTCCACATAAATAAGGCGTTATTAAATTATTTAGAGATAATACGTGAATCTTGGTGCATGTATCATGCTTCCTAGAGCTATAAGAAATGCTTGCAGCCACAAATTTGGTGGCACCACCCCTTTAAGCATTTTTACACACTGCAGCCCCTCATGGGCCTATTGCACTAGTCGACATTATATCGCACACTACTACTTGCAGACAAAATTAAAGCAAATTGCTTAATAGCAGTCCACGGACATCTATGTGCAAGGTGTTCCAGTGTTCATTTGTTAAAAAGAAGTCTGCTTGTACATGTATGGTCTAGGTTAAAATATCAAAAAAGTCTAAAGGTTGTCAGAGTTATCAGTATGGGAAGGATCACTACATTTAGTGAATTTATCTAAGCATCAGTTACGGCGTATCATTCATGTAGTGGCTGTTGTTATAACTGACCAGTGTATAAGAGTGTGTGGTTGATAATGATTCCACTGTGTCACAACGTATTGAAACATCATTGCCCACCCATTTTCTCTTTATGTAATGTCCCAACATTATTTATACCAGAAAAAAAAAAATAAAAATTTTCGAGGTTGCCAATTTTGTCCACTGCTCCTCAAAATCAACCTATTAAGTGCTTGCAAAATTCATAACAGCATTCTTTATTAGAGTCCATAGAGAGAACAATGAATAACAGGTGATATCTGACTTCCCCCTAAGGCTTGCAGTATTGTGCTGGGAAGTGTTGTTATGGCATTGAAGCACCATCTGTGCAAAAAAAGAGAGAGAGAGAGATTAATTCATTTATTTATGTTCAACACTATGAGGGCTGGCAAATTCACTACACTGAGGACAAGTATACAAGCTGCATAATACAAGCAACATTGTATAAACAGCAGCGTGGGGATGGCGTAGTACTGCTCTACATGATCTGTGCATTGGCCCCGCTCAGATTGCCTTTGGTGAGAGAAACAGCGACATTTCGCTGGGTTAGAGTTATGGTGATGAGGCTGGCGTAACGAAGACATGTTAGGTGTTATTGCGGTACGTTACTGACATAGCCCGGGATGGATGCAGTACCATCTGTCGAGACGAGCGTATCTTGAAATTGTGAAAGCGCACCACAATTGCCACGTTTTGAAATCTGTATTTACAGTTACAGCTAACGCATAGCTAGGAGCAATGCATCGCTATTCAAAACAAGAAGAAAAAAAATAAAGCAACGAAAAGCAAGTATCCTGGCAGATATTTTAGGTATCATTTACTAAGCCTTAACACTCGCGCTTTATATTTCCCCCGTTAGCACATCCACGCAAAATGCATGGACATGCCAAGTTGCTCATCTACGGGAGGTAAAGGGTTAGAGAGATAAAGGAATAAAACTCGCAATGCAGGAACCCCGCAGCGGATCGTGCTGCGACCGCTGTGCATGCCAGGCGAGATCAGGCGCGAGTACGAGGAGCAGCGTCAGCGTGCGGAGGCTGAGTGGCGCCGAGAGCGTGAGCTCGAGGCTCAGGAGGGTGAAGCCCTCGCCCAGCGCTTGGCTTCCGAGGAAGAACGTGCGCTGGAGGAACAGCGACGGCAGATGCGACGGGACCAGCGGCTCGCCTGCCTCTGGGGTGTGTTCGGGGACACGCCCTCCGTGCTCGCCGCCGTTCCACTGGTTCGTTCCCTGCTCATGCCAGAGGACGATGACGACAACGACAGTGCGTCCTCTTTCATGCCTCCGGAGGACAGGCCACAAGGTGTGTTTGCTGGGACTCTTCGAGCTCTTGAATGGCCGGTTTTCTGAGCACGAGGAACGACAATGACGCAGGATAAGGAAATTTCAAAGCGCTTGTTTCTTTGTTGATACAACCTTAATGAAAACCAATAGATAATGAAGCCCAGCAAAGTGTAGGGGTTGTTAATAGGACTGCTTTAACTGTGTTGTAGTAATCACGATATAAATGTGAAGAAAGTAAAATGGACGAAAGGACAACTTACTGCCGGCAAAGACCAAAGCTCAGTCGATGCCACTCGTAGCCATCATCGCTACGGGCGGCGCTGACTAACGCTCCCAGGTTTGCATGCACATAAATAACTGATAAAGTGGACAGTGGGACGACCACCGCCGCAGCTCATTTGGTAGAGAATCAGGTGCATTGTCCGAACGTTGCAGGCTCGGTTCCTGCCGGCGGCTAGTCATCTTTTCATTTACCTTACTTTTCCTCGCATTTATATCAAAATTGCTATACAGTACAATTAGTGTCCCCTATACCTTTTTGGGCTTCATTATCTGTTGGTTATCATTGAGGACATAAGAGAGACACATAGGACACACGGCCGCCTGTGTGTCTATCTTGTGTCCTCGTTCCTCGCGCTCAGAAAACCCGCCATTCAAGGTGCGCCATCAAGCCCATTTCAACTCACTAGTTGACTTCATTCCTAGAGCTCACATTTCTTGCAATTATCCTCAGTGCCTGTAAGCAGTGATAGCTGCTTTCACTAACCCTGCAGTGAACGTGAACTACGTGGAACTGAAAATTCTATTCACGAAAAAACGTATTCCCAGCCGCAAAAAAATATAATGCGGAGTTGCAGGTGTCCTGCTATTTAGTGCTTACCGAAATATTTTTCTGGCTTCACGGTCGTATTCGCCACAAACTACAAAAAGTTGTACTTTCAAAAATACCATCTTTGCTTGTTTTAGTACTGCTTGACCATTTCGTTACCGTAAGAAAAGAAGAAAAAGTGCCAAAATTACCAAAAAGATTTGTTCGCTCAATTTGTAGAGCTTTTATTTTTCTGATTAAAACGGTACCATGCTTTCAATTCGATTAGGTTCCTTTATTTCACTAATTGCGTAAAAAGAGGTAACTCAAAGGTGGCTTCACCGCATGGAAATACAATGAAAAATGGCATTATAATAAAAGCTGAGGCATAAACGGCCCAACATCGACAAGTGTGGCCATCTGGCGGCAAGAAACACAATGCAATGCAGTACAGTCTTCATTGGTTCCGTGTGGGACAAATTGTTGTTGATGGCGATACAGTCGTCATTGGTCATTTTGTTACAAAATTTCACGACGATTATACTCAACAGTAGCAAAAGGGTAAAATGTGAATAGCTTCTATGCATTTCGTAGGCTGTCCAGAAAGGAGCAAAAAAAAAAAAAAAAAAAGCTAACAAAAATTTTAGACATGGTTTAAATAAAGAATGTTTTGGAAATTTGATGCGCATTTGTGCATTTTGTGCCCCACGTGGAAGATTGAAAAGATTGTCAAATATAATGAAGCCTTTGCAACATTCCTAAATGCTGTACCCCTAGAACCACAAATGCAAGATAAGAAGAAAAAAAGTTTCAAGCTAAAGAACACCCAAAAACTTCAAGAAATAAAATGTAAAAAACAATGCATGGAAGTCTAGTTATGCAAGTTTTAACGTGTTTTACTCATTTGCTTTATTCAGAAAATATAATGGAATTTGTGATATTACAACCTGGGGATTGGTTGTAGTATCCCCGGTTATAAATTGTCTGGTGGCATAGCGCAGAAAAAGATGAGGACGAAAGATGAAGTAACAGGCGAACACCGGCGTCGACTTTCAACAACAAAATTTCATTTCCAGGATCGGTCATATCCTGCCGTTGGAGTACTGGCCGAGAACATGAGTGGGACTGTCTGTTCAGACGAGGAGTAAATGAATTGCTGCGCTTCGGTGATCTGAGTGGTGTCCCCCTCGCCATCCTAAGCTGTACCCGACTATAGTTTGCATGCCTATGCTTACTGTGTTTTGTGGCAGCTTTTGTTATTCAAATTCACACCACAGCAGCTGTGTTTCGATACGGGCTAAATGGAAAAGAACAAAAACCAAATAAGCACCTGTGTTCTTAGAGTTATGGGCTCGTTCAAGAATGTCAGGCGGTCAGAATGGACCATTTGCAAAAATCTGCAAGGCGGCTTTCCTGCAAGGTTGCTTTCCAACCAAAAACTCTCGTTCACAGACTGCTTTTCTCACTCATTGTGTTCTTGCCTCCCCCCCCCCCTTCCCCCTCCCCCCTTCCTTACCGACAGGTGCCTCGTATAACATGCGAAGACTGAGGGTTCGTACGAGGTGGGACAACCCCATAGTAATTGTTGGGTAAAAAAGTCGTTTTGTCGTACTCTTGTGCCTTCACTGGAATTAGGAGCGAGAAAAGCAGTCTGTGAACGAGAGTTCTTGGTTGGAAAACAACCTTGCAGGAAAGCTGCCTTGCAGATTTTTGCAAATGGTCCATTAATCCGAACATGTTTTGGAGTCGTATCATGGTTTCAAATTGTAAAATCCGGGAATATAATTTTTTTTTTTCAGCTTTTGTAAATCTAACTGAAGGCCTCTTGCATCTGCACTGTTGCCGCAGATGCCACAAGGAACATGGCACCGGCGACGCCCTTACGTGGCGGCGAAAACAGGCTGCAATCGCGCAGTGTGCAGACGGCCCTGCTGGAGGTGCAGCAACAGGAGACGCAGACGAGCGAGCACGGTGACGACGTCCCGGCCTCCTACCTGGAAGACTTCGAACTGGCACGTCGCATCCAGCGGCAGCTAAACCGAGAAAGCAGAATAATACCCAAACGCGCCTACAACCTCCGCTCTCGTGTTGTCGACTGAAGGAACGGAGGGAATTGTACATACGTTTATATATTTAATGCGTGGCGCTCGTTCAGTTGCGTTTACCCGTCATACGGGTCGTGGTGTGTGTGTGTGTTTTTTTTTTTCTTTTTCTTGATATGCTTAATTTTAATGTTAACCCCGTTTTTAGAGTTCAGTCAGCAGTCCCACAGAGATGGCTCATCTCGGTCCACATTGTCACGTGGTTGTGACGGTGAAAAATGTAGCAGCCAAGCTTGTGAAGGTGGAGCTATTTGTTGGGCGAAAACAAAGCACTCACACTTACAATGGGCCTCTTCGATTTTTGGAGTTCTGGCAGCCCGCTGCTAGCCAGTGGGCAACTATACTCCATCTCCATCTCAGCAGCTTGTTCTGGTTTTGGCATGAAACAAAGTCGTGGTCACGTGTTATGGCAGCCTGAGCCAACCCAAAGCTGCTCAAAGGTTGCATAATCAAATGCTGGGACAGCCAGCCTAAATGTGAACGAGCGCTATCCGGCATGATGACAACGGCTGAAACTTCATGCCACACGAGGGCATATAGTCGGTTCTTCTGCATTGCTTGTTTGGAAATATCTCGCTATAGGTTTGCTGAGAACGACGAAGTGACACTCGAGCGATCGCATTTGGCAATGCGATTACGCACGCTACAGTGTAGAAACTGCACTTTAATAGTCTTGTCTGTGAACAAAACTGCTGGCACCTTGATAACGGCGCACTGCAGACAGGCTGAATTGACAATAATGTCACCCTTTGCACAGTGCAACAATTGCTGTCTGACACATTTGTCCAGTGCCGTGACGCTGAACCTCGTGAAAGTTATCGCTTCCTCGAAAGCGACAGCTTGAGAACCCATAAAAACCAAACTACAAATGTTTGCTTTTCACGTAAAGGCATCATCTCGCACGTTAGAATGGGCTTTCGAAGTTAACGACAGGTGTAATGAATGAAGCCCACAAGCGCACGCTTTGCAATCCGTCGAGTCTTCACAAGGATGGCGGCGAACGTTCATCATCTCTTGGTGTCTGCTAGCCAGAAAATGGCCAAGAGTGCCACCAGACCAAAGTCGTCCTGGCAGGTTACCCACCGTGGTGGTCTAGTGGTTATGGTGCTCGACTACCAACTCGAAGGTTGCAGGATCAAATCCCGGCCGTGGCGGCCACATTTCGATGGAGGCGAAATGCTAGAGGCCCATGCACTTAGATTTAGGTGCACATTAAAGAACCCTAGATGGTCGAAATTTCACGAGCCCTCCACTACGCGTCCCTCATAATCGTATTGTGGTTCTGGGACGTGAAACCCCAACAATTATATTATTGTTTATATAGTCCTAGCACGTTCTGGCGAACCACACGTCGCCAGAATCAGCCAGCAGCGGTAAATGAATGCACACTGGAAGTGCAACGTGCGGTGGGCAGAGCGACCTGACGAGAAAAAAAACGAGTGCGTTCTCGCTGCCTCCAACAGTCCGCAGGTTGCCGGAAGTGGCCAGAAGTGGAAAATTGAGGAGGCTCAATGAATGCGGTGAGCACGGTCATCGGTCACCAAGAATCTGATATGCAGATCGAACGAGACGGATATTTGTGCACGTGTCGCGGCAGTTTACAGCACGACCGCTGGTGCTCGTGTACATTGAGATTCTACTCAGCTATTTGCATCAACTAAGAAATCTGATTAGGACAATTGAGAAGGTTCAGGCTATTTTCAGACATACAGGCGTGGCTTGCACCGAGCGCTAATGCGTGCGACAGTTAGCCGGCAAAATTTGGTAGTGGTGAAAAAGATAAACAGGCTTGTTACTTGAAGAATAGCCAGCAAAAACACGGGACATGTGAAAGAAGCAGACTCAGACAATGCCGGCAGGCCAGGCCATTGGCTTGTCGCATGGCAGGCCAAGCCATTGAGGTGCTTTGGAACCAGTTGAGGAGACACTTTCCGAAGAAGGAAAGGTCAAAGGCTAATGGCTGGCCCGTTACGTGCATTGGAGGTGTTTCAGTTCAAAATTCTCCAAAGTTGTGTATGTCTGCTTCTTTCACATGTCCCGTGTTTTTGGTGGCTTCTCTTCAAGTAACATGAACCAACTGGCTCAGATTTGGACTCTGCTATAAACAAGCGTGTGTTTCTGTATTCAAGAAGACTTCACAAGTGTCTGGGATTTCAAGCTCCACAGTGCTCGGCAGTGGTGTGGCTAAACATTGGCCGTAGCTCACGGATGAAGCGCGAGCCTTCTGGCCCCAGATATATCGCCTGCATGCCAGAAACCAGGTTGTTCGAGACATGAGCATTGATTAATGTTTAAAAGGACAGACTGATTAATGTTGGCCATCTTGTTTTCTTGCAGCCCAAGCTGGTGCCCTTAAGGATAGCGCCTGTTGAATGAACTTTTGCTAGGGTTATGTTATTTTGTGATAGGCTTATGTTGTTTTTGCCCTGTATTTTAGTCAAGAGCCCTGTGCGAACAATGTGAACGTAGGCGATGATATCTCTAAAGCATCATTCTGTATAAGGTGCGAAGTTTTCAGTTGACACATTTTGGTACTCGATGTACACTGAAAAAGGAACTGGTTTTGCTGTGAGCACTGTGCTTGCCGGGACCACTGGGGCGTTTGTGTATATAATATATGTTTTTGTCGCTGCTAATTCGACTTCCACTTTTGTGTTTTCGCACAGTCGAGCCCACATGTAACTATCCCTCTTAGAACAAATTTTTAGCTTTTTTTGGATAGTTTCTCAGCAACCAAAATGTTCTCTAAGGAGGATATAAAAGAGCCATCCATATGTACCAATCCGATGCCTGCTCATTTTGGTTGCAAAGAACAGTATGAACGAAACCTAGCAGCGCTCCGAGCGGCGGGGGGGAAGGCTGTCCCCATGGCACACATCATGTTGTGCAGCCGTTCCATAAGTGCAGCTCCTCACCTGAGTTTACAGCCACATTGTTTTCTTGTATATAGATGAAAAATTTTCGGACACGAGGTGTCGCTGGAGTCAACATTTCAACAAACAATCTTGACTTCTGCAAGGTGGCAACATTCCGTATTCAGGAATTTCTGATCTCTTCAAGCTTCCATCTTCCCCTAAATTTCTGCCTTGTTTATTTTCTTTTATGGCACACAAATTGATTTCGATAGTGGTGGCATTGTCCAGGCAATCACGACTGCGGTGTGTAGCTGTATCCATCGGCCATGCTGATAGCATGGCCAATGGATGGTGTCACAATAATGAGGCATTCAAAGCTACATCACTACCGTAAAATCCTGAGCTAGCATCCCCCCCACCCCCCACGTTGAAAGATAATCCAACTATATTTTGATGGGGAGGCTATTGCTCGGTCGCAGATAAAAATTCAAGGTGGTGGCGGAAAATCTGCTAAGAATAAAGAATCCACACCCGTGCTTTTGATGTAATGCTTCATAGAATACTCGTTCATTAAATGTCTTTATTTGCCCTCGACGGGCGAATACAAACAGTGAAAACGACGAGGGGGGGTGCTGGCTTGCTCAGTCGTCGGCGCATATTCCAAATCTCCCCAAAGCGGGAGGGGGGCACTTGCTCAGGAAGGGGCGCTTGCTCGGGATTTTGCAGTAATGAAGAACCACTAGCTTTTTGAAACAAAGCATCGCTTCTCACTTTTGTTCAGTTTACTTATAAGTAGGGTAAGTCTAATAATAACAAACGTCTGATACAGTGAACAGTGTTTATGTAATGGAGTTGTTTGTTGTATCTGGGCTCGACTGTGTCGATGGTCACATGACTCTGCGGCACAGTGAGAGGGCTTGGATATTGCTGGGACTCTTAATACCTTTAACAAAGGTATGCAAGTGCCTTCGGCATGGTTGCCTATTTCGGGCACGGAATAGTTTTGTTTTCACTTGTCAGTAGTGGTCCTTTAGGATTGTTCAAGCCATGAAGGTTGCGTCATTTCCCTGAAACTTTTCTGAAACCGCTTCTTTGCCACCAGATGCATTTTCAAAGAGACATACCTGCTCGCTGCCTTTGACTGCGGCGAGCAGTCCCAGAGGTGTAAAATATTGTATTTTGACTTGTACATATTTTTCTGCATGTATGTTGTGCCCGGAGAAAAAAAAATTATCTTACATTGGAATGAGTTCTCTTTATGTCACACTGTGGACTGCGTTTCTCGTATTAAAAGAGGGTCCTGTTTCTGGGACGTGTGATTTTTTCGCGCTTGGGAACATTGGGACTTTGCCAGAACACAAGTGATGCCATCAAGCTGTGCTTGCATATGGTGGCGCGGAGTGCTGCAAATGCCAAGCTGCTTGCATCAGAGGCCAACTGCGACAAAGTTTCGGACTGTCTTATTCAAAATGGTGTATAATATAGAAAAGTCCACGAGGGGAAGTTAGAAGTCTTGAAAAGCAAGCAAAGTTCACTGTGTCTTGTGGAGAGCACACTGAAATTGTGAATGGTTAGTGGCACAGCTGGAGTTGTTTAAGGAATGGCTAAAAATGGAGTCTTTCGGAATGAGACACTCAAGAATAGTGTCTTCTGCTGTGCACTGTGCTGACTGCACGTTCAACGGAATTTCCTCGATCAGCGGAAATTCTCGATATTTTGGCAGTGAAACCACACAAAATGCCTCCATTACTGCTATGGGTACACGAGTCAGCTGCTTAAAAATGTTGCTAACAGGAATATTGTAACACCTGTGGCCTTGCAGGCATCACTTCTGTGGTATAATTTATACTAGTACGCTTTTGGAAAGAAATAAAACTAACAAATTTAGCCAAAGCGAAACTCTGTGGCAGTTGGTCTTTGCATTAAACCGCTAGCAGTGGCATTGAGTTAGTTTAATTTACGGGTAATTACTTGCTTTATATTCATCGCGGGCAAAAAGCATGCATTTTATATTTTGACTTATACAGGAGCTTTTATAGTTTTAGCATATGCGACTTGTATTATCCTTGCACTGGACTCATGTGGCACTGTTTCTGAAATTTGGGTGCTCTGGTCACATTTTACACCTACAGTGTTTTTTAAAGCTATCTCTCGCGAGTACATCGAAGCTTGCTCGCACGGAGTCTGCCATGTTGTGCCATTTTAACTGCGCGCAGTGTTTCTGTAATTTCGCTTGTATTTGGAATGAACTTCCGTTCCATGCCATAGGAATGCACTCCATGAAACACGCGACAGCCAGGCAGCTGGCTAGCGTCAGGTGTTGCTCGAAGCAGAGTTGCTTTTGAACAACACTTCTGCAGTTTTATTTTTACATTAACTTATTTTGGCACAATCCTGACAACTTTAGCACAGATTAGCCATTATGACACCAGGTATCTGAATGCACGAGTGTGGTCTTTGTATGTAGCTGTTGATTAACTGGCATTATGATTATTACTTTTATTATTCTTGTCATTTCTGCATTTATTTTGGAGTGGGTAGTCTATTGGGCATTTCCCAGACCTGCCTTGTGTAACCATAGGCAGGGGAATGGAGCTGTGAAGTGAGCCATGTATTTTTGTTGAGTAGACAAATGTTATCACATTTCTTGTGTTTTTCGGCTTCATGATGTGATGAAGAAGTAACGTTTGCATTTACATTGCTGCTGTTTTGCAATAGTCCTGTGAATCTGTGATCCTTTCTTCTTTTTTTCTTTCTAGCTGAGCATTGCTCGATATGGCCCAAATGCTTTTTGCAAAGTTGTTTGATCGATGTTGAGGCAGGGAGGCACGCAAGACAGGCATTTGGTTTTTGCGCTGCCTGATGAATTAGAAAATGCCGTCATTGTGTTTGGTAATTGAACAGTTAAAGCTCAAGGTCAACTAAGTGCTAAGTCTTATAGACTGGACCAGTTAACAAAATATTCTCTGTAGACAGACAAAAATTTGTCCATGATACACGTTTAAGGCTGCTATTGATGTCGCTGTACTGTGCTTCTACCAAAGTGCTGACTGAAATAAAAAAATATTTGTAAACGGCCACCTGCGTTTGATTATTAATGAGAACTAACAGACAATAATGCCAAGGAGAATATAGGGGATGTTATTTGTAATAATTATGACGTACTAAAGGTGAAGAAAGTAAATTGAGCGAAAATATAATTTGCCGCTGGTAGGGATCGAACTCAAAGGTTGCAGGTTTGATCCCTGCCGGCAGCAAGTTATGTTTTCATCCACATCACTCTCTTCACATTTATATCATAATTGCTACAAATAACATCCCCTATATTCTCTTTGGCATTATTGTCTGTTAAAATATTCTAACGAAGAAAAACGAGTCCTTAACATTTCCCTTCTTTTGTACCTGTGTTTGATGACACTCTGTGTTGTATGCTGGCAGCTTGCGCTTTTTTTACAACACGGACTCCTCTTGTTTTAATAAGTGTGAGCGAGCATGCTGTTTTGCTGAGTGGTCTGCATCTTGTTCTAGTGTGACAACTACAATGCTGAAAAGAAGTGACTGAAGAAGGTGGTGTCAATAACCTCCGTCATTCGAATGCCAGTCTGTGCGCTTCCACTGGAAGTGTTTTCCCCGGTATCGCTGTACAGTGGTGCAGTACACCACAGAAATGCTAATGCACACGCAGCCACAGAAGGTGATGCAGCTCTTAGACGGCATTGCCTGTTTTAAATGAAGGCTCGAAATGCATGAAAGAGATCCACAAACGATTTCTGCAGAGCGCCTTGTACTCATTTTGTTGTTGCCACACCAACGCTCTTCCCAACCTTTTTGCTGACACTGTTAGATTAAGATAAGCCCTTTGTAAAGAAATGAAACCAGAAGTAGTAGCATGAATGATTGAGAATCCAAACTCTGCACAGTTGTACCCTTCGAACGACTGTTACTGGGAAGCGCTGGAAAGTGAGCACGACAATTTTGTCTTTTCCATGGCTTTCAAGCAGCCAACGTGTGACAGAATTACAATTACGCACATTCTGTATACTGTCGCAAGGCACAGAGTGCATTCACTCCGTTTGATAAGAAGTATGGAAGACTTATAATTGCTCTATGCTTTGCTGATCTTTCAGATGGCAACAGCCATTTCAAGCTTGAATGTTCACTCTTTAACAGCAGTTGTGTAACAAGGCATCATGGGAACTGATGGAGGCAGGTGCCTTCTAGGCTGTAGCATTGACTGCCTGTTCAGTTCATGGGGTTTGATGTCCCGAGGTGACATGTGGGTAATCAGAGATGCTTGAGTGGAGGGGTCTGCATTAATTTTGACCCCCTGGGGTTTTACAATGTGCACCTATACCCAAGTGCACATGCACTCTCATGCTTTGCACTCCATCTGATGCGGCTGCAATGGCCCAGTATTGAACAAGCAATGTTTTCATTAGTATATGCCATAGGCATCATGACGGGTTTCTAGTAGAGCTGTGCGAATAGCAAAATTTTGGGTGCAAAGCGAATTCGAATAGTTAAGTGTGAGTGCGAATCGAATCGAATATTTCTAGAATATTTTTCTAATACTATGAAGCGAAATTGCAGAGAAAAAGTTGGAGAGGATTCCTAAGCATATTCTTATAAGATAGCAACATGAAAGCGTTTCTTTTGGCTAAAGTTGATGAAGCGCTGGCAGGGTGGTATTTCATAGCAATGGGAAGGGACAGCGCGACTGAGACATAGGACAGAGAACACGCAACACACACGAGCGCTGACTTACAACTGGTGTGTTGTGTGTTCTCTGTCCTATGTCTCAGTCGCGCTGTCCCTTCCCATTGCTATGAACCAACTCGCCCAGATCAAAGTTCTACTGCTGGTATTTCATAGTTCTCGTATCAAGAATGAGGTAATGCAGAGGCCGAATTGTATTTATGTACATGATTTGGTGCGACCAAAGTATTGCCAACAACACTTTACACGTGAAAGGCAAAGGTGCTATTTCCTCAGCCTCTCCTCCTTTAAATTTCTGTGGAAGCCCAACTGATGTGGGGGGGGACAAGGGTGGGCTCCCTTCAAGTCTGGAGTTCTACATCTGCCTCGTAGACGTCAATATATAAGAACATCTGAAATTTTGGATGCTAAAAATCTTCGGCGTCCGATTTTTCGGACTTCTTGCCCAAATTTCAGGTCCAGAACAGCATTAATTGATCCCCCCACCTCTGCCACATCTATGATCTCCATGTTGGAACCAGCGTTTTCTTGAGTCAGTAAATTTGCTACTGTAGCGGAGCCTGAAAGGCAGCTTTGCCGCATACGGGAATGTGATGAGGTGAAGCATATTGAAAAATCTGAAGGGGCCACTTTCAATTGGACGTTGACTGTATTTGTTGTTGAAAAGTTCGACCGTAGCGGAGCCTGAAAGGCAGCTTTGCCGCATACGGGAATGTGACGAGGTGAAGCATATTGAAAATCTGAAGGGGCCACTTCCAATTGGCCGTTGACTGTATTTGTCTTTGGGAAGCTCGAATAGTAAAATTCCAGTGCGAACCGAATCGAATAGCAAACACTATTTAAAAAAATATTCAAAATTTCGAATATTCGCACACCCCTAGTTTCTAGAATTCAAACTGACAGACAAATGGTAGTAGGTCTGGGATGAAACTTTTATTTACAATGACCCTTGTACAGCAACAATGTTCCGACCAATGCTCGTGACAGTCACCGAATGATGGCACTTGTATGTACAAAGGAAAGTCATGGCGTGATGGTGAGAAAAGAATATGTACAATCGTCGTTCCACCAAGAGGAAGCCCAGGTAGTGAAATGCCGTGACTAATTGCTGTGGATTACGTCTGTGGCCAATGTCCCGTTGTTTCTGTGACAGAACACGCATCAGCTGTGAAATGATAAAACATGAGCATACAGGTATTTGTGAAGTCGGTGCCAGTGCCACATACAGTACACAGGTGTGTAATAAAGTCATACAACAAACGTGTAAAACATAAGGGCATACTAAACATCATGACTGGATAAAACATTGATGAAATGATGGCGGCATTTCAATACGCCTGCCTGTAAACATTATCTTTTTCACACGCGGGTGCATCAAATGCTTAAAATGTGCAATAACAGCAACACTGCTACGAATCCTTTCTTATGCTGATCAAACGTGAAAACTAAAAATATATCTATATCACGTACTTCATCAATTCCACTTCATGGTGTATGTACATTTCAACCTCTGTGTAACATTCATTAGGTTAAAACGCAAGTCCTGACAAAGCTTGCAAGCTTCGAGCTAGCTGTGTGTGTTATCCAAGCCTCTCAAAAACTGATCGCATGAACATAAATTGCAGTCACCGATGCCAGTAACAAGCAGGCAAGTACTTAGAACTTTTCATGAGAAAATAACAACCCAGGTACATGTTGGGTACTTGAACTACAGCACCCAAAAGTGCTTCATCTTTTAAGAACAAAAGATAAAAAGATCAGAAGGAAACGCTTGTTTTCCACTTAAATGTGCAAAATACACCAAGAACACAGGTAAAAGTATTTAACGAAAATAACAAAATAGGTTGCGGAAACTTTTTCGAGAACAGTTTGCTGCCTGCAGGCAACACCATGCAGAACACTTGAAAGTGAGCTTTGCCCCGAGCCACCTAAGCAACAGCTATGGTATATTATTTAATGCGTTGCATGCTCATAAGTTGAATGAATATGGAGGACACGAGATATTTGACTAATTTGTAAGACATGACCCTGATCACAGTGGAAAGCATTTCAAGTGCCTCGGCTTCCCGAATTTAACCTCTTACTAGCATGATTACGGTAGTAAACTTCTTAATTAGGGTGGTTATGCAGTCTTTCACCATGTGAAGCCAGCAGGACATCCATTACTTTTGCGAACCTAGTGCAGCTTACTGCGGGATGCGTTCGAAGTAGGCCATAGTATTAGTTTTCGTATTTTGAAGATGGTAAATGTAATTGCTGCAGTGTGGCCACATAGTAGGTTATCCGACATGCCAAAAAAGAAGAAAAGCTGAACAGGGAGTTACGGTTTTGTGATGTGCTGTGTTGCCACAGCTGGAAAAGTGTTGGGGGGCAGGCACAGTGGTGTCAGGCAGAGCATGTTAGAGTAGGTATGTCAACCACTTCTGGTGCTGCAACACACTGCACAGCTATCCTAACTAAAGGGTTCACAACAGACTTTCTTATTCAACAACTCAAACAGGAAAAATTTACACATACCGTATTTACTCGAACGTAATGAACGTTTTTTCCAGATTTTTACTACCTACAGTTGGCTGTTGCGTTACAATCGAATACTGAAAAAACTATGTTTTCTTTCCTGGACGCAATGAAAAGTGACCCTTCGCGTTAAAATCGTGATCGCGTTACAATCGAGTAAATACGGTAACTTATGGCTGCCACTGTTAGGCTCATTCTGAAAATCAACACGAAAGCCTTCACCGATGTAGCATGCAGGCTGCGGCAGCTTGCACATAAAAGACAGCAGACAAAGCTGCATATAAATGTTCTCTAACACTGTAGAAGTTTAGAAAACCATGCAACCACACAAGAACCATTGTAGAACTTTCCTGCACAGCGTAGCTGTAAAAAAAGAAATCACTCAATTGGATTGACAACTGCACCACAAGGGCTTTCGGATGCCTTAGCTGAAGAACATGAAAGAAGGACACATACATAAACCAGGTCAAAAGGTGGTGAAAATAAAACTGAATAAAAAAAAAAACAAAAAAAAAGGCCTCCATTACTTTATGAAGGAAGTTTCTATACAACACTGCAATGCTTGCCTTGTTGCAGTCATCACAGAAAAAAGCCAGGGCCACCAAATAGAGAGCTTGCTGGACACCAGCTATATACAGGCACACTCTTTGAAATATGTGCTTAAAGTTGCCTCTCTGGCAAAGCAATGCTGTCCTAAACACTGCATCGAAATTCATCACAAACATCAGTAGTATCAAGCGCGAAGACGCCAGTGAGTGCATGGAAAAACAATTTCCGATCGCACACTCACTTGCTAAATGTAGTTTTGACAGCTTAAATGCACTCACTTGCTTTAAGCAGGATGATTTCGCGAGTTGTACTTGTACGAGCGTTATTCCAACAACCTGTAGGGCGCTACTTTACAGGGAGCGAGACACCGCGGAAAAGCCCTCACCTCATCTTTGATAGGGAAGTACCGTATAGACTCGTGTAGGTGCTGCACTCACGTAAGTGCCTCGAATGCCATAGGCGACATGAAAGATGACTTGACTCACGGGCAACGATGGATGAGACTAGTAGCCAATTTTGCGTCTTGCATGAAATAATGGCTTCGCAATGAAAAGGTTACCTTTCCTATTGCTGTGGTGGGCAACTGTGAAGGGTTACGGTGGATTTCACACTCACAGTTGAAAATTTTGCCCAAATGGCCTGGTTCCGTGTAGGCGCCAAACCTTGTCGAAGTTGTGAAAGAAAAAAAAAGAAAAAACATGCGGCTCTTACACGAGTCTATACAAAAGGTACCTGCATGGAAGAACAGCACTGCTCAGCTCATGACAATGTAGTTTGCCTTGCAGTGCACCACAAACTCGGAGACTGCATCTCCCTCACCACTGCCACCCCCCACCACCCGAAGCGCCGCTACTTTCTGCGGTCGCAGCCGCACCGCGCAGCCCACCCGTGATTTCCTCGCTTTCGGCCAAGGGAAGGAACAGCTGGACGAATTCGGGTGTGTACGGGGGTGCGATGACGTCTAGCACCTCGGTGACGAAGTAACGAATGAGGGACACGTCCGTGTCCTGCCGCTCCCAGCAGGCCCGGACGTAGCTGACGACCGGCACGACGCACCCTCGACTCAGCAGGTGCACCATGCGGTCCAGGAGCATCTTGCGTCGCTCCAACTGAACCAGCACGTCCAGCTCCTCATGCGGCGGGGACTCAAAGAGTCGCACCAGAAGATCCAGCACCTGCGAGGGGTAAGGGTCATCAGTGGCTTGGCACAATGAATTACGGACAAATCTGATAAACTACAAACAGAAACTCCATAAACAGGTCTTTTCTGTGCATAGACCTATGCATAGGCTGGCCTTGCTGCAGAGCTCTTGGGCGGAGTATGGGCAAGGTGAAATGTGCGTGTCGGTAGGTATAGCACGTGAGGGCGAGTTTGATTTCCAGTTTTCCAACTGCAAGCTTGGCCGCTGGGGAAATTATGTGAATGTGGTGGAGGCAAAGCAAATTGGCTTGTTCAGATAAAATGAGGTTGCGATCACGTTTCTGTTCAATAGTACCCAGCTGTGACGACAATGCTTTTTGCCAACATGAGCACTTGGCTTTGCTTGCCTGGGAAGGCACAAAATAATGTACCTGCATTTACTCGCATAATAGGCGCACTCGCATAATAGGCGCACACCCAGTTTGGTCGCGAGAAATCAGATTTTTTTAATTTCCGCGCATAATAGGCGCACCCTGAACTTGGCCGTGATCAGTAGTTCTGTGCCGTGTTTACACGGTTGCAATTCGACGCCTTCTTACGTTAAACTTAGCGAGGAAAAAGAAAAGTAAAAATACCGCGCCGCGGCCTCTGCCGTGGCAGCGCTGCGCCAGCTGCGCGGGCTCCCCAAGTGAGGAAGAAGTGCCTGGGCGTCGGAGTAACCTTTGCACCGGCGCCGGCGCGCTCCGCATGGAACGTGCGATCGCGTCCTCATCAAGTGCGCTTTGAGTTTCCCGTCAGGAAAAGCGTCGTCGTTATCGTGTTTGCTACCTCGTCCGCAAATTGAAAAGCTTTACGGCTTTCCGACGCGAGCTTTTGCCTTTGCTGCCACTACGCGATTTGCACAAGCTCGGCAGACTTTGTCGCCGTTGATTTCCCGGCCGCAAACCTTAACATCGTATCATGCGCGCTGCTCTTGAATTAGTGCTTTTCGGCGCCCAATCTTCATGTTGTCTTGTACGAACTTCCCGCGACAACATGCCGAACGGTGGGCTGGCCTAATCAGCGTTGGTCACTTTTCGGTGGTGGTCGCGGGCATGGTCGTCGGCAGGATTTTCTCTTGGGGGGGTGCAAACGAGTGTTGCATCCCGGCAGGGGGGAGGGGGAGAGCACTGGTATAGCTTGGGTGAAGGCAAGTGGTGGTGAGGCTTGAGGGGGGCAAGTGCCCCTTTTGCACCCCCCTGCTGACGCCCATGGTCGCGGGCGATCAAAGTTGCGGTTTTGTACGGAATCAACGCAACTCTGGCTGGCGCTTGTAACACTCGAATGGTGGTTTGCGATTGGATTGCAATGTCTTGGATATGGGGTGCGAGCCCGTGAAATCGAACGATCGGTACCGTTCAACGCACAAAATTTCGGTCGTGATAATGCGCATAATCTAGGTGTCCTGAAACGTAATCGGCGACTTTCCGCAATGGCGCTTTCTTTTCGTAGTTTTTTTTTTCCGCGTTCATTTTGTTGGCAACGCGGGTCTTTCGATGGTAATTTTTGGAAATTTGAATGCTTGTAAGCACACCGCATCGCATGCCCCGATTCTCGGACACTTGAGACTGCATGCTCAACACGTTTTGCGCTAGTGTAGCCTATGAAGACGGTTGTTTCAGCTGTAGAGCGGATATTCGTGACTTCGGCAACTTACGTTATCAGCGGTCTACGCTGTAGTCGGAAATAAAATTTTCGGAAATTTTACCCCGCGTACGTGTAATAGGCGCACCCCGAACTTGGAGCCGGATTTTTTGGAAAAAAAGTGCGCCTATTATGCGGGTAAATACGGTATTACTAGTGTACTTATTCAGTCTTATCTGACTCCAGATAGCAGGATATTGTGGTTACAGAGGAATTCACATTCTGAAACTGATCAATTTAACAGGTTTCACAATGTAATACTATACATCCGGCATTACATCTCTGTGCAGCAACATGCACCCAGTGAATGCATGGAAAGATGAAATTTAAGATCAACGATTATGGCAGTTATCCCACTTACCATGCCATCTACTTCAGCTGGCTTAGTCAATCAAAACTACCGTCAAACTGATATTCTTATTATGGATTGATCAATGAGACACAAGCCGTGTGGTTCATTCTTCAGAAGTGATGCTACTTGCGATGCCAGATGGTTCTTAATTAATGATGCAGGTGCTTAATCAATGATGTAGGGCAGTATATGGTGGTACTTTTAGGCATATCAGAGAGCACTGTTTTGATGACCAAATGGTGCTGTAACAGATTCGATTGAAGTGCACGCACACTTGCTGAATAAGTACTGGCAAATATGCAAGCAAGCCTAGGGCCATTTCTGTGACCAGTACAATAAGGAACAGGTAGACAGTGATCACCACCATGCAGGCATAAAAGTAAAGGACAGTGGAACAAAACTTTGTCTAGTTGTAAGTTGACCACATCTGTTCTCTCTCTTTTTTTTTTTTTTTTTAATTCTATACGTTTCTTATAGATTCAACACTTTGATAACAGATCACCAGCCTAGCAATGCTTACGCCAGCTGGGAAAACTGAACAAAATTGTTCATGTGAAAACAAAACGGCTTCTCACCATCAAGTATACATTATATTACATAACTGCCGAGTCCCATCTCTTACTTGTGAAGAAGAGTCACCTTTTGGTGCAGGGTGGTGTGGCAGACAACCACCTCGTCGAGCAATGCCAGGTGTAGCGGCGTGTGCTCAGGTGCTCAGCTTGAAGTAGGAAGGGTCGGACACGGTGTGCTCCACCCAGTGCACCACCCCCCAGGGCCACTACGGGGTACCGCATCGCCTGGAACAGTGCCCCGAGCTCGGGCACCAGTTCCGAAGAGCCGCGGCGCTCCTGGCACAGCATGTGTACTTTCTCCACTGCCTGCTGTGTGGCGCGCAGCTCGTCCCTGTTCAGGGACTTGCGCACCCCCTTGCGGCGTGTCTCATACACACTGCCCGCGTATGCGAGCAGGTACACGTACTTGGGCCTATGCTCCGGATTGAGCCGCGAACCCGGCCGGAACAGGGCATCTAGCAACAGGTCCAGGAAGTGGGGTTCACGCAGCAGCTCGACGGGCGGCGGGTCGGGCGTCTGGTACATCTTGTGCAGCACCGTCACGTCAGCTGGGTTCAGCGCGTCGCGCGACAGCATCGCCGACAAGGCCTGGCAGGCGCGCGGGTAGGCCGCTGCGCCATTCAGCGCCATCGTGATGGGTGTCGGGTCGTGACCCGTGCGCTGCGCGTACCGGCTGATCTCTTGCGCCAGCCGCTTGACGTTTGAACCACCTCGGGGCTCCTGTAACAGGATGTCCAAGTGGGTAGAAGGAGAGAGAAAAAGCAAATACATACTACTATTGAGGTTTGAGGTGACAGTATAAAACAGTAACCTTGAGATCAATCGCTTGTAGTAAAGATCGCAATAGAAGCTTACGAAAAATAAAAAACAGTCAAGTTCCTTCTGCACTTACCCTTGTTTCATTATCTCCTAACTTTACACTGTATGTTTCTTTCTTTCCTTTGTTCACTTGAGTTGCCGCGTGAAATAATCCAGAAATTAAGTCACACGTAAACACGGAAATTGTATGCGGATACTGCAATAGCAGCTTATAAAATGTTTTACCTGTGAGGCATCTCTTATGTTTACTTAACAAGAGGTTAACTGCTTTGGTTCCCTCTATTTTTCTCACTCAACTGCATAGAAAGGGCCTAAATCGTAGTTGCAGTGAGGCAGCATAGAAGAGCTTAATAGCCAGCCACCTGCTGCTAAGATCACATACTAAGTGATGCATGCCATTGAAATGATCACGAGAGCACATACATAGGAATTCTTTGTCACAAGTAGTGCTGGTTAACACTCTTAAGGTTAAGCTTAGTACACGTATGCAAGAATTTTCGGATATAACGAACTTATTTTCGTGTAAGATGCAACTTTGTTATAATGAGGTTTGAGTGTACACATGAAAGGGTGACAGAGGCCAGCTGTGCCAAAGCTCAATGGGTAAACCATTACATGTGTCATGCAGACGTGTCACATTCCATTCGACAAACTGCAACAGTACTGACAAGCAACCTGCTGTTTTTATAGTACAAGAGCAACTTTTGTGTTCCCAATTGTTCCTGCCTCAGATTTTCTACTGAAATATACCTGAAAGCACATGCGTCCCCTCACTACCAGAAGACTTCCAATAGAAAGAAGCCTTAGGGATTGATGAGAGAAACTACATCAACGAGCGTCATTTTCTGGAAAATGCAACGCAAAGTTAGTAATGGAAGTAGCACAGTCATAGAAATGCCATTCTACCTATTTTGAAGCACAATTCTTTCGAATCTACATTGCTTTCTCCAGATTAACCGCTTCATATATAGCAACTTGTGGATGTAAGACTACATTTCTCACATTTTATTCATACAGCTTTATGCCTCCAGTATGCATCGAACTAATGCTTAGAGTGCAAGTGCAAGCGGTGCGCTGTGGCTGCCAGTGACAGAACTCTTTGCTCGTTTGGTGGCGCAGAGGTTCAGTAGTGCGACACCTTTAGAGTAACCAGTACACAACTCTTCCACAAGAAAGCAGGATGCTTAATATTACATCAAAGCATATAATATACACCTATACACGTTTCTTTCACACGCGATGTATCACATTTCAGTTGTGAATGTAAACAATGAATGAATGTTTTTCAGCAAAATGGATCAATAGGGTTGTTTGTATGCATTCATCTCTAAAGCTTAATAAGTGCAACAATAGACTGGGCACATGAAATGACAGGAGAGGGCGCTTACTCAAAATGAAAAGTTTTTTAAACTGGTTTCACGGATAACAAGGCACGTGCTATGTGCATCAGGGCCACCGTGTTTTACTCTTCAAAAACTGTGGGAAGAATATACAAAAGAAACTGACAATGCTCAACTGTAAATAGTCATGAAAAGCGAACTTCTTAACATAAAGCACAAGACAAGGATGACTGATGCGTTTATGGACGCCTTCTTGCAAGTGAAGCCTGCTTACAAAAAAAAAAGTTTACATTTGTCAGTGTCATTTGTTTCTCGTGCCCCCCACCTTAAGCTCTTAATACACAGCATTGCTTCCTATGCACCAGAGGGAGTAACAGAACACCATTGCTTCTTGCGTGCAACACTTGCGCCACAATAGCCATGCCCACCTGTGCAAGTGTGTGCAGCACGGACTGGCTGTACAGGTAGGTGTGCTCGCCATGGCAGACCATGCGGGTCAGCTCGGAGAGATTTTGGCTCATGCGCTCCTCGCCGCCTTCGAGGAAGTTATCCGTGGCAGCTCGGAGCACGCGCGAGAACACCTCCAGCTGCTGCGAAGCTGTTGAGATGGATGTAATTTCTGCCTGCAAGATCATGGAGGCACTCAGCAAAGGTCGGAACAAGAGTAAACAAATGTGCAGTGTTGTACTACATGTATATTATTACTACGTGATGTAATATGAAAAGCTGATAATTGAGTGCGGCTCCCAGAGCAGCCACAGTTCCCACATATCAGAAAGTTCATATCTTTTTTTTTACATTATAGTTTTTAACCTACAGGTTGAACTGTACTTACAAGGAACACTCAGTAGGCCAAGCTGATACAGCTTCAACACTTACTTCACAGAACACGTTCAGTGTCAGGTTATTTTGGAAGTTACACATCCCCAGTTGCGGGTTTTTCGCTTGTACTATATCATAAAACAAGTACAAAGGTTTATTGTTGGTTAGGCAAAATGGAAAAATGACAGGAATTATGGCAAATGGGATTGTTGTTGCGTTTCTGGAATTCCTATCCGATAAGTGAATACGACATGCACCAGACTAAAGGATAATGTGGAAGGCACAATTACTCTCGGCACGCAGGACACTTTCGTGATGATGCAGCTGTGTCAGGGTCAGGAAGAAAGGCCGGTCAAACCTGCCTTTTGCTCAGACAAAAAGCTGCCAGCTTCTAAGCCTGAGGTTGTCTTGTAATTAGATACAAAACAGCCATTGCCGCTACAATCGGCAGTTGAAGGCAATGTGCGGGCATCCATCTCAAGGCAATCATACAGAGATGCTCCAGCAAAGAAAGAAACAGAGATAAGATAGGGCAACAGACGAGAGACGCAACAGAGGGCAGATGCGGTTCTGGAGAAAGCATGGCAGCAGAAGAAACGGCTTCGCCGCTGGAAAAGAGGCTCGCCATACAAAAAGAAGGAAAAAATCCTGTACGCATACAAGAGATGGCAGAAACACGCTAGAGCGGCAATTTTCTGCTACAGAGTGAACATCTGAATCGAGATTCCCACAGTAGCAGTGTACAAAGTCATGAAGCCACCCTTCTGCGAATTGTTGTACTCTGCGTGGCACAACAACACCGGCGACAGGGCATGTTTCAACGCTACTAACAACCTTTCAAACTGCATGTGCTCTGCGAGATGGGAAATAAAGCTTCTAGAAATGTGCAAAATATGGCGGGACCACTTCGAAGTGTGCCAAGTGCAGACTATTGCGCACAGACTGGTGGAGAATGTACCGGCACGTAAACAACGATGGAAAGGCTGATGGAAAGAAACGATGGCCAACAAGTACATTGCCCAGCATTTAATAACGAAAGAATAATCTTCAGTTCTCATGGTAGGCAGCTGTAAGTCCCTCTGCCGTTGATTAAATATTTTCATGGTGGTGGATGAATCTGTATGTGCACATGCAAATGTCAGTCGACTAGTTGTTTTCCCAACACTTCTACAAAAACACTATTTCAAGTTCACTCACTGCTCAACTGTGAATGCTCAAACAGCACATTCCTTAGTCTAATACATGGGATTTTTTTGGCAACAACTCATACATAGACTGGCAAAAGTATTTTAAAACCTTGCACTTATGTCTGAAGTAAGCCACAAGAGTGAGAGGGCACTGCTAGGTGCTGTCAAGAAATCCACAAGAGTGTCACCTGTTTAAACATGTGGACAAGAGATGCCAAATGATTTTGTTCCCTTCCATTAAACAGATAGAGTAGCTATATCAAATACATTAGCACATAACAAAAACTGCGAGCTATGGATGGTGCAGGAGATTTAAGTTAACTGGTCAACACCAATGTTTGCCAATATGTCAACACAGGAAGAAGCGTAGTAGACTGAAATGAAGGGCTTTGGAAGCTCTCAAGAACAGCACAGCTGACAGAGTAGTCTTTTATAAGCTGTTGTAAACATATCGTTTTAGACAGAAACACAATATTAGCACTTTTTTTCTTTTTGCTTTTTGATATCACATTCAAGTGGTCACATTTGAGTGGACTGGAGCACTCTTTCTGCATGGTATGCATTCAGTGCTTGGAACACATTTAGATGGTTAATTCAGAGCTCCGCACTTTAACTCAGAGTGCTCATACTTTCAAACTTGGGTGATGACTGACATATGACAGGGTATCCTGAACCATGTGGCTCGTATGACTGATCTAGGAGCAGTTTAATATTTGGGTTGGGCAGGCTTTATCTGGCTCCAACTCCCTACAGGGTTGCACATCCCCGTAAACTGAGTGGCAGCACCATGGGAACCAGGTGAAAAAGGCAACAGGATGATGGTGTGAACCTGAATTTTGTGCTCCAAGGGCTGTCCCTCTTATTCCCCTACCTGGAATCCAGCGTCCGAGATGAGCTTGATGGTGAAGTTGAGCATGAGGCAGTCGGGGTACTCCTCGGCCAGCTTGTAGATGAGCGAGCGCCACGTGGGGTGCTCAATCATCTCCGTCAGCCAAGCGGGCGTCTCACCCTCGTCGTTGAAGATGGAGTCGGCCTTCTTGGGGTCGAAGTGCTTCAGGATCATCTGCTTCAGGTGGTCCTCCACCAATCCTTGAACCTGACTCGCCAAGGGACATAAGTGACACTGAGTGAGCGGAAACAGCCCTCACTGCGATTACGTCGCAGCACACTCAACCAAGTCGAAACTAGAGAAGTGCCAGCTGCGCCTCAATTTGAAGCAGTGAAAGAGATAGCGAGATTTAGCGTTGTCCTGACACGATGAAGAGCGCTGTCATGGTGCAAGAAATGCTGTTTTTTGTTAATGCGATTGCGGATTGACAGCCAGATCAATCAATGACACAAACCGAAAGTCAGAAGATGCGGCAAACAAATCTAAACAGCTTTGCGCATATAGTGCAAGCGACAACTGCTAAACCGTCATCGCGATTGCTTCTACGCATTGATCACATTACTTCGGCAGAATGGACCGTTAACAGGACGGCGGTTCTTTGAGCGCTCGGCGCAAACGCAACAGCTGCAGCTCAGCTGCAGACGTTTACCTCGGTGATCTTCATCCCTGCCATGATGAGCCATTCGGCCAGGAGGTTTGCCGTCTGGGCGACCGCCTGGTAGTTCTCGAGCAGCAGGTCCACAACTTGCTCCGGATTGCCGCCCGCCTGGAAGTAGCGCTTGAGCTGCGCGAATATGCCGGGCTCCATGATGAAGTCCAGGCTGCTGAACTTCTCGATGCACTCTTGTTGGATTCCCTCCACGAGGGCCTCCTGGTCTTCGCCCAACGGCGAATCGGCGTCGCCTTCCTCCCACGTTCTTTCCTCATCGAATTCTTCCATCTTCTCTAAGGATAGAGTACACTAACAACCTCTCAACGCGCCTAAACTAATCGACCCCGCAACCAAAACTACCAAACAAATATAGAGCTGTAAATTGACTTGGATAGGATTGGCTATGTTCACAGCAGAGCTCAAACATAACGGCCATAACGTTTTTTTTTTTGTTTGTTTGTTTGTATAACGCTTGAGTACACAAAATCACAGCTTTAGAGACATAACTGAGGAAATAACTGTGGGCTAAGCGACAGTTTGGACCACTTTTTTGGCGGCTCTTATTGACGTTACGTTAATTTTGATCACGACGTGATTTTGATGCGCGCATTCATTTCACTTGTTAGCGCTGATTTAACCCATTTGACGCTACTGCAGATCCCGTTTGGGCAACATTGTAAGGAACAATTTCGCGCTCTCCACTTTACAGCTGACAGTTGGTTTGTGTTTTTATATCTCGAGCAGTGCCCTTGTATAAATTTGGTTAAGCGTGAATAAGGTTCGTGTATTGCTTCTGATGTATTCGACACGGCCCGTTTCACTCATTTCCTTCGCAGTAACAAGCTCGCGCGTGCACTTCCCTTTGCGTGCCGTCATTTGCTGTCAAGCTCTGATCTTTTCCCGGTGGTAAGTGAACCCGTACCCTTCACGACGTTCCACACACTGGTTGGTCAGTTTGCATGTGGCTTGTCCAACTACCTGAACGCTTTCCCAGTTGCTTCGCAATAATTGTATTGCTCTGTAATTCGCATAGCAAGCTCCGCAACAAACCACGGGAGACAGTTGCGAGCGCATTGGGGCGGTTTTTATTTCTTGTGACCCCAGCCGGTGCAACGGAACCTAACACTTCTCAGACCACAGTGACTCGTCCATTGCTCGTGTGTCATAGTTGAACTTTTCCATTGGAAAAATTTGTTGAACGTTCGCCTGTATTTAAATAAAAATGTTGGACAAAGCTTCACTCCCGTCGTAAAATTTGTCCGCCTTATTAACGCGACCGTACTGGTTGGATACGTGCTTGAACTTTGTGTTGTCTTCTTGGTGAATACACCCTACGCTGTTAGTATTGTGTTTGCTGCTGGTGCGCGAAGTTTAGTAGCGCGTTTGTTTCATTGTTCTGCGTTTGCAATCACAAACTGCACATGCTCGCGCTTGAATAGGGGCGTAGCCAGGAATTTAATACGAAAAAAAAAAAGGGGGGGGGGGGGGGTTCCGAAACCCCCCTTCTTTATGTTCTTGCGTGTGCTTGTTACAAATTCCAACGATTTCCGGGGGGGAGGGGGGGGGGGGCGGGGTGAACTCCGGAACGCCAATTTGGCTACACCAATGTAGTCTATTCCGAATGCGCTAATGCCTTGCCAAGTCTACCAAGCAATATTCGGTTCTGCATTTCAACTTGTCTCGGTTCTTTCATGCTGGTCATCTTGTGATGACACAGAATTTGCATACCAGAGTGTTGCCTAGTCGGTGACAGCCGCAGCGCCATGAAAGCTTACCAGTGTTGACGGTCAGCATACTCACTGCATGCATTTTTTTATTCCATACTTTTTTTTTGTAACTGCTGGACTTCGGTACTTACATTTACTTTGCCGTCATAACTGGTGTCCGAGGTTGAAGTTCACTCACTGTGGGGATAAAAAAAATATTGCGCTCGATGATGTTCGCCGGTAATTTTGTACGAGCACAGCAAGACCATGTCCGTGTTATGTGGTGATGTCATTGTGTCGTCCACGCTGTAAATTTTTGGTAGTGCGCCAGCTATGTCTGCCAACAGTTACATGTTCAAGGTTTATAACTTGGGGTCAAATTTGTGTAAAGGAATGGCTGCTTCTGCCAGTTAACGCATCCTCCGGTGTCGTTTACGAGGCAAGTTTTCTCTTTCCTCTCTTTTGCAGTTTGTGGCACTTGAAGGTTTGAGACAGCAAAACGTAATTGCCATGTCAGCACCAGCTCGTTCTGCGACTCCGTCAACGGAGACCCGTCTGGAGGCTCTGGAGTCGTCGCTGCTCGTGCTGTCGCAGAAGATGGAGACACTGCGGCCACTGCTGCATCGCGTCCTTGAGAACAGCCAGGCGTTGCAGCAGCAGCATCAACCGGCCGGAGGCGGGGCAGCAGCCTCGTCCTCTACGGCCTCCTTTGGGTCACAGTTCCTGCACGACTTCTTTGCCGAGGATGACGATGAGGGAGGTGGAGGTGACATCTCTGAAGACTCGCAGGTTTGTCCTGTCACGTACGAGGTCGTTCACAGCCCCATTTGTACTATAATCCATCGTAGTGGCTTTACCGTTCGTTTCTACCACTGTTTCTGCGTCGCTTAGAAAAATTGTGGGCGTGCTTGATGA
The DNA here is from genome assembly GCA_030522465.1 of Rhipicephalus appendiculatus. Classification (NCBI taxonomy): domain Eukaryota; kingdom Metazoa; phylum Arthropoda; class Arachnida; order Ixodida; family Ixodidae; genus Rhipicephalus; species Rhipicephalus appendiculatus. The sequence continues at coordinate 388,367 of JALIZH010032912.1, read as the reverse complement.
GGCACACAGTGCTGAAAATGCGACGAATCGGGTGTGCAGACCACGCAAGATTTGAAAGAGCGAGATGCAGGGAGAGTTAAAAGCAATGGGAGATAGCAGTTCTGAAAAAATTTTCCGTGTCTAGTTTGAAGGACCTCTGACAGTGAAATTTTTGTTTGACTTTTTTACTGCCCCTGATAGTCTCAAAATTGAGTTGTGAGTGCTATAACGTATCATAATTAATACTAGCATCATTAATGCAACCAATTAAAGTGCCACTACAAAACGCCTGCCTAAAATTGTAAGAAACTAGCGCCCCACCACGAGGGAGTGCCTAAGACCACTTGCGCCCAAGCTTTGGCGACATTCAAAGCGTAGTCTTCAGATTGAAGGCCCACGCACGGTAAAGAACGTAACTATGGGAGTGCTGCGGTATGATTTCAGCCAGTTAAGCATTTACTTGGCCATCGTGAGCGTGCCCCCTCGGGAAAAATAAAGGCATTCCTGACGTAAGGAGCCAGAACCACCTTGAGAGCCATTCAGCAACGGTGCGGGAGGGATGAGGAACAGTAGCCCTCATTGGGTGCCAGTAGTGGTATTCACAAATCTTCTGTCATATCGACAATACTCGCTTCACTCCTGGAATGACGCACAGGGGCCTCCGATCTATGTCATACTAGTGGCGATATCGCAAGGTGTTGCCAACTTAGATAAGCACTTGCACTTATTTTTAAAACCAAATCAAAATATCTTAAAGGCAACGTTTGGCCCTTAGTTATCAGTCGGAGGTGCCCACATATACAGGACATTAAAAAAAAAGCACAAACATATCAAGATTTAAATTATGGTGTCAGGGGTCCTTTAAGATGGTCTCATGTGCCACGAGTTAGTTTGTTAGAATGCTGTGCTAGGCATCCAGGGCTGAGTTAATCGATTCATCCCAGTGCTGCAAAGCATCCAGCATCGCCTTTAATCGTCTCCCATGTTTTATTAAATAAAACCAAAGGCCCACATTTTAGTTTAGACGTCTGTGATGTGCCGATGCTGCAATCAAAACATGAGCATATGGCCAGTTGCAAAGTGCCATGCATAATGCGAACTGTCGGAAGCATTAGGAACATAAAAATGGGGACATGGGAACGTTTGAACTTTCACTAGGAATACATAAAAAAGAAAGGATGTCCAAAACCACCAAATGTAGTTGCCAAGACCAACACTATTGGCTGAGGATGCTGTCAGAATCTTTTTTTTTTTCTAGAAGTACAGTAAGAATTGCAAGTGATGTAGACACAGAACTAGCTCCTATAGTTAGAAACTGAATTAGAACCTTCTGTGCATGATCACATTATTCAAGCAAATGGCAATGACATGTGGAAGTTGCGGTTATAATGAAATTGTGTGAATTATCGAAATAGAGCATTTGAATGGATTAATCAAATGCGAGGCTGTGAAGTAAGCTTTTCTGACGCTACCTTTGCTCCATGTGTGCCATTCAGGCACAACGATAGATATGCGAGTCGGCAATGCAACGTACTATGGATCTCTCAATTGTTTCTGGACTAAAAAATTTCCAGCTGTGTACTGATCGTGCAATGACGACTAAAATCTCCATTTGCCCATAGGAGCTCTTCTCGTATCCATGTGGCAGCAGTTATGATTCGCAGTGCCATTTTTTTCCCCTCTTTTTGCTTCTCTTGCTTTTAGGTTATGCTCTATAGGAGGAGTATTTAGGGAGTATTTCTGCCTCACAATTATAAGCGTCATCTACACTCTAAGAAAAAGTCGAGTATTTTGGGAGTCTTTCTGTTACACAACAATAATCATCTGGCTTGCTCACGTTTCCTCTCTTGAAAACCCGGCTCTCGGCACATTCCTATCAAGAATGCTATGTCACGCCGATAACACGCACGGCGTTCGTGACCGGGAAGTGCCGGGACAGCGGTGATAACGCCGGGAAAGTACGCGGGGTAGATGACGATTATAGTTGTGAAGCAAAAAGACACCCTTTTTACTCGATTATTTCTTAGAGTGTACTTCGCTTACTTTCCTTGCGTTATCACTGCGCTCTCGGCACTTGGTGGTCTCGAATGGCACGTGCGCCATCAGCGTGACATGGCATTCTTGATAGGGATGTGGCGATGGCCAGCTTGTCAAGAAAGAAAACATGAGCAAGCCAGATGACTATTATAACTGTATGGCAAAAATACTGCCCAAATTTTTTTCTTAAAGTGTAGCATGCAAAATGCAGCGCTGGGCAGTTTGAAGCTCCAATCCCTCCTCTATGCAACAGCACCAGTGTAATTGTGTGCCACCCGCCGCAGTGGTCTTGTGGTTATGGTGCTTGACTGCTGAGCTGAAGGTCGTAAGATCGATTCCTGGCCATCGCGGCCACATTTCGATGGAGGCGAAATGCTCGAGGCCCGAGTGCCTAGATTTAGGTGGATAATAAAGAATGCCGCATAGTCAAAATTACCAGAGCCCTTCCACTACGGCGTCTTTCATAATCGTGTTGTGGTTTTGGGATGTAAAACCCCAACAGGTATTCTTCTTGTAATTGAGTTGCATAAAATAAAGTGGCAAGATCCACATTGCGATGCCACCTTCTGAAGTCAGATTTTCTACCTAAATTTTTTTAGGTGGGAAATCATGCGTAACCTTTTTTTTGTTCCATTGTAAAAATTGCTAAATTGCACATATTGTTAAAATGTATGCACCCCAAGCCTTCACTTAGGTCCACTGTCAGAACCATCAATTCATATGATGTCTGTTTTTGAAGGCATTTAAGAACGGTAATCCCTCATTCGCATGGGGTTCTTTGCTGTATTGTGACGAGCGAGGTAAACAATTGCTGTTCCTTGTTATCGCTGCGCGCAGGAGAGCCAGTGGACAGAGGAAGATTTTGATGCCAGCCGTCCAGTGGCGCCCTACATAGGCCGCTTTGTGCGCCGATGCTGGGAGGCACGGGGGCGAGCGGGGCGCTGTCGCAAGGCTCGTTCGGCCTACCCAAACCCAAACTTGCCTTTCCTGAAGGTGTGTGCTGGTTAACATCCTTGTTTACGTTTTTTTTACCCTACCAGTTGTGCCTCGTTGCACGGACATCCTGTGACATGTACTATTTAATGCGTGAAAATTCCTGCTATACTTACGTTGAATTGACAGGTTTGTTTTACCAGAGTAGTACTGTAGTACTTACTCGTATATTGCGGTCTGCCGCATTGGTGTAGTGGTTACGGCGCTCAGCTGCTGACCCGAAGGTCACGGGTTTGATCCCGGCCGTAGAGGTCTCGTTTCGATGGAGGCGAAACGGTAGGGGCCCGTGTACTGTGCGATGTCAGTGCACGTTAAAAAACACCAGATGGTCAAAATTTCCGGAGACCTCCTCTACGGCTTCTCTCATAATTATATCATGGTTTTGGGACATAGAACCCCAGATTTTATTATTATTACTCTCATATTGAATGCACTCTCTTAACGGATGCACCCCTACTTCTCCCATCGGTGTTTCTTTTTCCTTCGAAATTGATCGCACCCTTGGCTTGATGCTGCAAGGGTCATCTGCTCACTGTCTGAACAGAGTGCAACCTATGAAATGCCGCATACTGTCTTTTAGAGGCATGAAAAATTATTTCCGATGACACTGCCATCAATAGTTTTCAGCAAACAGTACTGTCAAACTCTGTCGTCTGCATCGAGGGTTACCTGTTTGTGGATTAGAGCTTTTGGAGATGAAACAGCCGAAGAGGTGACCGAAAGTGCAGATTCCTCGGATTATGATTCGGAGTATGCTTTTTTTCTTAACTTGCACTGTCTTTTTTTTTTTTTTTTTTGTCATTTGTAATTGATATGTCGTGTGTAACTGTGTGTCGATCACTGTAGCTAATATGCAGCTGCAGAATAAAATGCTAAAAATTTTATTTGACTTAATGAACAAGCCCTAAACATTCCATGAATTTCCTGCTAAATAAAAAGTGAGTCCATTATACAAATAACTGGGCTACCTATACAGTAGAATCTTGACAGAACCTGAAAGGACCAGAAAAATGTTTCATTTAACCATACTTTACTGACAGATGCGTGGGGATGCAAATCAGTTAAATACAAAATAAACTAATCTAGAGGCTGTTGTTCGGTTTAAGGGGGGGACACTGCCCCTGATAAGTTTTTTAAAAGTACTTTATCAATTTCAATGAAACTCGCTAAGTTTATAAATATTTGTGGTCCGATTTCAAATATGCAATTTTTTTTCCTAGTACATACAATACGTAGTTTTTAAATTCCAGGTGCCATTTTGGGAGCCATAGTTTGCCTAAACTGAGAGAGTTACAAAGTAAATAAGCACATCAGAATGACCTGGAATGAGTACAGAATGCAAGAAAACAAGAACGGATGTTCTAAACCCATTTGAACAACAGGTGTATGTTGAATATTCGTGACTGAAATCCCAGCTTGATGTACACTCATTGGCGAATGTTCAACATACGTTAACTTTTGTCCAGATGGGGTTTAGAACATCCGTTCTTGTTTTCTTGCATTCTGTACTCATTCCAGGTCATTCCGATTTGCTTAATTACTTTATAACTCTCTCAGTTTAGGCAAACTATGGCTCCCAAAAAGCACATGAAATGTTTGATATTTTAAAAACTACACATTATACTACAAAAATAATTGCATATTTGAAATCTGCACACAAATATACATAAACTTGGCAAGTTTCATCTCGATCGATAAAGAATTATAGAATTTCAGGACCCATATGGTCCCTCAGTGATATTCGTTTCTTGACATTCTGCTGTATTCGACTAGCATTTGCAACTTTCGGGACATAAGTCCAGTCCAGCAGAGCGTTCAAGCTTTTTCTAGCCTGTACCCTACATACCTGTTACCGTTGACGTAAAACTAAGTTGATTGATTGATTTATGTATAATGTGCAAAAATAATATGGATAATTGAAATGTTCATTTTTTTTTTGTCAGAGGCTTCACTTTTTGATGTCCTTAATGTCAGGCATACACTATCAGATGGGATTATATACGGTGACTGCAAATTGTCTGAAATACAGGTAAACTCCCATGCAGGTTCATGTAGTACTATGTCAATGCATATAAAATGTAGAAATTAGGCTTGTGCGAATATTCGAACACTTCGAATACTTGAACGAATCTTACAGTATTCAAATTTGGTTTGATTCGAATTTAAATTATTGGAAATTCCGAAGTATTCGAAATGAACGAATAGGTGTGTATTAGTCCGCATGAACCCCCCCCCTGTAAAGGTGGTTTCACTGCAGTGAAGGGGTGCTGAGACGTGAAAACACCCATCCAGGGTAAATCCGCACTGCCGCAAAGCCCCACTTTAAGGTTACATGACAATATTACTCTCACATCGATTCATCATTTTTAAACTTTAAAAGCTTGTCCTACCGGCTTATATGCTCTAAGTATAGTAAATTTTAGAACATAACATATTTTACAGGTTATCACTTACATTCTACTGAAAGTCAAATCCTGCTACTATTCAAAGTTTCCACTTGCTTTGGACCAAAAAGAATGGCATTTGCACAGGCTTTGTTTCAATTAAAAAAAAATATTATGCAGGTTGGTTGGTTCATGGCAAATATGTCCATTTTTATTTATAATATGTGATATATACTATTCAAAATTATTCGACCAAATCACTATTCGCTTCGAACCCAATATTCACTATTCACACAAGCCTAGTAGAAATCTTTGTAAGATAATCCCGAAGCTGATTTTAATGAAATCAGTTGTTTAAAAAAGTAGAAACTCTACTTGCTGCGGGAAGTACATTTTTTTACTTAGTGCCTGGAATTTTTTGGAATTTTATGAAATTGGTAAGTAAAAAGTGTGTGAGCCCGTAATTTTTCGAGTCTATAACTGCACGCATAAAAAAAACAAAAAAAAACGGATAAGTTTCTCTAAACCACTTTCATTTTTAGCGGGTCTGATGCAGACAGATTTGATATCGACATACGTTGACAAACTCGTGCAAGCTGTCATATCTGGTTCAGTAACTTGTGAAAGTTTGTTAAATTGTCTACAAGTGTTCGCAAAAGCTTTACGCACGTGGTACAGTAATACCGCGTTAACACTGCAACAGTAACTACAACACGTGCATAAAGCAACAGACTGCAACACGGCCGCAGCAGTCTGTGGTCGGGCACTGCTGGGCAAGTTCTTTGATGGTTGATTAACGCGTGCGTTTTCTCGCTTCGTTACGCGCCATCTGTAAAAAAGTAAAGTTCTTTTACTTGAGCTTTGAGTCTTTTAGTTTCGAACCAGAAACAGATAAGTGGGAAAAGTTTTCAGATCGCAAATTGTTAATATTGTGTGCCTGCCAGAAACACAGTGAAACGTCACGCGAAACAGCAGTACACAATAACTTCCAACTACAGATTTGCTCCTCCTGACATGCGCCACCTCACCAACAAAGAAATAAATGCAATGCCACAGTAAGTGTTGCCTAAAGTACACACTACCAGGCCTTTCATTTTTTTTTTACCCAAGTGCAGGAAGAATTCCAATTCTACCAGGCTTTAAAGGAAAAGGGACGGCCAACGAAAATTTCTTTTAAAATAGCAGAGGTTTCAAAACCTGACGGGCTTCTTCTTAGGGATGTGAAGGTGCGAGATGTACCGCACTTATATTGTAGTATATGCTTTCTTGACGTATAAATGAGGTTTGCCGAGACTTGTTGTAAGTCTTAGGTCTTAGCAGTAGACAGAGGGCAGTGCCCCGGGGTCCAGTTGTTTCCTGGCGTCTGCTGTATATGCCAAGATTCCAGGAGGGGCCGTCACCGACGTTTACTTTCTGTATTTCCAGGTCCACCGGTGGTCAAACCGCTTGCTGTACTCTGCCACTGCGCTAAGTTCACTGTTTAGTGGATGAAGATTATTCTTGCATTGCCAAATTCTTTCTTGAAACGTTGGGTATTTAAAATAAATTTTGGTCGGTGTTCTCTTTTCCTACACGTTCTGCTGCCCCCCAACCAAGCGGATATCTGCAGAATGTTTACCTTTTATTATCGCCAGACTGTGGGACTGCTTTCATTCAATTGTATTTTGTTGGTCGTCCAGTTCATATCGTGCGGATTTTCTGTGTGTGCGATTTTTGCGAGTGCACTTCTGCTTGCCTGTGCCAGGTGCCTCGGCTGAACCCTGAATTCGAGGGCTACAGTCGCTTCCGGGCTATCGGCTTGGACCGGGGATGGGACGAATCGTTCCGCTGCACCCAGGCATCGGTGATGGGCGCAGTTGGTGCCCTGGTGGATCTGCTGGACTGCTGCGATCGCTCGGGTCCTCACGTAACTCGACAGGTTGGCTTTGCATGTTGTATTTGTTGCAGTACGGACAATCTGTGCTGTGTGTGTGGAAGCTCAGTGACTGATGACCCGTTTGTGCAAAAAAAATGGTGTTTTACGTGCCAATATGCCGATACTATTATGAGGGATGCAGTAGGGGGGGATTCGGGATTAAGTGTGCTTTAAAGCTTTTTTGAAAATTCAGTCAATTTTGATGAAGCATGCAGATTATTTGTACATTTTTCTACTTCAGTTTGTAGTTTTTGAAGGGTTACTGACACCAAATTTCGTGGCCGTGGTAGCCGGCGGGATCAATTCTCGGGAATATGTGTATATCATCTACCAAATCTTGGCAGTGAATGCTGCTTGAAAGGTAATTTATAAGAATTTTGAAGTTTGTGTGCACGATGCAGCACTATACACTGCACCTCGCAACACTGGCATCTAAGGTGAGCTGAAGGTGACCACCAACTTCCAAGACATCGCCATTGCGGCTGAGCTCAGTTCTGGCTTGGCTAGTACGATGTCATAGTTGCCCTTGCACTTTTGCCGCACTTGTGCTGGCAGGCTGCTATTCGGTGGCTCCTTGCAAGCCTGTGCCCATGGTGAACGTGTGGGTAGTGGGGAGGCCTCAAGAATGTTGTTGCCACCAGATGACCGTGATAAAGACGACTATGATGACGGCACAGCACATGCAGCTGGAGAAACAATGCCAGCAGACAATGCAGGCAGAGCGGAAGTGCGTTGCAGTTGTGTGTGCTGTTTCACGCGCTAGGCGGCGTTAGTTGCACTTGGTGGCTTGTCGTTCTCAGAGCTATCCCAAATTGAAACTGAGACTGGTAGGTAATTAGAAGACTGTAATTAATTATCTGTCGCTTGCTGCAGCAAGCGATGTGCCATGTTACAACTAACAGGTCCCCAGCGACATACTGCAGCAACAAAAAAAAAAACCCAGACCAAAATTTGTGTGCGAGTACCCCTTTACAATGTCGAGCATTCATGTGCTTTTTACTGCGAAACCTGTTATGAGATCACAACAAGGGTGCCGTAGTTGTCCGCCGCCGCCGCCGGTGTCCGTAACCGCTATCGCACGAAGTAAGAAAAAATCTCCGTGCCAGCCCAGTATTCTACCACTGAGCCGTGCCGGTGCTTGAAACTCCTGCACACAAAAACCCTATAGAAGCGTTATGTCTGGAAGGAACTGCATTAACATACGCAATACCGTATTTACTCGCGTAATGAACGCACTCGCATAATAAACGCACCCCCCAACTTCAGTCGTCAAAATTTTGATTTTTTTTTCTCCCGCGTAATAAACGCACCCCCCTACATTCAACCGCTGCAGTCCCGCGAACCGAAAAGTGGCGCCTCCTTGCCCATTGATCTTTTCCGTTTTTTATTACGCCGACCTCCCTGACCTCCCCTCGGTTCGCAACCCCCCCCCGTTTCGCCAGCTGCCGCTCGCAGTTCCTTGTTTTTCTTTCTATCTGTGCGCGGCACGTCCCCTGTCTTTTTGAATTATCAGTGCGCGACAGCGAGATTCTCTAGCGGTGCGAGTGTAGAGACATCGCTGCTCACAAGCACACAGCGAGCGAAGGTCACAAAACTGCCCGCGCCAACCAACGGTCGCTTCCTGCAAATACGAAACTTTGAGGCCTAACCACATGCACGCGATTTTCGAGCTTGGCGACAGGATTTTCTGTCGTGAAGGGCCATCCGTCGCCGTCGCAGGCATGTCGCAGTTTTCAGGAAAACCAGAAAAATTTGCTTGTCGCCAAGAAAAGTGCATGCATGACGGACGGAATCGCGATTCGAGCCTGCGGATGGTGTACTACGCCAGCTGTTCCCGCGTCCCCGCTTCAGTCCGCGCGGAGCGATTCGTGAAACGACGGAGGCCCAAATCACAGTTGGGATCCTCGGGGAGCAAATCCTCACTTCTAGCGTCAATTCTCCCCTGTCGTGTGAATGCTGGCTGCGAAGGGATCCGAATTGTCCGAATCGCATCACATGTCACATGGCTGATTCGTCCGCAATCACGTCCGTCGTGCGAATACAGCTTTACATGGTGGCACCCCTGATCCTCGCTTCGGTTGCAATTTGCTCTTCCGCGCGTACTTCAAGGAACGCAAGATGTAAGCTACCTTTTTACAGTCGCATCTCACGCAGAGAGCGAGGCAGTGGCCGTATTTTGTCATTAAGCTTGTTCTCGACGGTTTGTTTTGATGCTTCGGTGGTAGCTTGCTGCAATGTCAACGTCGTCGTCGCGCGAGTTTGCCACGTTGCAAAGTGCGTCGGTGCGTCGTAGCATACGCTTCTGGCCGCCCCTTGAGATCACAGCAGATACCACTGTCGCGATTAAACAAAAGATTGCGAAAAAAGAAAGCCGCGAAACGCTTTTATGGCGTGCGCGGGCACAGCTTGCAGAAGATAGCGCCGTCAACCACCGAAGATGAGTGAAGTGCAATAAAGAAGCTGTTTCCAAACAGTGTGCGCGTACGTTAATTGCAAAAGGTTAAGCTACCCAACTTTTTTTTTTTTGCATTACCGCATTTTTTGCTCATCCCGAAAAAGTTTTCGTAAAATTTACCCCGCATAATAAACGCACCCCCCAAACTTTGCTTCAATTTTTCGGGAAAAAAAGTGCGTTCATTACGCGAGTATATACGGTATGTAGAAGAGTAAAATAACAACCAGACGTCGCAGAATGCGAATAGTGTAACCAGGTGTCACACAATATGAATTGCATTACGTGTGGGTCATTGAATGCTTCCAACTAGGCTTGTGCGAATAGTGAATTTTAGGTTCGAAGTGAATTCAAAGCGAATAGTGGTTTTGTTCGAATAATTTCGAATCGAAATCGAATAGTATATGTCGCATATTATGAAGAAAAATGGGCATATTTGTCATGTACTAACTAACCAGCACAATATTTTCTAAAAATTGAAACAAGGCCTGTGCAGATGCCATTTTTTTTGCTTCAAAGAAAGTGAAAACAAATTTGAATAGTAGCAGAATTTGACTTTCGCTAGAATGCAAGTTATAACTTGTAGAATATGTTACGTTTTAAAAGTTACTATAGTTTGAGCATATAAGCCGGTATAACAAGCTTTTAAACTTAAAAAATGAATCGATGGGTAATAGTATCTTCATTTAACCATGAAATGGGGCTTCGCGGCAGCGCGGATTTCCCCTGGATACGTGTTTTCACGGCTTAGCACCACTTCAGTGCAGTGAAACCACCTTTACAGGAGGTTAAATGCGGACTAATATACACGTGGATAGGTGCTTTCACGGCTTAGCACCCCTCCGCTGCGGTGAAACCACCTTTGCAGGGGGTTACATGCGGACTAATATGCATCTATTCGTTCGTTTCGAATACTTCGAAATTTTCAATAATTTAAATTCGAATCGAATCGAAGCGAATTCGAATACTGCAATATTCGTTCGAATATTCGAAGCGTTCAAATATCGCACAAGCCTACTTCCAACCCATTACAAAGGGCTCAGACTTAATTATTCATCATCATCAGCCACCGAATCAATTAATGGAGTAGTGGGTACCTTGCAAGTGGGTTCTAGAAATGGCGCTCATCCAGCTTTTGCTGTGACTGTGCTGCGCTTTTCACTCAAGCCTGTCGTTTTTTTTGCGAGCAAGAAGTTTCCTAAACTGAGAGAGAAATCAGTGTATCAAAATAATCTGGAATGAGAACTGTATGCAATCAAATAAAAATGAATGTTCCAAACTCGTTTGAGCAAAAGTTACGGTTTGTTGAATATTCGCGAGTGTCGATGTCAAGCTGGGATCTCTTACAAATGTTCAGCATAGCATAACTTTCGTTCTGATGGTTTTAGACCATCCATTCTTGCTTTATTGCATACTGTGTTAATTCCAAATGGAATGCTGTTTAAGTGCAGCTCGTGATGCTCAAATCGGTCAGTTGCCGTAAATTGATGTTGTAAGCCAAATTGAGCTCGTGGCATCATTTGTCGAGAGGAGAGTCGGCAGTTTCTAGCAGACTTTGAACGTAATTCTAAATTCCAGGCTGCGTGCTGTGCTATGCTTGGATCACGTGTGCGGAGGGGCCTCGACTACAGATCGTCAGCATTTTCTGACCATGTTCCCAAAGTGTTTCAGGACCCCTTTAATATTCAATCTCTCTGGGGCAGTGGCATAAAGTCTTCTTCGATTGAGTCTTTTCTCTCTGCCAGGCTGTCGCTGAGCGGACAGGGGCGGCACTGGCCCACCTGGGTCGGGCGTTCGAGTCGCTGTCGGAGGAGCGTCGCCGCTCTGTGCTGAAACGAGTTGCACCCGACCAGCGGCGGCTGCTCGACGGACTTCGGCCAACCGGTGTGGGAGACGCAGAGCAGTCGACGGAGTTTCTGTTCGGACCGCGGCTACGTGACCGTGCTGCCAAGCGGTCGGAGCTCGTCAGTCTACTTCACTTCCTGCGTGCCCGTGGCCGTCAGCTCCAGGAACAGTATCAACAGCAGAACGGCAATGCAGTTCAAGGCCCCAGGCGAGGGGCATCGCGGCGGCGGCCCCGGACTCACTTTGGGGCCCCGATTAGACGTAAGCCAAGGCCAAAAGGCGTCTTTGCTTGGGATGCGTGTTTTTTTCGTGATGTTTTAGAATGTTATACGCTTTTAAAAAATATTGACACCTTCTGGAGCATATGTTGTTCCCAAACAATAATGCCGTAGTTGTCTGTCTTGCTTGCGTTTCCTTTCATGAAAACTTTGCTAGCCTTTCAAGAATGCTATGTCGCGTTTTGTAAGGTGCGTGCTAATTGTGACCTGGAAGTTATGGGTGCACAGCTGTAAAGGGGCAGTAAATGCAAAGAATACATTGAGTTAGATTGCAATATTAGGCTTGTGTAATAACCAATTCACCATTACTGGAGAGAAGAGAATTCGTAAGTGAGGAAACTATCAAATTGAGAAATTGGAGTGCCGCCCTCTGTTGTGCTGTGTGGGTACCTCGTTAAATGACGTTGAATCCTCTGTTTTAATTACTGCTGTGGCTTTGCTGATGAAAAGTGAATTATCTATATAAATTTCGACTATAAATGAGTGTGCAATATGCAATATTTCTTGCTACATATTACGGCCGTGGAACTCTCGGATGCCCGCTGATTCTCAGAAATTGGCAGCCGAGGTGGTGATAAATCTTCCATTCGGCGCGGTCTATTCAAATTGAGCAGCGGCGCCAGGGACTCGGCAGGTTATATTCAACACAAAAATTTTGTTTATTAGCATGTTGAAAACAGTGATATGCTCCAACACGGGGGAAAAAAACCCTATCTAACTGAAAAACCCCATCTCATGAAAATGGCCGAAGGCTGGTCACCTGCCGTCCGGCTCATGTCTGTCTGGAGTGCATGTCTATTTGTGCAGGCTTGTGTGCGCCTTTGAGAAGGAAATGCCACACTTCTAAAGTTGCATCCAACTAGTATAGTATGGTTAATCTTTAATAAGAATCAATTATTGCATATTGTTAACTAAGCACGAAGTGTTTTTCATCTAAACAAACTGAATCGCTCCTAATCTTGCCAGTTTCATGGCATGCTCACGTCAGTCCATCTGGTAAAGCTTTGCAGCAACCCAAATGGTGCTGTATAGCCAGCTAGCTGCAGCATGCTTGACATAACATAGATTACCAGAGTACATGAGAAGTGCATAGTGTTGTTTATGGCGTATGCTGCCTGTATGACGTTCTTGTGGACCTGTATTTGTGGCCTGCATGGTTACGTTGCACTCTGCAAGGTGTGGGATAACATGTCAGTAGTGGTGTCTGCAGGGATTCTGCGAAACTGGTGCGTGGTTGGTGCAATTGTCGGCTGATAGCAAATGACACTGCTTGAGGACACAGTCGTCTTGTTAGTTTTCCGGCAGGAAACAGTTGGGCTTGGCCATCTTGATGGTATTGTGCTAATAAAGAAGCTCGTTTTTGATACATATTGCTTTTGTGAATCCACTGTGTTTAGTGAGACTGTGCAAACGTTGCTCTTTTCATTTTGTTTTTATGCAGGACGAAGGACATAACCACCTGCTCTGTAGCTCCTGGCCATCGGACTCGTCAGGATTTTCACCATGTATGACAATAAAATGTATTAAGTATTTGTACAAGGTGCCCGTCTCTAGTGCACACCTGCCTGTTGGGATATGCACTCTAATTGACTAGTCAAGAATGCAGGAAAGTGCTGAAGAAAAAAAAAGGGTAATGCATCTCCACTCTTACAAATAGTTCTTACATGTACCACCAGCATGAAGGAAGGAGCTGCAACACTGTACTTGGAAATGGCTCTCGTACAAACAGGTTTGAATACGGTGATTGGAAAGAGAACTTCAGTGACTTTGTGTGCAAAGTGGACAAATTCATCTCAAATTCTCTCGCAGATTTATCATTTACACATGGCGTGCAGAAAGATCCCGTAGCAGGGCGAGGAGCTTTAGTTCTGAGAAAAGCGGAGGTGGGTATGTCAATAGAAATGTTAATAGAGATGGAAACTACTACAGATATGTTCGACGCTGTGTGTATATCGTGTGTTCTCTTCGAAGGATGCTTGCAGACGCGTTTTTGACTTGTTGCAGCTGTCGCTGACTGCCTGCCTTCAAGGTCTTTCAGGCTCTAGTGACACAAGTGATAGGTGTGCAGTAAGCTTCTGTGACCCCTCGTATCCTGCTGCACAACATATGTCGTACTGATGGCGTGGAAAGTGTGTGCATCATTTGAGCACTGAAGCACTGGAAATGTTGCTATGTGAGCATGTGAAAAGAGTTTTACATGTGATAAAATGTGTGTAGTCAAGCTTAGCTGGTCCAACGCGCCCTACTGCACTGGTTGTAAATGGCAGTGTTGGCACGTTGGGATATTTTGGGACCTTGCAAACGGCACTGAATTGCTGTTCCGACACCAGTTTCAGAGGATATTGAGTTGCTTTGTAAGCACCGGTAAAGTTTTGAGCGATGTCCTGATATTGAGAAAATACGAGTCAGTTATTTACTGATGCACGGTTTATATCTGCAGGTCAATTGACAGTGAATGGGCTTTTTAAGTGCGGCTGACATAATCTCCAATATTTTTACTCGAAGCGCTTATAGCACGACTATGTTCATATATGTTGTGAAACTTTTGGCATAAGACAATTGTAAAGATGAGTAAGGCTGCTTGCTCTTTGTGTCAGCCGACAGAACTTCGCTATCTGTTTGCATACGCAAGAACTGGGAACTCTGCGGGAAACCTGCATGATTCAAGCCGTCGGCGTACATGCATATACACGTCAGTCGTGTCTCCCAATCTGATATTTAACCGTGCGATACCTCTTCACTCGGCATGTTGAGAGTCCTGCAAGAAGGGCCGTTAATACACGCATCCAACTCAAGCTTTTAAGTGCGTATTACTTTAGGAGCGCGGCTTGTCGTCCATATCCTATGTCTAATGGCCACGCAGTGGTCTAAAACAAGGCTGACAATGCTCAAAACCTGTGCGGAATAAGCTAAGAAGATATAAAATAATATAAACTGCAGGAATAACCAAGAATTAATTATAATAATTTACCTAAAATTGCGAAAAACGCTTCTGAAACATCCAGCTGATACGCGCGCCGTGCAAGAGGGCGCCACCGCCCCGGCAAGCGCGCGATTGCCAAGGCAATCGCTGGGTCCCCCCGCTCTACGCACTTCCTTTGGTTTCACGAGCTGCATTAAGACCCACACAAGAACGACACTAGCGCAGTATTTCGCGCGGGATTTAGAACTACACCACACAAGAACGAGGTAGATTAGCGCGGGATTTAGGACTACATCGAGACCAACAGAAGAACGACATAGCGCTCAATAACCGCAGAATTTTTAAACGCGGTCTCGAGTCGCGCGGCGGGTCTTTCCCGATGAGTTTGGAGAGTGTTTTCCGCACCGGCACGTAATCGCGGTGTCGCAAACGAGCCACGTTCGAAAGCGCATACTCGTCTGGCGTTCGAAATAATTGACCTGTGCGGTGCGCTCTCAAATTCGCTAAAGCGGTTTGAGCTTTTCACAGCCTCGCCGCGATCACAACGGTGGCACGAAAATGGAAGACGCTGTGATAACGGTACTTTCGCGGTCACCTTGGTAACCAGCGCGGCAGCCATGTTTCTCAATCGGCTGCTGCAATCAAAACCGTAACCAACTGCTGCTACAATAGGCCCGATCGCATGCTAAACCTGACACACAGTTTTCTTTTTTTCGCAAGTAAATGCCGTTCGTTTTGCATATAAATTGTAAGATGCACATAACAATGCTGTCAATTTTATGCAGCCCGCCCAACTTTAATCGCTGGTTACTGTGAAACCTTTGCGCAGCAGGTCCCAAAGAGGGGTCGTTAGAGAATGAAAGAATAAAGACGGCGATATTCTTACCGACACAATTTCGTGTAAAGCGATCATTTGATCCTAGACGCGTATTTGCTGTTGTTGTTCGGCCGAGATGACTCATAGAAGGGGTGGAGGTGGGTCTATCTTGTGACGTCACAGTCTCTAGCCAGCGTCCGTCAGTTCGCGCATTTTTTTTTCGCTCCCCCTTTCGGGTTGTGCGTGCGTGTGTGTGTGTGTGCGTGTGGCGGTCGGTCGCGGTGGTGGTGGTAGTGAAAAATGTTGTGGGAGACGGTGACGAATGGGCCTGGATCTTAAGAAAAGGCGTGGATAAGTTAGCATGAAGGTGAGTTGCCTCGACACATTGTTCAGCAAGCGTCTCTCGTTGTCGGAGATCGCGGAAAGACGGTCGGCTCCGCCACCGCTTCGCAAGGCGGGTGCTGCCGTCTCACAACACCCGCGTAGTAAAACCGTGCAGACTGAGTACTTCTGACGTCCGATACGTTTGCTCGGTTTTCGCATCCGACGACTTATCGAATGTATTGGATCAGGATTTCTTGTGGCTTCAACGCGATGCCAGTAGCATCGCTGCTGCGATGCCTACGATCCATGTGCGGCCTCTGTCTCTGGCGGTTGATTGACGGGCGAAGCTAGGCGGATCGCGATCCCCCCACGTAGATCCCGAAACTCCCAGCGCGAGTGGATTCTGCGCGTGCTCGAATAAATAGCGCAGTTCTCTTCGACAAAGCAGCGCCAGGGAACTAGCGCGTGCGGCACACGAGAAACCGTATCGCGCTTGTGCGTGTGTCCGTGTCGTCTCCCGTATCACCGCGGTGCCGTTATTCCAGCGAGCAGCGATGTCTGGGATAGGCGTTGTCGTATCATGTAACCCTTATCGAGTGATTCGTCCGGCTCCAATTACTCCCTCCTGTGCGAGCGCGAGGACGACTTTCGGACAGGTGTGCTTCTCCTTGACTCTATCCGCTGTGGCGTCGATTTTTCGCAAAGCGAGCGCCGCCGTTGCCGCTAGTGGTGTGCACGGGTTCCGTACGTACTGTACTACGGTGAAGTCCGCGGCTGATGCCCCAACTCCGAAGCTTGCAAAAGCGAAAGTCCCCCCTCCTGTAACGACACGCTGTTCTGGCGGATCGTATGAAATGCTCACTTTCTTTGTGCTTTTGTTAACTGATCAAGTCAGAGTCGCTTGTCGACAGGCGTGTCACTCAATGTACTACGTTGCCGATCCGAATTAGCTTCTTTCGTAGTTGTTTCACAGAACTTCTGCAGAACACAAATTCTTTGTCTTTACAATCAGGGTTACACGACCTTCGTGGATCGTGCGAACTCATATCCTAGCTGACTCGCAGCTTAATCTAATCGCTAGAAAGTTTGCACACAGCCGTGCGCCGATCGGCGCCAATCTGCTGAAAACGGCTCGGCTTTCGGATCTGGCGATATACGGTCTTGAACAGCCGATGAGCCACTACAGACATTCTTAGGTGAGCCAAAGTACATTAACTATTTACATACAACGTGCATATCACCTACATATTCAGCTGTACGTGGTTTCAACGGCCAACGCAAGTTCGGTTAGCTATCATGTGCGTGAAGTGGAAAATGCAAGTGGTTTTTCGCTAGCAAAATGCTGTAGCAGTTGCAGTTTCTTGTAATCTGTTATCGTCTTCCATGCTTTTACTCAAGGTCAGCAGTTAGAGCAAGCATGCTTTGTAGGAGCCTGTTTCTAAAACATTTGTTGCGAGTAACGGTTAATGTCTGTAAGGTCTGCACAGCTCCTGTGTTCACAGCAGTGAGTGTTCCCTTGGACTTGCCTGCATTATAAAAATGAAAGCTGGTTTCATTTCCCAAAGAAGAGCACGACTTGTATGTTTAATTGTGCTGTAAATTCCCTCTACCTGATAAGTTGAGAGGTAATTAACCTTTGGCAGCTGCATGTTGTGAGAACAGTACATTACAAATACATTTACGATGACTTGATGAGGGCACTGTTAAAACATTCTTCAAATTGTGTGAAATCAACGTGCACATTGCCAGAAAAAAACAAGCCAAGAGATCCTACAAACTTAACTCACTTTTAATTTAGGGGCAGTGTTGTCACTTAAGCATAGGGTCTTTACTACACTGTAAGATCTTAGTGAATAATGCAGCCTGCATCAAAGCATAGCTGCCTGGGGCCACATTATTAGACAATCACATTCAGCGACAGTATCACTTTGCTTGACATATGATCTCTTATGTCCAACGATTGAAGCAAGTTCTTGCTAGCAAGCCACTCGGTGCACACTGAGAGTGATATCTTCAGAAGTGATTGTCTCAGAATACGGCCCTTGGTGTTTCAGAGCTGCATGTGTTAGCCCCTTAGTGAAGCAAAAGAAAAGAAGACGGGCACAGGCAAAAAAAAAAAGGATTCGGATATCAAAACATGGCACAGATGAAAGAGTTCCTTCTTGTTTTGTTCATTGTCCCGTCATTATTGACATTAGTCCTTTTTCAATAGGCTCTCTTGACGAGTTCGTGGTTTGTAAATGCAGCAAGTGAATAGTTGCTGCCTTTTCCAAGTTGAGTTTGGTCAATGTGGAAACAAGCTTTACACTTTTCTGTAACTCGCAAACACTTGAAAGCAGCACATTGTAGAAACGTGGAATGATAGCGTAGCAACGTGCAAGTGGGCTGCCACACCTTAGTCCGACAGTTTGGCAGGATGTGGCTGATAACACGATGAATTGTCTTCAAGGGTGCTGATACGGTGCGGCAAGTTTGTCCCGGTGATATTCCTTTTTGCTCTGTGCTAATTGTGCGAACAGAGTGCTGATGATGATGTTACTACTAGGATTGGTGGGTCATGAAATAGGGGTGCTGAAAAATGAATGGAATGATGCAAAATAAATCATGACATCTTTTTCTATAATATGTTTGAAATAGTGATGAGTTAGTTAAAGAACTGCTTATTTGCTCCTATTGCTCCATTTGTGTTTTTGTGTATATAGTAGCATGAGTTATTTATTTATTTTTTTTTATTTATCAATACTGTAGGTCTTCTGGGCAGGGACCCATTCAGGGGAGCGGGCATACATCGTCACATACACTTAGTAACATACGACGTATGTCCAAAAAAACAGCAGGGATGACACGAGCAAGACTGCAACACTTTTCAAGAGCTAGTACATCAATAATATATTACCCACACTGTTATACTTCGCTACTTGATAAAAAAAAGAACAAATGCACCATTAGAGATTGCATACTACACATGACAAAGGAAATGTACAAGGAAGAACATTACGGTACAACACTGCAAGATACTTTTCAAGAGCTAGTTCATCAATAATATAATATAATACGCACATTGCTACACTTCGCTACTCGATAAAAAAAGAACAAATGCACCATTATAGATCACATACTACACATGATGAAAGAAATGCACAAGAAAAAACACTATGGTTTCAACACTGCAAGGTACTTTCTGCACCGTTACATCAAGGGAATTAACTATAGAGGCTCTGTTAGCTGCTCCACAAATTAACAAAACTGATCCAGGTTTGGATTATTTACAGCTTTGCTTGGCAGCGCGTTCCAAGTGTTTACAGCGCGCGGGAAATAAGAATATTTAAACGTATTGCAGTGTACACTGAATGGCCTGATGCATTTATCGTGGCTTGTCCTACTAGAGCGACGACCGGGCGGTTGAATGTAGTCGTCTTTACTGATTTTAATGTGGCCTTAAAAGAGGAGATAAAAAAACTTCATAAAAGCAACATGACGTCGGCAAGACAAAGGTTGGCAAGTGTGCTTGTTTGCGCATTTCCGATGTGCTGTCGTGCCAGGAATACTTTGAATAAATGAACCTCGGAGCCCTATTTTGTAATCTTTCAAGTTTTTCGCAAAGATACTTTTCATGGGGATCCCACGCTATACTTCTGTATTCTAGAATAGGTCTGAGCAGAGTTTTATAAGCAGTTAGTTTAACAGGCTGGAGGAGCTTTGTTACAAATTTTCTGCGCAGAAATCCTAGCTGCTTTTAAATGCCTTGGCGCATGTATTGGTAACGTGCTTATCCCATCTCAAGTCTTGTGAAAATGTAACTCTCAAGTATTTTACGTTGTGAACTTGTGTAATATTCAAGCCAATTAAGATTGTACTGAAATGATAAAGGTAGTTTTTTTCTGGTTAGGCTGATGAATGCTGTTTTAGACCGTGTTCATCTTAATGACCAAACTGCAGAGCACAAATTTGGTATGGGGACATACAAGAGTACACGCAGCGCAGGAAAAAAAAAGCTTGTCCTGTGCTGTGTGTGCTCTTAAGTCTTGTACCAAATTTGTGCTCTGCAGCGATGCATTATGAACAAACTAACTCGGCAACGAATTCTCTTGTTACAATGACCAGTTTCGTGTCATAAAACTTTATGTTGGGAGTATTAGGTTGTGACCATTAGTTTATGTTAATGGTTGTAAAGGCTGTTTGTTATTTGAAGAAATGTTCGAACATTTATTCCATTCAGTCTCGGAGAATACTTTCTTACACCCCTGTAGCTTCAAGAGGCGGTTGTGGTGTGTGTTTTTGTTGTAGTTTGTTTGAAGTGTCACTGTAATTTTGATCATTCCCATTCTAATATCCAACCCTCAATTTTTGGGTTATGTAGGTTCTGTGTCATTTCATGTGACAATAACTCTTAATTTTCACCTTGAATTCAAGATGTCATCCATTTGTTGTGCCGTTTCACACATTAGCTTACGTGCGAGCAAGCCAAACGTTAGCGTTTTCATGTTGCACAAAAGCAACAGAAAAATCAAAAGCAAATTGTTGAAGTAAGCATGGGCATTTGGAAACATTAGCACTACTGTTACAGCAGAGCTGCTATGGTCGAGGTTTGCCGTGTGTCGTAGATGGAAAATTATCATTATCATGAACTGGCAGGCGCTCAGTGACAGCCCAAGCATTCTGTGCAGTTGGTTAACAATGGAGGCTGAAATGTGCCCACCAGCTGTGGTGTAACCTAGCCTTGCTCAACTTAGTGCAAGCTACGCTAATTTTTTTTAAGACCCAAACTGATTCACTTTGATAACTGGCATTCGAAGGTGGCCACAGATAACTGAAAGAGCGCATTGAGATGTTGTTTATAGCACGTAACTAAGTTGACTTGCAGCATGGTATGTGCCGATGCACACTCGAGTATCGTACTTTCAGAACATTATATCTGGCTGCCCTAAAAACCATCTTTAAACCACGTGCATGCAAGCAGTTGAATATGGTAAAATCCGATGAAGTTGAAGCAAGCACCTCTCATCCACATGTTGATTTGTGCCATTATGTGGTATTAGTGTACAACATCATCATCAACAACATCCTCATCATCCTACAAAATCATCATCACCATTGAATAAAATGCACAGGAACGTTGGCACTGATGAGCATAGAGAAGCATAACATCTAATTAACTTCATGATGGACATTGCTGTCACTCTAATCGTTTTCGTGAGAACAGTCCTTCTGGGCAATGTTCAATGAGATCCCTGTCCTTTCACACACTGGCAGTAAATCTGTTCGATACAAATGTTTCAGTACAAAAGCCGACATGGCTTGGGACTTTCTGTTGTCATCATTGATGACATCATTGATGAGTCTGGTCCCTCCACAGGCAGAAGAAGAAAATAAAAAAAATTATATGACGTCTTTCGGATGCCTGCCGGGGATGCAGCACTTATGTGGGAATTGCTCAGTTCTTGATAGTGAGGCTTGTGTCAAAAGTCTATAGGCCATCTGCGTGTGTGTGGCTCCTCTAGGCCATGTTGTATTTTACCTTTGGCATTGCCACCACTACAAATACTCACAGATCTAGGATTAATCACTGCCTAATTACTGACACATTGCAAGTTCTCATACTAGGGTTATTTACAAGGTCTGCAACTGGTAGGGCCACACAGGGGTAAGAGAGAGAAATGCTGCCAAGGGGGTTAGTTGATGGTCCCATTCCCTTGTACGTTAAGTGTCAGTAAAAAAGCAGCAAAGAAGTTTGTGGACTGTGTAGCCTGCTATCACCAGGCTGACTGTAGGCTATTTAAATGATCCTCACGAGGTGTGGGCATTGCAGACTAACAAGCGTTGTGCTTAGCTCACTCAGTAGTGATTGTGTCTTCAGGTTCTGTAGTTCCTGTGAGGCATAAAAAATTGAAATTTAAAACAAAATTCTGCATGCCCTTCTTCTGGAGGAAGCTGTACTTGGAGATAAAATGAAAGGTAACACATGCATGTTGATGTCTGTGGCCTTTGTTGAAATGCCCACAATCAAACAGTGGAGTTGCACTTGTGAATGCCTGACTGGTCATGAAGTGTCAGTGGCTGTGGCATGTGACTTAACCAGGGGGCGGAAACTCCCTATACCTCCCATTGGACGCGCTCTCGCATGCTGATACGCAGCAGAAGCGCCGCTTTTACTACTGGTGGCTGCCGGGCATCCAACTAGAAATAAATCACAAACAGAACATTTCTTTCATGACGTCACTGGTGAAGTCATTAAATGGAGGGAAAGGGCACAAAACCGAGAGGAAGAGGGTTGCCGCAGACCAGGCCCGTAGCCAGGGGGGGGCCCCTAGGGGCCCCCCCCCCGAAATTCAGGATGGAGGGGGGGTGTTTTACCGTGAATAAATAATGAAAATAGGTGGTTTTCAAGGTTTTCAATGGGTGCCCCCCCCCCCCCCCCCCAAAAAAAAATTTCTGCCTACGGGCCTGCCGCAGACGCTCTCCTTTCCCACTTCGCATGCAAGCGGAATGTATTCGTGTCCTCTTTCAGGTCTGCTGGCCGCTTGGGCGTCGCGGCCATTCGTAAAATTTCGTTAACACTTTTTTAAAGCTTTGTTCGTGTTCTGTAGCGGCGAAACTGAAGCGGACCGATTCTAAGACAAAACTCGATCGACACAAATAAAATTAATTTTTTATTGCACGTTCCATATTAAAAAAGAAAACAGACATACACGCAGTGTGAAAGTGTCAATCTGTAAAGGCAGCGTTAATTCACAACTGAAATATGGACATAATGAGCAAACAGTGGAACCAGAATATCCGAACCAATGCGAAAATTAACAATCACAATCAGGACACGTCGTATTTGACTCAACCACGTTTGTTATGACGGCGCACATGTTTTTCTTACAAAATTTGACTACCAAACGAGACAGAAGTTCAGAGGAACAGAGAGGCTTGAAGCGATGAGAAGTTCTTCAAGGTCGCTGAAAACAATGTTTCGGCAAGTTGACTTGTCTTTGTCGGGGCAGCAGCGTTGCCTGGACGAAGAAAAGTTCACTAGTCAAAACGTTGGCTCCAGCGACATTTCCTCTAACGATTTCTAGAAGCATTCAGTCCATAACATGTATTTCAGTGACAGTATTAGAAGTAAAGAACCACGAAGTTTCAAACTGGCTACATGAATTTCATGAACAGGAAGGAGCCTAAAATTGCTTCACATAATTTGAGCTACATGCCAAGAGTAAAAGATGAAAAAAAAACTGTGTAGCCGAGCCAACACGCATTCAAGCCTTTCATTAAACGTATTTTGCCGACAGCAGGTAGGCTGTCGTCTTGACCAATTAGTCTAGCGACACTGCACTTATGTCAGTACAGTCAGGCTTGCAGAGAACTGGGTTTACTCATGTAGTCATGCAAAATTAATACCTCCTGAAATAATGGGCCCAAATACTTGTGCTCACCCGTTGCCACTAGGAAACCTAAATAACTTTCGCGGAACTGGAAATCCCCGGGTTAACACACCGCAGAACCGCGAAAAACATGTGATGCCCGATTTAGCCATCTTCGTCTGACGCATGGTTGACTTGCTCGGTGTAGCTCACTGCGGCTTCCGTTCTCTGCGTGCCACAAGCTTCGGTCTTATCTTTCCCGTACTTGGCACGCCAACCGAGCAAGATAACTGAGCGCGATTGAACTTGTGATATCGCTGAGCGAGTGGCAAGGAGGAGCGGAAGCAAGCGCTACGAATTCAAGTCAACCACTTCCCGCGCTTCGCCTGATTTAATATTTACAAAATAAGAAACAAAACAAGACAAATAAACAAAAGAAGAGTTCTTTACAGTGAAATCAAATTTCTTTATTCGTAAAAACTAGCGAAAGCAAATATATGCGAACATCCACATCAACCTCACTTTGTTCAGCCACATCTTAGGATGCCCGGCAACCGCTACGAGCGTGCATGTTCCTTGAAACCGAAACTAGCGCTCAGTTTCCGGGGCCTGACTTAACTTCTTCATTCAAAATGTGGAATGTAGTGTCACCACTGCAAGTTCACTGAGAAGCAAAATATTAAAGGGAAAAAAAAGGGAAGACGGGGCTCCTTGTGTTAATACAAAAGAGTTCCCTTCGACTTCAGCAGTTGGAAGTGTGCTTGTCCTATGGAAGTGTGCTTGTCCTGTGGAAGTGTGCTTGTTCTTGCAAATGCTAGTCGAGGCAAACTGGGAAGGTGATTGTTTTTGCAGCGAAGCTTGTCTTCTCGAGGTGTGGTAAGAGACAGTTCGAACTTCTAACGTGCCCAATAATGAACTGATTTGAAAAATTATTTTGGTGAAATCTTCCCCAGATGGCACCGTACAACTTCCATTGGCGCTCACTGTCCAGAGGTCGTCTGTATCGGGAGCTTCATAGAAAGCGACACTAAGCAGCTGACTAAAATAAATAGTGAGCGCGCGGAGTTGCGGGTATGTTCATGACAATGGTTGCACGTAAGCATTCCTCTTTGAATCCTCTCGGGGGTGGTGACATGTGTCCCCTCACCTGGAAAATGCTATCTATAGCACTTCCATGTCCTAATATTTTGTCACTTGCAGGCCTTTGTCAAAGCTCTGCTTACTCCTCTCATGTATTGCTGAGGATAGAACTATTGTACTCAAGTTGAACAGTTGCATATCGTTGGGTGGTAGCAGTCCACTAATACTAATGTATAGTTCACATTCCCCTGCAGAAACGGCTGGTAGTCTGACCCTGCCTCCCTCCCAGGGTCAGTAGCAGTGGCGGAAGATGGCTGACAACATGGATGACAAACCACCAGCGCCCCCTGTTCGGCTCACCAGCGCCAGGTGAGGCCACGTGCATTCTCTTTTGAGCAGGATGTTGTTGCTAGCAACCACATTGTTGCTAGCAACCGCACTACTTAACTTGAATATGAGACCATATGACATTCTGCCGTTAGCAAAAAAAAAAAACATACACAGAATAAATCAGTTGGAAGTGCCGCCCATGTCGTCATCTTCGTGTTTCTTCTGTGTATGTTGTTGTTGTTTTCTAGCGGCAGAATGTCATACAGTAAGCAATACCAACTAGGCCAAGAAGTTCTCCTTGAATATGAGAGTTGTGCTAACCCGAGAAGCATTGCATTTCACTTGCATCTATCATTCAAGGAAGCTCCATGCAATTCATTTGCATGGAGCCACACTTATGGCCACGTATGACCACACTTATGGCCACACTTAACTGCTTTCTTGAGTTGTAATTGCCGCAGGGTTTTCTACTAAAATTGCAAATTGCAGCTCTGGTGCCTTATAATTGCGATAACCTTATAATTGTGTAGTAAACACATTGTTCAATTCGTAGTCACTACCCATCTATAAAGCATAACTTGGTTCAATTTTCTGTTGGTATATAAGTGCACAAGATACATCTAACTCATTCCCTCTATGGAGTAAGCGTGTTTCCGGTAAGCGAGCATACTTGTTTATGTTCGTGCTTGACAATTCTTCACATGTCGCTGGGGAATTTTTTGTATTTACTTACATATAAAATGATGCCCATCGCATTTTGTCTAGCCAAATTGGGAGGTCGGGGGTGCAGTAACTCTGTAACTCTGATTAGCACATTAAGGGCTATTCTATCACTTGAGCCCTCTCTTGCCCAACGGTCGTGCTGCAAATTTGATGTCAGTGAAATGTTTGACTTCATTTTCACAGACAAGTTGCAAATGGTTCATGTGTGTGTTTGTGTCTGCTTTCCATTGCAGCACGGTGCGAGGCGCGAGTGTGACACCTGTTCGGGACTCCTCCTCGGTGCCTGTAGACATGAGGCCGCTACCCAAGGAGCCCGAACTCGAGAAGAAGGGCAAGCTCAAGCCTTCCAAAGGTGCGTTACCTGACTCACCTCTCCTCAGGCTGACTGCACTTGCAGTACATGCCTAGACAAGAATAACCAACATTCACTGATAAAGTGGTTCATTAGGCTTGTGCGAATATTTGAGCACTTCAGATATTCAAACGGATATTACAGTATTCGAATTCGCTTTGATTCAAATTTAAAGTATTGGAAATTTCGAAGTATTCGAAATGAACGAATAGGTGTATATTAGTCTGCATTTAATTCCCCCTGTGAAGGTGGTTTCACTGCATGGGAGGGGTGCTGTACCGTGAATACACCTATCCAGGGGAAATCCACACTGCCGCGAAGCCCTACTTCAAGGTTAAATGAACATGTTACCCTCACATCGATTCATCATTTTTTAAGTTTAAAAGCTTGGTATACTGGCTTATATGCACCATTTATAGTGAATTAGGGCAGTTTAAAACGTAATGTATTTTACGGGTTACCACTTGCATTCTACTGAAGTTCAAATTCTGCTAATATTCAAAGTTTCTTCATTTTCCCATGCCTTGTCCCAATTAAAAAAAAATGTTGTCCAGGTTAGTTGGGTCATCACAAATATGCTCATTATAACATGAAAGTGTTTTATGCCGAGGTCCACCAAGATTTCAGTGACGTATTTCCGTCACGGAAATGGACGTCGAAAAAATACACATGATCAGAATACAAAGAAAAAAAGTTCCGTCACCTGGAGTCGAACCTACGACCTCTTGGTCCGCGAGAAGAGATGCCGGGCATGCTATCCACTGCGCCACGGTCACATACTCCGTAGGCCTTACAAACGCGCCTTTTATATCTACCACTGTCTTGTTACAGTGCTCTTGCTAAAGTAAAGTAATGCATCATAACTGTGAAAGCCACGATTAGTTTCTTCAGAGCGTCGTTTCTACGCGTCCGTCCCATCTGACGCGTTTTGAATAGTAAAAGTGCAATTTTGTCGGCGCATTAACACACTGCCAGGTGGCGACCTTACCCCCCAGCGTCGGCGTCACTCATAGCATCCATCCATACCGAAGGTAGCTCTGAGACGCGCGAGTACTTAGCGTGCCGTAACTCCGCGTTCCCAACTTACACTCGCCCCGCGAAAAATCGCAGCCGGCCAACGGGGAAGACACGACGCGCGTTGCGGTCGGGCAGTGGTGTCCAATAACTCTAAATGCCGTGAGTAGGCTACCTTAGCCCAAATTCGGCGTCCAATCAGTGACGCTCTTCTGGCTATCACACCGCTTTCTCTGATTTCCGCTCTCGCCGTACAGCTACCACAAGCATATATTACCACAAGGGTTTGTTTAATCATTGCTCATAGACGTTAGTCGTTGGGATACAAATCTGCCACCAAGCGTCAACGTGTCTGCATCCACGTTAAACGGTGCTATACCTGTGAAACACCTATAGACATTGTGTAAGCTCTTTTATATCAATGTACAGTAAACATTCAACTACTTTTGTAAGGACACGTTTTACTTTTGTGTTATACCGATTCCTATGACAGAGGGATCAACCATGTTTTTGTTTATAATATATATACTATTCGAATTCGATTCGAAATTACTATTCGACCAAAATCACCATTCGCTTCGAACCTAAAATTCACTATTCACACAAGCCTATGGTTCATGCAAGCCTGTATAATTGTCATGATGCTCGTTTAATTAAAACCTCCATTTTTGTATTCTATGATGCCTTGAATCTCGGCCTTGAACAGTGTTGGTTTTCTTTAGGTCTAGCTGTTGTTAATCAATTTTAAGCTGTTGTGTTTAATTGAGTTATTCGGGTGTTTGCTCTATAAATTTAATGCCTTAAAACCTGCATAGCTTCAGAGGTACAGCACTCCTTGCTCTTTTTTGATTTTTGCAGAAGCTTTGCGAAGTTGTGTAGCAGCAGCTGTGGTAATTCACCATATGTTTTTTCTAACTTGGTGCTTTTAAGAACTTTTTCACGAAGGCATTGCATGCTCACGTGTATCCTTTTGCATAGAATCTTACAGGTGTGGCTGCTGCCCTTTCTGCTGAGAACTTGTCAGTCTTGATGGAGGGATGTTCCCTTGTCGAAACGTTCATTTCAGCCTGTGATGTCTATTGTTTTATTGGTGTCAGTAGGTAACAGCGAACAAAAGCCTAATGTAACCTGTGTTGGAAAAGGGTTTTGAGGACCCCCGACAGCGGCCACTAGCTTCTGGGATGCTGTCTGGCGGCTGTAAACAAAATGGATGCAGTGTTTCTCTCTTATCATTGCTTGGAGCGACAGTTGATTCGTTTTTTTTTTTAGAAGGACTGACAACTGGGCAAGTTGGTATGAATTCATACTACTGAAAAGGCGCCACAAGGGAAGACGAATGCACACGAAAAAAGAGGACACGAAACACAAGCACGGACTCTCAACTGAACTTTTATTCACATGCGCAGACCATAAATATATACCCACGCGTGGCTTCACACAGATAACAAACCCGTACATAAACGTATGAAAACCGGTGTGAACAAACAAAAAAATACAAAAAACAAAAAAACTCTACCCATTCAAGTATAAGATTTCTGTGTTCTGCAAAGCTACAGACGGGAAGCTGATGCATGACTCTTTTTCCTTTTGTATGTTCCAAGCCTCAATAATCTCTCGAGTTGTCTGGTTATGATGCCGTGACAATACGCGAGTTTCACTGAACTGGGGTTTACATCCACACTGCTGACAATGCGCAGCATTATGCGATAGGCTATCGCTATGTACACCAGAATCATGTTCTCTTATCCGAACATTTACACACCTTCCTGTCTGGCCTATGTATGCGGCGCCGCATGACAGAGGGGAATTCGGTAAACAACACCCCCATGGCACATTCAATTGCTTGAGACCGGTGCTTCACACCACAGCCTATACTCTTCTTTGCTTTTTTCATTTCTGCTTTTTTGTTTACACGACGGCAAATTCCTCCTAATTTGTTGGGCACCAAAAAAACCACATCCATGCCGTACCTGCCAGCTACGTTCTTCAGTCCATGCGATAGCGCGTGAATATATGGCACGACCGCGGAATTCTTTGCTTTTTCAACAGGTACTTCTTGACCTGCCCGGCCTGTTGCCGACTTGATCCCTCGGATCACTTTTTCGCATGCCCTAGTCCCCACATGATCAGGGAAACCCGCGCTTTTTATTCTGCCTACTTGTCGTGTCACGCTTTCTTTCATCCTATGAGGACACGTCTTGTTCACAGCTGAGCGTAGACACGACACTGCTATACCATCCTTTACTACTTTCGAATGCCCTGAAGAGTAACTTAGAATTTCTTTTTTCGCGCGTGGCCAATATTCCCAGCAAATATGATCAGAAGTTATGAACAACATCAGGTCCAGAAAACGCAGTTGGCCCTGCTGAGGAACCTCAAAAGTAAACCTAAGGCCCTTGCCTTCTTGTCCGAACAGCTCAAGTACATCGTCCGCTGATTTGGATGCTCCGTCCTCGTCTCCTATCACCAGGTAGTCATCCACGTACCTGAAGACTCTAACACCACAGCCGGCTAGCTGTCGTTCCAAGACTTGATCGATACACCCTAAAAACACATTGCTCAAGACAGGTGCAATCCGCGACCCAATGCAGATTCCTTTCTTCTGCAAGTACAAGTTATCTTGAAAACCTATAACCGTGGATTTTAAATAACAAGTCAAGATTTCGAGAAATGAACTAACCGGAACGCCACACCTGTTAACAAAATCCCACTCATCATTGTACACATCGATACACCTTTTCACACTTTTTAGCAATTCGTCTTACGAAATAGAATACTAATATACAGTCGCCGACCGTTTATTCGGACGCCGATAATTCGGACATGCCCGTTTATTCGGACACCCTCGCGGCACCGTCACTCGTCCCATTGAAGTAATGTAAATTCACGACCGAAAATTCGGACGCCCCACGGCGCGCCGTTCGATATTTCGGACTCCGGCTGGCTGATCGAGAGCGGCGTCGAACTCCATGACCAGCTGTCCGCGATGTTTACACACGTGTTTACAATATCTTCGCTAGGTTGCCAGCACTGAAAGGTTGCACTGTGTATGGCTGGACATCATGCCAGTGTAAAAGCGCAGAAATTACAAATGCCGATCTCGAAGGCTATGTGTTTTGGCGACTCGTAATGGGCGTTTTCGACTTCAGACAGCCGATCCACTCACAGCCAAACAGCAAGCCAAGCCAAGCTACGCTCGGAGTCTGCTTGGTGTGACGTTCAAAATGGCCGCGCGTACGGAACGGACCAAGGAAGGACGGAATCACGAAGCTCTGCAGCACGAACTAGCCTGATGTCGTTCCCTTCTGGCGTTTGAAAGTTTGCTCGTCAGTTGTTTTGTGGCTAGGCCTAATCTACTGAAATGGCTACGATGGCTACGCCGCCACCCATTCCATCCGCGCGTTCGGTACTAACGAAGAAACGCGGCAACCACAAGGCATTAGGAATGGCGAAAGAGGCCACAATTATTCGCCAATTCGAAGGCGGCCGACCTCAATACGATGTTATTTTGGAGCTTTCGCCGAGTTGGGCGATGATGAGATCGTCTGTCGGTTCCCCGAATCAGCGTAGGTGAACAGCGACTCCGACGAAGCGCAGGCCGTGGCAGCGCTACAACCTGCGGTTATGGCCAAGCAATGGCTGAAATACAGCCCGACTCGGTCTTCTGTGATTGTGCTTGTGTGCAGACGTGCATTGACAAGCTTTTCCGGCCACTGGGCCAATAGACGTGCTTTATTTCTGGTGTATCCTTTTATTCGGACTCTCGATTGTTCGGACTTTTCGGCGGTTCCCGCCGAGTCCGAATAAACGGTCGGCGACTGTAAATCGCATGGACTGAAGAACGTAGCTGGCAGGTACGGTGTAGATGTGGTTTTTTCAGTGCCCAACAAATTAGGAGGAATATGCCGTCGTGTAAACAAAAAACCCGAAATGAAAAAAAGCAAAGAAGAGTATAGGCACCGGGCGCTGGGACTGGTGGCGCCTCTTTCGGTGGCGACGGGGAACTAATGGAATGAGAGTGCCGAAAAGGGCGCAGGCGCTTGCTGCGGGGGCGCGGGGCTGGACGTTCGTTTCTCTTCATTGTGCTCTGTCCGCTTGTGTTGTGCGCTGCCGAAATCTACGTGTGCGCGAAGACTGAAGATTACAATATCTTAAGGGTCGGCGAAGGATCGAAAATCAATGGAAAACATAACAGGAACGGGGGCGTGCAAAACTACAACCGAGGAACAAGTGCAACGGCGAAGCATCCAGTAAAGACGAGAAGGGAATGGGAGACGTACGCTATTTTTTTAATGTTAGGGGACAATGTTAACGTATAGACAGAATAACAAAGTATTAGGAAAAATTCCGGCAGATCCCACGTATTGTGGGAACCGATTTTATGGGAATCAGCGAGTCTATGCTGCATTTTTTTTTTAGCTTTAAGTCACGCGTAACGAGGTGGATCGACGTGTTTTTGTAGATGGAGTTGTGTGCACATAGTGTGCTTAATAAGCATGCCGACTACACTGACGTTTAAAGGCTAACTTGTGGTCTGGCGTAATGTTAGCGCTCACGTTAGAGAACAGACGTCAGTGTTATTGAAACGAAGCGCACGCTACGGTGCGATTCACATTTCGTGCCGATGATGTGAATATCATACGCGTAGCGTTGATCAGAGTATTGTTCAGGGTCGAGCAACGCTTTTATATAGCTTACAGATTCATAGGAGCACATATGTAATGTTTATCTGACGGTTATAAAAGCGGAGCCAACATTGAAATCAAAGGGGTACATAGTAGCACAAACTTAGAAAATAAAGACACGAGAAAAACAAGTACGAGGGAGCGTTCGACCTTTCTGCTCCCTCCTACTTCTTTTCTCGTGTCTATTTTCTAAGTTTGCGCTTACTATGTACCCCTTTGATGTTAACCAACTCGCCCAACAAGAAGTCTTAATAAAACCAAGATTGGCGTTAAGCCGACGTAATGTCTGTTTCATATGAGTACATGAGTAATGTTTATTACCTTGTCATGAAATTAGATAGCCAGCGCTGCAACCACAATTGACGTTGGTTGCACCGACATTTTTCTTGCGCATAGGATCTTTTGAAAAGTAATTTCAAGTCATGGCTTGGCTCTGTGGTAGAATATTTGATATCCGCTCAGAGTACCTGGTTTCGACTCCTGCTGGCATCCGGATTTCTATTCTTTGCATACGTCGGGTTCACGTGGCTGATGCCGGATTTTTTGGACATGTACCCGCTTAAATTATCAATGTCTGTTCTCGCCGTTCCTGCATGGGTCGATCCACTGTGAATCACCTGTGCCTCATACCAGCATCCCGCGGCCCGTGGTATACGCCCGGTATGTGCCGCACGTGACTGAAAAGATTTTCGCGCTACTCATACCACCATATCACAACCAGATAGCCATGTTCGTCTTATTTTCGTACCCACCTATGCCAATTTTGGTTAATGTCAACTTAAGCAGGCGACCACGAGAGCGCCCAGACGTAGGCGGCTAGATAGAGAAATAGAGGCATTTATAGATAGAAATAAGAAATTCTTTGCGTTTAAAATAGAAATAGGAATGGGGATACCTAGGTCTAGCTCCACATCGTAGCTTATCGCATTGAACTTCGTCTGCGGGGTGCACTTGCAAAGCAATTTGCAGTCGTCGCTTTTATATTCCTTGATGTCAAGCACGTGGCCAGCTTCGTGCAAGCGGTGACCCTTCTCTAGAGCAAACGCATGAAAACGCGTACGCCGGCTGGTCAAGCCTTGAAAGCCGCAACGCAATGTAACTGGCATCGCCATTAGTGCACGTGCGCTGTCAGTACTCGCCTTCCCGCCAGGAGCCCAACAGTGAGGAGCAGCGAGTTTGACAGTTAAAATACAAAGATGTTTATTTTACAACACTTTCGCCAATCGGGTCGGTCTCATTTGCAGTCCCGAAAGGGAGGAGGCATCGTGTCTCGGGCCCGCCTCCAAACGAAAGCAAACGCATAAAAGCACAGCACCACGCAAAGAAGCCTAGTCGATTGACGTTCTGACGGTGCTCCTGGGTGTGAAGACATGAAAAGAACGTGTGTCATCCTTTCTTGATGACTTGGCGACCATTGAATGCTGCCACGACCGCAAGCGACTGCGGGAGAGTCTCCCTGGAGCCCGACGAGTGGCCCCGTTACCTGAACACATGTCCGACAGTCGAACGCTTCGTGCTTTGTTCAAGAAACACTGTTGCTGCCGCTTCTCTTTGCCTTGGGCGACAAAGCGAAACAGCTTACAGCTTGCGATTGTCTAAAAAGAAACGCCGCCGCTACTACTTGAATACGTTGCCGAAAGTAGCAGAGCCTTCTCCGCGTCGTCTGCTTCACATGCCAGTGCTTTCGCTGCCGCCGCTAGGGGCGCTCGGGGAGGGGCGCCGCTGGCGCCGTACGACGGCCGCCCGGTGCCTATAGGCTGTGGTGTGAAGCACCGGTCTCAAGCAATTGAATGTGCCATGAGTGTTGTTTACCGAATTCCCCTGTCATGCGGCGCCGCATACATAGGCCAGACAGGAAGGTGTGTAAATGTTCGGATAAGAGAACATGATTCTGGTGTACATAGCGATAGCCTATCGCATAATGCTGCGCATTGTCAGCAGTGTGGATGTAAACCCCAGTTCAGTGAAACTCGCGTATTGTCACGGCATCATAACCAGACAACTCGAGAGATTATTGAGGCTTGGAACATACAAAAGGAAAAAGAGTCATGCATCAGCTTCCCGTCTGTAGCTTTGCAGAACACAGAAATCTTATACTTGAATGGGTAGAGATATTTTTGTTTTTTTGTATTTTTTTGTTTCTTCACACCGGTTTTCATACATTTATGTACGGGTTTGTTATCTGTGTGAAGCCACGCGTGGGTATATATTTATGGTCTGCGCATGTGAATAAAAGTTCAGTTGAGAGTTGGCGCTTGTGTTTCGTGTCCTCTTTTTTCGTGTGCATTCGTCTTCCCTTGTGGCGCCGTTTCAGTAGTATGTATTGATTCGTTTTAGTCTCAATCAAGCGTGCTTTAAAAGCATATGATGGGTCATATCTCATGTGAATGAGGTAGGTGAATGTGAAGTTTGGTTCACTGCATGAATGAAGGGTGACTAGAACGTGCTGATGTTCTCAATCTTGATTGGTATCAGCGCAAAGCTGACAAGAAGAACACAAGGGATAAAGGTGCATTAGAAAAAGCGAGGCATGCAGACATAAACTTAAGAGAAGGGTAATAGACAACACAAACACCTTCTGTCGACTGAAGGTTGCGCTTTGGAGGAAAACAAAGGCGGACGCAAAGCTTATCTGTGCATGCTCGGGAGTGGCAGAGCCATTTGTCGGTCTGGGACTTGCGCGGGTCTATGCGAACGATAACTCTTTAAAGCATGACATTTCATTCTTATTCGAGGGAATTGAGGGATGGCTTACGCATAGTTTTTCACGAATTACTGTGCCAAGCCTAACAGTGAGGCGGTCCGCCTCGGTGGAACAGCGGCTACGGTGCTCGGCTGCGGACCCGAAGGTTGCGGGTTCGATCCCGGCCGCGGCGGTCGCATTTCGATGGAGGTGAAATGGTAGAGGCCAGTGTTCTGTGCCATGTCAGTGCATGTGAAAGAACACCAGATGGTCAAAATTTCCGGAGCCCTCCTCTACGGCGTCTCTCGTAATCATATCGAGGCTTTGGGGTGTAAAACCTGAGATATTATTATTAACAGTGAGGCATGTTTATTAATTTTTATGTCTTTATGTCTGCACATTAATCAAATTTTGCTGTGCATATACAATTGTGACTGTGCAATGAAAGATCGTGATCCTCCAGTCAACTACCTTTTATGCTCTAGTTGATCACTGCCAACTAGCTCAGCTTTTTGTTTGAGGGGACATAACACAAGGTAAATGAAGCCAAAGCATTACAAGGAACTAACGGCTGAAACAGGCAGCTTTTGTCAAACAAGGTATGCACCTTTTTTTTTTTCCTCATTTTTCAGGCACCAAGAAAGAGCGCAAAGAACTGGAGAAGCCGATCATCTCTCCACCGACCAACTTTGAGCACACAGTGCACGTGGGGTTTGACGCCGTGACGGGCGAGTTCACAGGCATGCCGGACTCGTGGGCGCGGCTGCTGCAGAACTCCAACATCACCAAACTGGAGCAGAAGAAGAACCCGCAGGCCGTGCTGGACGTGCTCAACTGGTACGATGCCTCCACCAAGGACAAGGGGGGCCTCCAAGTACATGACCATGAACCGGACACTCGGTGAGTTGGGCGAGGTCACTGTGTCATTCTTAATGCGTAGACCTTGTTGCAGAGGTGTCCATTGTTATCTTCTTGTGTGTTTGTGTTGCATAGTGCAGGAAACCTGGAATGCAGCAGAGCACTTAGGCAGGCACTTACATGAAAAAAAAAAACATAAGCTGCAATAGACTGCCCCTATGAAAGAGCTGCTTGCATGCAAACGAGTCCTTGTATGGGCACGTCATGAAAAAAAAAATGATAACACTGCAACAACTGACAGACCCTAAATGTGCAGTTGGAATGAAACCAAGAGCGTGAACAGGCTTATGTGCTGGGGAAAGCACTAGAACAAGAGTGCCTTTGTAGCATCCGTTAATGTTACCTAATGCAAGGCTCATGATAAGACATGTTCGTAGTGGTGTCACCAGCATACATGGTATTCTTTTAGGTACCTCTCATTACAACTGCGTTTTCATATCACTGTTTATGTCTTCACTGCTGCCAAAATAGTACAGGCCCAGTGAGAAGCTCCTACAACTGCCCGCACTATATACTACAACGCCCTAGAAGGGAATTCTTGCCTGAATTTTAATTGTCCCCAAGAAACAGTGAAATGCACGCTTAACTATGCACTTTCAACTTCGCTGCTGGAGCTTATCTGCTGCCTCGTTGGTTATTAGTTACCTACTTTTTTCATGTATTGATTACTGCTGCTTAGCCTACTAATAACCGGGCTATCAGAACGATCAAGTAAGTGTGAAGTGATAACGAAAAACAGAGATCTATGAGATGAATGCTAGTTTGTCTTGCAGTCCCCTTGTCAACATGTTGTGACCTCTGTCATGATTTTCATTTCGTGCTCAGTATTTATATTGAATTGAAATGCAACCGAGGGTGGCAGAGAGTTGGGTGAGGTGACAAAATGAAGTTACCAGGCGTAAAATGCAATCAAAACGGCGTAAATTTGAGATCATTGGGAGAGGCCTTCGTCCTGCAGTGGACATAGGATAGGCCGAGGATGATGATATGAACCACAATGTCCACGAAGAACCAATGCTGTGATGTAATTAAATTAAGTTAAGCACACAAAACTATGCATTGCCATAATAGGCGCATACGCCTGCGTGCGCAGGGTTCCCCTTCAGGTGGGGTGAAAGTTCATCGCAGTGCGCTCCTCCCTATTATGTCAATGTATGGGGCTGGCTTTGCCCCCCCCCCCCTGCCCTCCCCCCCCCCCTTCCTCGTGCACACGCCTATGGGCGCATATGAGGATTAACATTTGGGCAGGTGTTGCTTAATTTCTATTTATGTTATCTTCAGGAGCATTGTCATGCCTTTGCAGTTTGCTTCTACGGCTCAGTTTTTGGCAAGTTGATTATTTCATTGGCTACATGATCTATGAAGCTTACATGCCCGCTGGTATTCTTGCATATTAGTGTACGGAGAAGGGTGTTTGAAAAGGGTTGGGCACTTGGCTTACCAAGGTACTTGTCAGGTGTAAATGTGGGACATTGTGCTAAAGGTTCACGTATGCACTTACATACACCCTGTTTTTTGCATATTCAGTGAAAGTACAAAAGATGCAGCGAGAGCTCCCTCTGTCCAGCAGCTCTTCTTTCACGCAAGCACATGATGTAGGGTCTGGGCATTTCATAGCTTTGCAAATACATATGACACACAGAGGACAAAGCCAACCGTATTACTGTAGAATTCATGGCAAAGGTAATGCAGTTTGGGGAACATTCGTAGGAATTCAGTGTAGGCACTGGTGTCTTAGACACATGCATATTGATCAGTGGGGTTGTGGAAATGCCTCACGACTTCTGTGCCTAAAAATGCCAGTATCAAAGACAGTCTTTTATAATAAAAGATGGCTTGCATTAGCAGGCCTGACGTAGACACATCAAGCATGAAAGCAAAATGGGTCTTGCATGCACATTCAGCGTTTATGCTGTCTGCGCTAAGTCTGTGATGTTGCATTCGCATGTTGCTGTGTGTCAGAGTGGCTCATTCAGAGGGGAGTGTGTAAGCTAGCAGATAAACTTTGGGGCACATTTTGTACGGCTTCATGTCATACCGTACTGCCATCTGCGTGGTAGCAGGAATACGTTGCTCGTCTCCAAGCGCCATCAGGTCCTTGACCGTGCGACCTTTTTGTGATTGACTGCTATTTTTTGGAGTATTGTGCCTTGCCTTCTCACTGTCTTTCTCTTTCTTTTCCTAACCTATCCCTACCATCCCATCACCTTTTATTTTTTTTACATTTCTCACTTCATACCTGCTTAACACTGGAAACACCCCAGCCGAGCTTGTAGAGCTGTGGCAGATCTCACGTACGTAACACTCTGGCATTGTCTCGTCTCCCACAGTCTCGGCCCTCGTGCATGCAACAGCATGTAAAATCTGACATTTATTTTGCTGCTTCTTCCTCTTGTGCCTGTGCTCCTTCAAGGTTTTTTTCTTCTTTTTTTCTGGTGATGCTTTCTTTCATTACTTCTTTCATTAGTATCTTAGTTATGTCTACATTACTGCACGAAAACACAATTTTGCATTATTAGTATTATTTTTGTTAATAATATACCGTTTTGTTTTTCTTCAATCGGTGTGCTTACTGACATTGTACTTGGTGGTAGTGCGCAGGAATATGTATGTGGTTAACAAGTGTTTTCTGACACAGGTTATGTTGCCATATGAGGCTGAATAATAATGAGAGCATCATTTTCAGCTACAGTCAAGCCCGTTTAAAGTACCTTTGCAAATGGAAAAAGTGTTAGGCATGCAACTCGTGCGGAAGCCATTGATGATGATTGTTGACGTGTGCAAACAGCTCAACGTTTCCAAAAAGCTTCTTCACTTTATTCAAGGAATGGCATTCCTGAAAGAGCACATTTGCTGCAGTATTGAGAATATTTAGGTGTTGATCTTTCTTTTTTTGTTTGTTTCATTGTGTAGTTCTGTGTAAAACATCCGAATATGAGCACATCCTTTCCGGTGGTATTGCTGGATAGCACGTGCATCTCAAAGAGCTCTAAGTGCATTCGGTGACAGAAGTGGCCCATATGCGGCCAAGCACACGCCCTTTGCATGACTTTGAAAGTCCACACTTTGGGCAACATGCACAAAATTGAGTTTAAGAGTTGAAGAAAGCTGCTCTTTGCTTTCGTTTGTTCTCTTTTAACTACATTTAGTTGATCAAACAAAGAAGAAATATATTCTTTCAGAAATAAATCATGTGATGTCTAATAGCATTAATTGCCTATCAACATATGCCACAGCTGTGTAGACTAGATGGTTTATGAGAATTGTCAGGTTACTGGTGCGCAGCATAACATTGTACTAAATGTACTGCTGCATGGGCTGAAGACAGTGTGATGACACGAACACTAGGCTTTAAAAGCCTTCACCTTTGCCATTGAAAGTTCAGGCCACCTATGCACTTTGACATGTTGCTCTAACATTGAACTTTGTCTGTCAAACAACTGCATGTTAATGTCTGAAGACACTTCTAACATTGTGGATCTCTTTTATGTACAGTCGAACCCACTTATAACGATACCGTTTTTAACAATATATCGGTTATAACAATGAGCAGCTGCTGCACTGTCAACTTTTGCATGTTTTATATGGTGAAAGAACCCGCTTATAACAATGCCCGCATGCCGCATTATCGTTTATAACAATGAATTCTGGCTGTTGGGTGTTGGTGCCGGAAAGGTAATGGAACGCGAAATCCGTAAAAATAAAAAAAAAAAAATAGAAATTCAAGTTGCTGAACCCCCCGCCCACAAGCCCAACGTCCCCCAGCGCCCTTCTGATTCGCATTATGCTTCACCGCATAGCGTGGTGGCACTGCGGCAAAGCTGACTTTTGAAATCCGCTACTGCGTGGGTGTGGCGGTGGCTTCTGTTAATGCATTTTCGGACATGCAGTTTGAGTAAAAAGTTGACACCTGGTAAAGTTTCAGCATCCGGAACTTCAGGCGTTGTCGTACATTGGCTCTATAGGGCTTGTGGCGGTTCCGCGAAAGTGTCCGAATTTTCAAACATGTCCGAAAAATCGGCAGCCTTGTCATCCTTATCGCTGATGTTTGTTCGCATATCCCACCCAGTATTATAGTTTTCTCGCAACAGCCTGCCGTCCCCTACTTCGATTTTTTTCGCTCAAGCCATAGCAATTATTGGTTATAACAATGAAATTTTCGTGGCACTTGAGTATTGTTATAAGTGGGTTCGACTGTAGTACTGAAACAAAAGCAGATGCATTAGTGATCAGAAGCTTTACAGGAGACACTAGCTTTACAAATTATATCGACATTTAAGAAAGGGCAGTTAACCAAGGCTGCTTATAACCAGCAGACAGTGAAGAAATGTAGAAAGGTGGAAAAACTTAAAAAAAAATTCACTGTTGCTTTTATCGAGTAACAGGGTGCTGCGATGTCCAGCATGCATGGCAAGTCATTTTAAAATTCAAGAGATTGTCACAGTTTAAACACCAGTATTCTCTTTTTCGTCTATAGTTATTTGTCTCCAGTTTCGTGGTACATGTACTGGAAAAGTTTTGTGTTTGAGAGTGTAGGGTAGTTTTCACGCTGATCTGCATCACGATTGTCTAACCTGGCTCATGTGGTGACCACATTCAGTTTGGATGCCTTTCACAGGCTTCTAAATTCTAATTAATGGTGTACTTAACAAAGGAAAACGAGCCCCTACATTTCCTTTTTTTTTCGTTCATTCACAGGCCCCTTGCAAGACGTGTTTGTAGTGACTGGTTGTTCACTTAAGCGGGCTTGACTGTAGCATGAAAATCTGCTCGCATTTTAGCTTACACGCAGAATGAAAATTTAGGGCATAGGCGAACTGGTTTCAAGCATAATGTGTTTGCAGGGTGATATTAGTTTTGTCAGACGTTCTTATTCTCTGTGGGCATGGACTGCCAATCAGTTTTGGGCAAAGTACTCTTGCATCTTGAGGGTGTTGGGACAGCATGTGTTGATGATGGTGGCGGCTCCAGCGTGTTATTAGGATGCATTTCATCTGAGCAGTGTTTGCCTTCAACGTGCAGATCCCTCACCCCGGCCAAGCTACTTGGGAGACAAGTATGCTGTCGCGACGACGGTGATCGGTTCATCCACCTCGGTGAGTTGACATTGGAGTTGCAGACTCCCTGCTGTGCTTTTGCGATAGGCATTCGCTATGTGCACGTGGCAATAGCGGCAAAAGGAAACATATGATGGTGATGATTTCTGTATGTTGTAAATGGTGACTGAAGCTGGAGATCTGGCCCAAGAGGTGTAACTGCCTGTGCAGCAAGGTTGAAGGCGTGGTCAGTTGGCACAAGATCGAAGTTGAGAAACCAATAAAGATTGAAAGTGGAGGCTATTCAAGTTAAAGGTGGAAGTTCCAGCCTCGTTCAGTTCTGTTCTTGTTCATGTGTGGTCTATTTTTCGTCTTTGTTCTTTTCTTGCTCACACTCGTCATGCCTTAATAAGCATAAAATGGCTGGTTCAGTGCTGACACATACAGTTACACTCATGTGGGAGTCGCAAGTGGCTTGATTTAATTACATGTAAATGTGTCTTCTTTCCTGGTACTAATGAAGGCAGAGTGCTCGCTCCTATGACAGTGTCCTTAAATTTCTGTCTTGGTCCGTCTTTATTGCAAAAGCTTGTATGTTTGCTTTGTAAATGCTGCCTCGGTTGCGTGAAGCCATGCAGTTAGTGAAACATGTGCTTGCGTTAAATCTGAAAGCAACGTTGCATGTGTTATAGCGTCAGACCATTGATGTTGCCTGTCATCGCGCTGCCTCTTTGTACAGGTCTGTCTTGAGAGGTAACCTGTGGCTTCTCGCAAAAGGAGAGCATTTCTAAAATCGGAACTCTGTTGCAACGTCTTATCGAGCACCTCGAAAACTCTAAAGCATTCCTGTAGCTGGGCATGCATGATGTCCTGATGTTTTATTGGGAGATATATTTTTTTAAAAAAATCAGTTGCTTTCTCATGCGAACTCTTGAAGCCAGAATGTTTCAGTAATGGAAAAGCAAGTCCGGGACAGTCTCAGGTAGCAACATGGTAATATAGAGAATATCTGTGCCGGTGGTGAGTTGCGGGAGTTTTTAATCTTTATCCAATGAGCATGCAGCTGCATTTTGTGCAAGTGAGGTTGCTTGTCTAGAGAGGTTGCGCAGATAAGAAAAAAGATTTCAGCCTTAATTTTTTTTTCCTCTTGTGCCCATTTGGCTTTTTTGTTTTCAGGAGGACAGCATATCTGAGCCAGAGAATGCGCCCAAGTTTTTGTCACCCCACGAGCCCAGGAGAAATGTCTCCGAGAAAATTGTCTATAAGGTCAGTTTGTTTTTCTCACGCACGTTAGTTTTTTATTTTGTCATATAGTAGTACAAGAACTTGAAACAATCGTGCAAAGGCTAAGTTGTGTGTTGAGAAGTTTCTCACAGCTATTGCTGTTATTCAGTCACTCTACCTGTCATTTTGATGTCTGCTGATTTCTCCTACAAAAATCCTGAAGTGCTTCATAAAAATTATGTCAACGAATGAATGAATGAACGAAGGAGCGACTGAGTGAGTGAGGGAATGGATGGATGGCCGTCACCTTATTGTATATTGCATTTCTGTGCTATCACGTTGCTGCATTTTGTTCCAGTTGAAGCTGCATTTTTTTTTTTGTAATGTCATTGCTCCATAGAAAAATTAATGCATGAAAAGTACTTTAAGTTTCCAACTGTGAGAAAGCTGTGTAACTTGCATCAAGTCACTCGAAACATTCGAGAAAGCTGCCTTGTGTTTTTGCACTGCAGATGCATATTGTCTGTTCCTGTGGTGGGAAAATGAAAGAGTGAATGGGAAAGCATACATAAAATCACCTCCTCCGAGTAATAAATTGCTAGTGCTGTTCATCGCGGCCATTTATCCAGCCACCAGAGTCTGTGGAGGCTCCCCAAACTTAAGTGAAATGCCCAAAATTGAGTTACGAGTTAGCGTCTCACAAAGCAGCGCAAGTGAAAACAAAATGTCAGATTTTTAGTTACCACCAACCATGGGCGTCGGCAGGATTTTGTGTTGGGGGGGTGCAAACCCGCGTTGCATCGTGGTGGGGGGAGCGTGGGATTGCACCCCACTGCTGATGCCCATGCCACCAACTTGTTTGCATTGTGACTGCACATAGAATTCTGTATTACATTTAGAGCCCTCTGCTTTAATAATCATTAGTGCTACAGTGAAATCTTTGGCTTCTTGCAGTCCCAGCAGGAACCCTCCTCTCCCGAGGAAGAAGACGACGAGCCAGGCCCGCCGCCTCCCATTGCAACACGGCCAGACAAGACCAAATCTATCGTAAGCCACTCGAAGCCTCTGTGCGCATTTTGTGACTTTCCTCGCCTTTATCCTTGTTGAATGTTTGTCGCTACAATTGAAAAGTTCTTTTTCTCTTAGAGACGTGTTATTGAAACAATAAGCGACCACTCCAA
Organism: Rhipicephalus appendiculatus; assembly: GCA_030522465.1. NCBI lineage: Eukaryota > Metazoa > Arthropoda > Arachnida > Ixodida > Ixodidae > Rhipicephalus > Rhipicephalus appendiculatus. Next base: position 345,845 of record JALIZH010032912.1, on the reverse strand, counting down.
AAAAATCGACCACTCCATAAAATCAGTAAGTTACAGTCTGTACACATTGGCAACACACACATTATTCGGCCTAGAGAAGCAAAGAGCAAGCAGTTTTATCACCCAACATGTGGACTAATGCTCAGACCTCTGCTAACATATTGAAGAGCCAAACAATCTGTCATGTGGGAGACTTATGATAAGCATGGATGAATAAAGGAAAGTTCTGGTCATTGAGCACAAATGCGATGCATAGAACCTTTCCACTGAAAAGGCCTTATGCTGTACTCTCTACAGTAGCCCATACTCTATTGTGGCCACTGCATGCATTGGTCTAACAGGATTTCTGTTGGATTTCCCACTCGCAGTACACGAAGCCCATCGAGGAGGAGAACAAGAATGGGGCGGCGTTTGGCTACGACGTACGCGACATTGCCAACAACAACAGCACGGCTGCTGCGCCAGGTGCGGTGACCCGACCGCGCAAGAAGAAGATGACCGACGAGGAGATCATGGAGAAGCTGCGCAGCATCGTGTCCGTCGGTGACCCCAACCGCAAATACACCAAGATGGAGAAAATCGGGCAGGGCGCCTCGGGCACGGCAAGTGTCTTCTGAATTGCTTCTCGTTCAGTGTGCCGTGAAAGTTTTAGTGGGATCTGCCATGGTAGCTTAACAGCTGGGGTGTTATGTCAAGCATGAGGGCATGGGCTTGATTGCCGGCCTTGACAGCCACATTTCGATGGGGCCGAAATGCAAAAACACCAATGCACTTTTAGATATGGGTTCACGTGGAAGAACCCTAGATGGTCAAAATTTATCCTGAGTCCACCACCATGGTGTGCTTTGTAACATTATTGTGGTTCTGGCTTGAAAAACACCAGAGCTAAATGATTCCGTTTAGACTGTCTATGTAATTGCTACCGCAATAAAAATGCTGAATTGATGCGAGGGTAATATGTTCATGTAACCTTGAAGTGGGGCTTCATGGCAGTGCGGATTTCTCCTGGACAGGTGGTTTCACGGCTTAGCACCCCTCCACTGCAGTGACACCACCTTTACAAGGGGGGTTACGTGCGGACTAATATACACCTATTCATTCATTTCGAATGCTTCGAAATTTCCAATAATTTAAATTTGAATCGAAGCGAATTCAAGTACTGTAATATTCGTTCGAATATCTGCGCAAGCCTACCGTTGTTGCATCACCTCGCTCAATCTAAATGCTTGCTTTATTGCCCATAATATAAAATATACTGTATTGGGTTCGCGCATTTAGTGAATAATTTTGTCAGGACGGTTGTAAGCATCGTCTACAGTTGTACTAAAAATGCTTTCCTTGATGGCCTGTTGTTGTGAGACATACCACTGATGCACCACATTGTATGTCTGCATGAAAGCACCTTTTAACAAGATTAGCTGCAAATTTGCAAGAAATTACTCTATCGCAAGGAAATGTTAGCAGAAGGGCATGACATAAAATGTGAAGCAATGAATTTATTGAAGCAAAATAACTATCTCTGCACAAGCGTCAGGTAACATGGCTACATACGGTACGGCTTACCCTGTTTCATCACCTGGTCACCTTACATTTCATTTTTGTATCACTTTGAGGGGGGCCAGAATAAGAATATACACTGCTGTATTTGTGAAATAAAAGGATGCTCTTTTTCATCAGTGTGACACATGATCTCGTTCCTCTTGCAGTCCTACGGTCGTTCTGTCTATAATGCTCTCTGCGTCCCTGTCCACAACAGATACCCCGATTGAGCTCACCCTGCTCATTTTCTGAGCATCTTCATTTTGGCTTCTTTTCAAGCATGGTTAACATTGCAAACCTTGATAGACTGCACTGTCATTGCATATCGTATTGCCCATACCACTCTGTTGTAGACCGTGCTTCTTAAAAATCATTTTGAAGTCTGCAGTTGTTGCAGAGGCCTTACACAGTCATGCGCCCATGTTGTTTTGCAGGTGTTCACGGCAATCGAGACGTCGACAGGTGCGGAAGTGGCCATCAAGCAGATGAACCTGTCGCAGCAGCCAAAGAAGGAGCTCATCATCAACGAGATCCTGGTGATGCGCGAGAACAAGCACCCCAACGTCGTCAACTACCTGGACAGCTACCTGGTGGGCGACGGCGAGCTCTGGGTCGTCATGGAGTACCTGGCGGGGGGGATCGCTGACCGACGTCGTCACCGAGACGTGCATGGACGAGGGCCAGATTGCGGCTGTCTGCCGCGAGGTGCTGCAAGCGCTCGACTTTCTGCACCGCAACCACGTCATCCACCGCGACATCAAGAGCGACAACATCCTGCTCGGCATGGACGGCAGCGTGAAACTGAGTGAGTTCTCACTTGTTTCGGTCTTTCATCAGAATTGACGGCAAGGAATGCAGAGTTGAAGCGAGCAGAAACATGCTAGCGGCAGCAAACTGTACTCAATTTGCATTTCTGTCCACTTGACTCTTCGCAATGTCCCTTGCAGTCAAATTATATCTTGTACTCATGAACCTCATTGTAAGTGAGATGGGACGAAATGAAATAATGGTCGTTATAACGTCGGTAAAGTTCCTCTTGAATTCATTTTAGAGAATCATGCGTTTAGAGTAATTTAAATAAAGCAATATTGCCCTACCACTGGTTACAATGAACTTTTAACCATGACAGTGAACTTGTCGCTTGTTACTTGCTTCTGACCTTTTGTTCATAGCGAAGGCTGCACTTGCAGTTTTACATTTTTTAATTGTTCTACAAATTGCTTCTATAGACGCCTTCTCCAAAAGCCAATTTTTAATTCTCAGAAAAGAGATTTTACCTGCTCCAAAGGCCATGGTAATGCTCCAAAAATAATTTTTTCATGCTCCGAAAGGCCACTAGCATCTCTGCACTTCTGTTAATATTTTTTTGTAAAGCATGCGTGTTTTACTAAATGGAACTTTGGCTGTAAGGAGCAGATGTGCATGTTTATCCGTCAAAGTACGCTGTAATGGGGCTCTGCATTAACTAAATTTATGATGTCCGAGTGCTTTCGCGCAAAAGATAGAACTGTGCATTGCTTTTTACGAATGGTTTTTTCGTGCCTCTTGCTGCGCTTACTAAAACACCTCCTTCCATGCGCGCAGCGGACTTTGGGTTCTGCGCACAGATCTCGCCAGAGCAGAGCAAACGCACGACAATGGTGGGCACGCCATACTGGATGGCTCCGGAGGTGGTGACGCGCAAACAGTACGGCCCCAAGGTGGACGTCTGGTCGCTGGGCGTCATGGCCATCGAGATGGTCGAAGGGGAGCCCCCCTATCTCAACGAGAACCCCCTGCGTGCCCTGTACCTCATTGCCACCAATGGCAAGCCCGAGATCAAGGAGCGCGAGAAGCTCAGCGCCGTCTTCCAGGACATGCTTGATCGCTGCCTCGAGGTCGACGTCGATCGACGATACTCGGCTGCCGAGCTGCTCAAGGTGCGTATGCTTCCGCTCGTGCTGTGTTCTCTTTCTATCAAAAGCTCTATGATCTGTTCTTGTGTTGTGCTCACTGACCACCTCAAAGGTACACGACAATGTTGTTCTGCAGAATCGACAGTCAGGTGTTGATGGTTGCGATACAGATACAGTAAACTCCTGTTTACTCTCCGGCAAGGCAAATTCTCGGACATATAATGTGGCAACGTCAGGTTCATTTTTCATAGACTCATTGTTAAAAAAAAGAACAAAAAAGGTTGCTTAATAGAAACTGCTTCATGGTTAAGACAAAGTTTCTAGTAACTACCAACACCGCGTCTCTTCACTTTTGTAAGTTGTGGCAGCCGGATGGCAGCCATCTAGTTCTGGTCCTGGTAGGAAATGACGTCACATTTGCCGTGACGACTGACTTATTCCAGGGAGCTTGCATACCATAATTGTTCTGACAAAGTGATTCTGGTGTTGCTAATGAAGACAAAGGTGTCTTCGACGAGCACTTTGACTGTCAGTGTGAAGTGCTGTATCATGACTAGTAATACCAAGCCTCGCACAGGGTTATACGATAGCAGTACCATATCTTTAGGTTTACTAAGCACTTGTTTTTGCACTGCTACGTTTGTTGTAAAGGAGTCCTGCCATAGTCAAAGTCAACAGTTGGAGTTATCTGTCATGTCCACCTAGACTAGTGTGGAGCCTGGGTGCTGCGCAGCCCAGTTGGTTGCAACTTTGCTATGTTCTCGGTTAGTCTGATCACGTGTAACATGGGCTGCTTATTTTTAAAATGCTGCAACTAATGCTTGAGTGTGGGTCCTAGCAGCAGTGACCACACCTTTCAAAGGGTGGCAGTGTTCATTGCCTAGTGTAGTGCTGGAAGAGCTTTGAGTTGAGCATTGACTGTGAACACATGGGCTAGAGTTGTGGTGGCCTATTGCAGTATGGTTAAACTAAGCAGCACCAGCCTTGCTTAATATTTTTCAATGCTGTCTTTCTCCCTGTCCATGCCCACAGCACCCATTTCTGAAGCTAGCACGGCCACTCACCAGCCTGCATCCGCTCATTGTTGCCGCCAAAGAGGCAGCCAAGAGCCACTGAGGGCCAAGCACCGTAGACGACACAAGGCAGGCTCACCCGCTGTTCCGATTCCGCCTTCGGCTGCAAGGCCGAGCTAGTTCGAGACAGCACATTGGCCTTCCTCAAGAAGGCCACGCACCTCCTGCTTTGACCACAGTAGGCGGGCCCGACATTGGACCTGCTCTCATCACCTTGGATTTCGCGGTATCGGCCGTGTGTTGGATTGCTTTGGGAACAGCGATCCGGCCAACCGCCGCCGTGCTGGCAGAGCAAGCTTTGGCCACCAGACGCAGTGATGGTGATTCGTTACATGCGCTGGTGTTCAAAATCCTGATGGACTCGTCTGGTCGGTGCTTGAGTCACTTTTTCTGTGAAGCTTCACCGACAGTGATATAACTGGTGGTTGCGCATCGGGTCCGATATGCAGGTGCCTGCCACCTGATGTGGTGATGGTGATTCCTTTTTTTTTTTTGGTGTTGGGAAAAGCCTTCTGCTGTGACCTGCCACCACTGTGAAGAAGACTAGCACAAAATGCCACTATCACTGTACACCCTGCAGATGCCTTCTTGAGGTTTCTTCTTTTTCTGTGTGGAGCTGCCTGTATGTACTGATTACGCTTATACTCTGAGTATGTCTGGTTTGAAGATGCACGTCATTGTCAGGCTAAGCGTAACCTCCTGCTGTCAGCTTCGACATATGCAACAAGGCCTCGTGAACTGTGCTTTGAGGCCAAGCTTGGGAAATGTTCACGTTGCTGCAGGAGAACAACGTACAGCGACTGCAGGTGCCTTGGCAGCCACTCAACATGTTGCAAGCAAGATCTCAAGCAGAGGAATCGGCTGATTGGCCTGTGCAAAGTGCTGGTGCTCTTGTGTCCAGAGCACTTGCTGTGTTTGGGCTGCACAGGAAGCTTCACAACTGCTTCTTTTGGAAGGAAAAAAAGAATTTAAGACTGTTACATTGCATTTACAAACAAGTGCAAGTTGTCAAACCAAGCACCCTGGAATCGCATGCAAACATGCAGCGCATTTTTTTACCTTGAACTGTAAATGTAGTAAATTTTTATCAGTAGGGCTTTCTGAGCAGTATACACCTTTATTGCACTTTTATTTACCGCTTTTAGTTACTTTAAGTGGTCTTTGGCCAAGCAAAAGTAATCGTTTGTATTCTTAAAGTGACAATTCCATCCTTTATGATGTTATGTGCCGAGGGCTTTCTTCTTACGAATGATGCACAACGCTTTCACTGGTTATGTGCTTGGCCATTCGTGACAAATAAGCAACAGTATAATAGTGTAAAGAAATGTGACTGCCTCAATTATTGTTTGGCAGATATTCTAAAAGCTTTATGAATCCTTTGAAAGCGTGAATGACAAAGCAAGGCTAAATTTCACCAAAGTATATTCGCTAAGTCAAAATGATGGCCAGGCAGAATTTGACTCCATGAGGCCAGCAGTATTTTTCTTGTTCGTAAAACAGTGGCGATGTTTCATCCTAGTGTATGAAACTGGCGCACACTAGAAGCTCATTTTCACTTTACCCCTGTCATGGTTTAGTAAACTTTAGGAAAGTTGTTTCACAGAAAATGGCTTTTACGTGTGCAGTTGCTTAGCCTATATTCGCAACCAAAGTCAGGTTAGTTAAAATGAAAACATGAACGTAGAACAGTGTATTTCGTAATACCCATTAAATCCAGTCATGAACTGGCTTCAGTGTCTAGTATTCCTGCTTAGGCGATGTTGCATGTCCATGACATGAAAAGGCAACATTTTCGATATAACAGTGGAAGGGCACAATTTGATCTTTCGAGGAGTGGTCGGAAATTCGTGAGGCAAGGCACATCATGAAATTTCAGCAATTATTTTTTGACATCAGAGCATCCTCCGCTTTGCTTTTTTTTTTTCGAACTATAGTTACATGCATGTGAAACGAGCCGCTTATGTTGTGCTTACTTTCTTTCGTTGGTAGAAAACAAGGCAGTCATGGTGTGTGCACGTTGCTTTGAAATGGGTTGTTGCGATGGCTGAAGCATTCAACGCCGAGCATTCAGAACGTGGGTGTATTAAGGGTTAGCCAGAGAAGAACAGTTTGACTACACTCTGTTTTGTACGTAGTATGCAATGCTGTGGAAGCTGTGCTGGCTTGGTGAGCATAATGTATAATGCTGCACGCTTTTGCGGTCGGCTTTCACGAGTTCAAATGCTTGTATGAGTTGAGCACGAGCCTGCATGTGAGGCACCGCGATGGGTTGCACATGAACCCCCTCAAAAAGTACAGCAAAACGTAAAATGTTTAAAACTGCGTACTGACACTGCGCAACATGGTAACAACAGTGCCTGTGAGGTTTCCTTCATTTCGTAGTGTCCGTGTTTGTGTGCACACCACATTCTGTCAAAAAATGCATGACACACTTTGTGTCTTCTTAAGGGGAGAGGCGGGTCTTTGTTTTATTTCTTTTATTAGTTGGGCGAACTGAATGAAATTTAACAAACTTATTCAACTTTTTCTGCAGATTCCAAATCTCTAATTAGATTCTTGGTAGCTGCACTAGATCAAAAGATGTGCCATTTCTAAAGGTATATTTCTTACGGTGATTTTTGGCAACTTTGCTTTGTCAAACATACAAACAAAGTACTATGTGGCAAGACTGCCAGAGAGGTGATCTAGCCGATGATGCTAATCTGATTGTTTTCAATGAACTATGAATGCAAAATAAATTGATGCAAATACGAGTGAAATTTTTTTGCTGCATACTATTTCTGATCGTCGAGAATTATAATTTGGTGAACAACATTATAAGAAAATAAATAGCATCACCGGCAAAGTTGCCAAAATTACCCGTAACAAATATGCCTAAATATGTGTTCAAAATTGCATACCTTTTGTTCTAATGCAGCTATTAAAAATCTACTTAGAGATTTCAAATCTGCAGAAAAAACTGAATAAGCTTGTTAAATTTCATGCCATTCACTCAACTTTTAAAAAACCATTTTTTAAGACCCACGTCTCCCCTTAAGGCAGGAAACGGTCTTGACTTACTACTGAGCCGAAAGGGAAGCAATATTTTCCGTATTTTCTGGGAAAAACACAAAACTATTCCTGCTTGTGAACACAGCTACTACAAGAAGTCTTGCTAATCTCCACGGCTTTGCATGTTATGTATGAAACAAAGTGTACGTTTCCTGAAGTCTAGTATAGCATTGGCCAGGCAATGGTGGTGTTATCGTCAGTGCACCTGCCCGCGGGATATTCGCCTGACATGTCATTCGCATCAAGATGTCTGAAAATTGACTTTGCCTGTTCTCTTGGAAGCAACGCCTTCTAGGATTACTGTCGTCGCTGAGTGTGGAAAGTCTTTGTCGAAGGAAATCGCTGCGTGACTGACGTGGTGACGTTGCAAGGTTCTCAGCTGGAAGATGTGTCTGTATCGTAAGCTGCATGGTAGACTCCCTTCAATGCAAACCTAGTGTGGTTGACTTCTCCGGTGTGCTGCACCAAGGTTTCGGCGCATCTATAGTAAGCCAACCTTCTGACAATGATCTAGGCAAGGGTTAAACAGAATTGCTGTCTGGTCAGGTATAGTAATAGAAAGTGGCTGTTTGTTTGCCTAAGTCTAAACAAACAGATGTTTTGGGATCACTACAAATCCCTTGCTCGTAATGGACTCCATCGTGTACAAAAGATCTGGAGTGATCCCATAATTATCTTTTTGTTTTAACTTTGGTCAGTGACCTGCCAGTTTTTCTCTTATGAGACTGATAACCTTCAGGGATGCCTCGTGTTGATGGGCTGAGCCAGTAGAAATGTATGTTATAAAGAGAAAGTCTGGATGTCCTCCCTCAAAATGGTTCTCTTATCGTTTATTCCTCAAACTGTCGCTTCAACGAGGTGTTGTCCTGTGTGTTTCATTGTGCATACCTGAGAGTCTTTGGTCAAGAGGATTTCCCAAGTGTCTTTATGTTTGTAATAACGGGATTCTACCACAAGTCTGTGTCTTTGATCAAGTCGGCTTGTCGTAGTTCCATCACTAAATGGTGGCACCAGGACTATTTGCTGTTCTTCTGAACGCGTCATTGTGTGAATTGTTCCGTTTTGCCGTGCAAAATGGGCATTGATGTGTTTAATGGCTAAGCTGCAGTTGCTCTCTTGCTACTGTAGTCAAGTCTTTGAAAGGTTCTTTTGAATAAGTGGCAGTAAGAGCTTGCTGGTATGTGAGGTGAGGCTTCTAGGATGCACCACGGTTTGCGAATGCTGTTGCAGAAAAATAGGCTGAATGCAATGACATGCGAGTGCTTGCAGGTCGAATTTGGTCGTGTTCGACATCACAGTGCAGTAATTTGCCTGTCACACAGGAAAACGCATTGTCATTTGTAATCAACGACATTACTCACACCACAAATAGGTTTTGGTGTCACTTGGACACAAAGACAATTTGCTCAGGACAATAACGGTGTGTCAAAATTGAATGCATGGAAAGCTTCAGAAGGTGTGTGAAAAGCATTCTCAGGTGGATGCTGAACTGGCATTAGCCGGTAGTTGCAGTCAACCCTTGAAGAAGGGACCGAACGTTTCTTGAAACATTTGGTCTCTCTGAGGCTGTGGCCTGTGCCAGTTTAGCACCTAAAATTCTCAAGTGCGCATATCTTTATTAATAATTTGCAACGATTTTTTTCTGAATGTTTCGTTTGGGCAATCCTTAAAGTTTTCAAGTGTCGCAGCTTGCGTGAACTGTTGTGGTTGATGACTTGGTTTTTAGCTGTCGCACCGAAAACTGCTGACTTGGCCTGGCTAAGAGCTGCTACTTGGTAGACAGAGTGTGAATGCAGACAAAAGTGGCAGGAGTGCGAGAAGTGGCACGTGCATGCTAGTTTACGATGATGCCTTTGTCGAGAGACGGGTGTACATAAGAGATGGCACAATTTGAATTTTCGAGGTTGCAGCCCTTATTGTTCATGTGAACCGTAAATGTGAGAAAAATGGTGTTACTTTCCTGCCGTCTTTTTTCAGTGTGCAGAATTCGATAAGTGTTTGTCTCTCTTTGCAACTCCCTTGATTAGCTGCCCCTCATTACTGCGTTATCTGTCGAAGCGCATACTTAGGAGTTCACCATCACACCTTTTTTGTCTCTGGTATTGGCTAGATAAAGTTGCGCGTGAGCGTAAGTCTGCATGTCTTCTGAACATCAAGGCACCTCCACATTGTGGACTTTAGTGTAGTTCGTGCACTAGACATACGAGAAATTTCGCTAGGGTTCTGCGCTTGTTTTGTGGCAGCTTTACTCTTCCGTGCAGCTTGAATTGCTTGGCTGTCGGTAGCCTAATGCATCTATATGTAGTTATGCTGACAAGCCAAACTTTTCCTGACATGCTCGTAGGTGCTTCATTTGGCACCTTTCAGTGTGACAGTGCAGGTTTTTTACTCTTCAGGCAGCTTTGAAAGGGATTGAAGGTGTTTTGTAGACTGTGGTATTTTCGAGGTAGCTACTGTGTGAGAGAATTGTGGTACACAAGTTGATGTGTTGCCATGGCATGCGACTCTGGAGTAACGATTTTGGAAGGACTAGGGGGTGTCTGGTGGCTTGTTCCACTTCTTTCAGAAGTGAGAATGCGACCGTCTTTCGTCGGTGATGCGCGCATTCAATGGGAATACGCTTCGTAGAGTGCTTCACCCTCCCAGATGTGGGCTTTGTCTTCTTGAGCAACGATTTCATTTAGCTGTGTTCATGTGTCAAGCTGTGCCTTTTGCAGTTTGTTCAGTACTCGATGCTTTTTTTACTTGTCCTACTGCTTTGCTGTCTAGTATTTATCTTACAGTTTATTTATGGTATATTATATAATTACTCCTTTCCTACTGACGCGACCTTGTTAAGTAAACTGGCTGGGCGTGAAAATAGGACAGGACTCGTTGCATACAGGGGTACTCTTCAAAGTTCCACCAGGCAGCGTGTTAGTCGATTATGCAAGTGGTACCAAAGATCAAGAAGAGACGAGGAGATCGGTGACATAGCATGTAGTTCGCTTCTTCATATTTTTGCTTGGTTGCAGCATTGTCCTTACCAGTTTCTCTCCTGGCTCTTTACACAACTACCCATAGCAGAAATAAAAATGTGGGCGGAAGTGACTGAAGATGTTTGCGATTGCTTACTGGGCTGTGAAAAGGCAGTTGGCGCAATTGTTGGTGAAAATACTTGTTTAGGTTTAATTTGCAAGGCACTCCACCATGACAATAGTCGGGCTTGGTGTTGCGGAATGAAACTATAAGCGTGACACATCCGCTTCGTCTTTTCATCTGACGTCCGCGTCTCAAGCTTGTCCGAAAGGTTTGAACGATCAGACTTCAGCAGCCCCAAAAACACTAGATAAAAATGTTTATCACATCAACGTCCTTGTGCAATATCAGCAAGCGAATGTCATGCTTTCACCGCGTTTAGCTTTTCCTGCATAAATCTTTTTTATTTTTTTTGAGAATGCCATGTTGTGTACAAAATGAACAAAAGAGATACGTAGTGATAACGAGTGTGGCTGCCGCATCTCTTGGCTGATCTAGTTTTAGTAGTCTCCACTTGTGGACACTGCAAAATGGTGGCTTCTATATTTTTACGCGTTGAATTGCACTTTGGTCCTCTTTTTAAGCATATTAAATTTTACATTGTATTGTGCTCCTGCTGTCCTACTTTTATTTTTTATTCTTTGTCGGTGGTTTCAAATGAGACACATATATGCAATTTTTGATTTTTTGCTTGACTATTTTGTTTTTCTTTTGTAGGCTGGAACATTGACTTTTGTGATTTATGGTTCCATGTTGCCACTGGCATCTTTTGTCATTTCATCGGAAGTGTTAAATTATGCGTGTAATATTTTAGGTCTGAATTTGCACATTTGTTGAACGTTGACCTTTGCAGTAACAGAATACAGTGCTCCATCATGATGATTTTATAGTGGAAGTCTTTGTTGGTTGTGCATTCTTTCGAGTTTCGCTGTTGGTCTCTTCTTTCAAAAATGTTAATGTTTATGTAATATCTTCGTACATTTAGCTGTTTGTATTATTTGGTGTTCTTTTCTGAATATACTTTATTAGCTCTTGTGTTCTGGCAGACTTTTTTTTCATCATTTTTTCTTCCCAGTGTCTTCAGCAATTAGTTTTATGGTCAGGTTGTGTGTAATTTCCTACTATTATAAGTTGACTTAACCGAGATGTCAGTTTTTTCATGCAATCTTGCAGTAATTTTTGTGCAGATATTCTTTGAAAAATGAATGATGGTGTTTCAAAGAGTCTTGCTTCTAATTGTATGTACCGGTAAATCCCAAGCAAGACCCGCCCCCCCGCCTCCCCCCCACCCCCCTTTGCTGTAAGGTAGTCCCTCAAGATTTGGAGTGGGGGGAGGAGGGGCCCTTGCTCAGTCGAGGATCGAAATGCAAGATGGCAGCGGAAGAGCCGCTATGACTAAAGAATGCACACCCATGTGTCTAATGAAATGCTTTATTTAATGTGCATACATTCACATGTTTATATGCGCCCTTGTCGGGCAAATGAAAACAGCAAATGAAGCTGAAAATGGCGGGAGGGGAGGGGAGTGCTTGCTTGGTCATTGGTGCATATTTTAAATCTCCCGAAAAAGGGAGGAGGCGCTTGCTCGGGATTTTACAGTAATCAGGCAGCTGTGTTACTGACTGTGCCTCTTCAAACTCTGCACTTTTTTTTGTAGTCTTTTTTTGCTGTTCTGTGGAATGTTCAAGTCAAGTAATTGTCACCCTATCTGCTGTATCAGAAGTTATGCCGGAATCCCTCGGAATTTTCACTCCGTGTGTTGTGTGTCTAAGGCAGCAAGAAACATATGATGCACATAAGAAAAAAATCAAGGAAACGAAATCCATATTATGTAATTGCATATTATAGGGCAGTATAGAACCTGCGTAGGTTTTATGTGTATTTCCTCTGTTAAAAGAAATTGAGAAGTGTAATTCGAGAAAACAGCCTTTCATGCATGGCTTCCTTTGTGTTTGTCGAACCCATTTTGATTTAACAGTGTATGTAGTGCTTTCCCCAAACTCCTGACAAATTGTTAATGATAAAACAAGACAATGCCATTCTCATTGGCAGCTAGAATAGGGAAGGCTTGTCCAATAACGAATTTGTCTACTTGCCATTTAGCAAAGCACTGCACGAAACTGCAGACTGTCTTTATTTTTACTTTGACTATTGCCCTAGCACTTTTGCTGTCACGGAATAATGTGTTCAGAAGGGTAGATTTTACAGCTTAAATATTTTTTTTCCGTGTGAAACTTTCATAAGCATTCTTTAGCTATCTAAACTAATTTCTGCTCTTGTGGGTTTTACATAGAGGGTTTGCATGTACATAAGTTTTGTTGAGGTAGCTGTTTTTGCTTCTGCTGATTTGCTATGGCTTCTGGATGAACAATCCTCTCACTTTGATGCACGACTAGTGGAGTTCACTGACAAAGATGTTAATTGCATGGGGTTTTACCATAGAGTGTACTTCTTGCTGTTTCTTGCATACAAAAACTTTGTGTTAACTGTGAGTCAAGAACGAGATGTAAATATACAATGGTGCCTCTGATGGCCCCCCTTTTTTCTCTATAGTGGTTTGTGTTGGAGTCATTTCCTCTCAAAATGTTCAGTGAGTCTTCTACTTTACCTCTTGAAGGTCTCGGGTACACACGTATACCACTTTGGAAATGGTTAGCTTGAGCATTTGATACACACATGCACACACATTTAAAAATCTTTCGTTAGCTTTGGATAAAGGTACTTATAAAGCTGCTTTAGTGCCATGTCACTCTATTCTGAGAGCATGTCTTCACAGGTGTACCTTTCGAAAGCTACAGTACTGTGATTATAGACTAAAGTATTTCTCTTTTTTCACCGACAGATTGGCTGTATGGTTCCAGTAACGCCCATGACTGCTAGCTACTTGTAGTGAAGACACTTGCTCATGTGATCTAACAAGTGCATTTTCAGTCTTCTCGTAAAAATTGTTACAAGTATGCTCATTTCACAAAAAAGAGCAGAGGCCTGACTATGAGGGAATTATGTTTTGTCAGTGATTTTCACTTGGGATCTGAGCACATGATGCAGCTTTCTGTTTTCAAAAGAAAACATTCATTAAATATCTACCTGGTTTGGACGGCTAACTAAATTAAAGCTGATTAATCTGCAACTAAAATAAGTTAAAACAGGATGTTTCAGGGCTCGTCTGACTTCTCCATCAGCGGATCCCGAAGAGGGAACCGTAGTGGCTCCTAGTGTCAGGTTTTCATAACTTTTCATTGTAGATTTGCCAGCTTTCATTCTGTTGCTGTACTGCACTCAGGCTGATGGCCTAAATCTTATTGCCTGGTTTGAATGAAGAAATTACTACGTTGCTGCAACATTCAAGTTGCTTTAAAGTAAAATCGCTTTGCATAGTTCTATATGTCTAAATTGCCAACACTGCAGGTAACTTTTATAGGGTTACTGCTTGGTTAAAGTCTACAAAATGTATCAGAACAGCAAATCCTTTGAAAACTTCCTAAACATATATCTGACAGCATAGCCCTTGGCTTGTGGCACTGACTTATACCTGAATGGCAACAGTATGGCAGAACAGCACACCTAATGTGAAAATGAGTGCCTCTCAATGCAGGCAGCCCTGAAGTGGTTGTGGTGTCTGTTGAGCATATCATATCAAAATTCGTGAGTTATGCTACACTTTAAACAGATCACGAAGAGGGGAATATAAAAACTGAGAACGTTCGGTCGATGGGTTCTTTATAACAAAGGTAAAACATTGCAGTCCAGCTTGGACTAACATTGAAGGAGTTCATGAGGCTATCAATGTCTGATCATTTGTATGCTTTTTTTTTCACTCTGCTATGCTGCTTCTAAAGGTAGTTCTGCACAATTGTGTTCTTTATTGGCGCTACAGTAATGTCAAATAGTGCCAGTGGCTTGCCTGCACTGGCAAATATTTACTGTAAAGATGCTGGTTGTTCAGTCCTGACAGCCCCACCATCTTAGCTGAATCTATGTAAATGTTTGTCCACCAGTCAAGCGCGGTTAGTATCACTGCTCTTTCAGACATCTGTATCTGTTAGCACTGATATTTTACAGAACACACAGAACACACTAGGAACGTTGCCTCTACCTCCTTTGCTTCTTGTAAGACCATACATGGTGTAAACAGGCATCAACGTTGGTCTCAGTACTAGGTAGTGACATCAGCTTAGGTGTTGTCACCAGTTTTAATTTCTGACTGGTGGTAGCCAGAACCAATAGGCATCTCCTTTTGTGAAACCTGAAGCTTCTGAATGACTAACAGCGATAGAACCCCGGTCTCCTGCGAAACTTCACTTCTGAAGCTTCAGAATCGGTTTATAATGTAATTTTTTAGCTGCAAACATTCTTTTGTGCCCATAAAGGCATATCAAGAATCAACACCCGACAGCACTGAAAGCAGGGAGCGCATGCATTCTGCTGTCACTCTCCAGAGAACTTCTCTGGCAAGTTGTTATTTTTACGATAGCTAATAGCCGAGGGTAGAATTACTGGTTTACACTTCTACAGATTGCACAACATGCTAGTTGCTAGCCGTGTTGGCGCAAGGTGCATACTTGGTCACCAAAAGTTGGCCCATCGTGGTTTTTATTGCTGGTGCCCATTGTTTCTCATGTCATTTCACCTCTATGATGTTGCCTTAGTGGCTTTGAAAGGAACTTTCTATAGTTCTGGTGTGATACACTTTATCCTACACTAGTAGCGGTTTTACCATCTGTGCACTCGCACCGAACATTTGGTCGTTCTTCATGCATGGCGCTTGTCTGAGGTCTTGGCACCAAGCATGGTGTGATTTCTGCTGTCTGGTGGCTGATGCTTGCCTCGATGACGTACTGTGGCGATTCATTAAGAGCCCACGGCTTTGAAAGTGCACTGTGGCTTTGCTTCCACGAATTTTCCTGTCTTAGCGAGCTTGAAGATAGTCTGTGAGAACTGTAAATGTACGTGTCTCTTTGAATGGGCGTGTATGAGCAGCTAACTGTTGGCAATGCAAATATTGCCTCGTGTATGTGTTTTCACCAGGTCATACGACTGGTTACACTCTTCTAGCATTACGCGCTGTTGCTCTTCTGTTGTCAACCGCCATGCCAGGGCACCACTGGTGCACTACTAAGGGTCACCTGCTGCAGTGCCATAGTTGCCACTGCCCTGTGAATTGTGTGGTGTGTGGCGCTGGAACGATCCGTTTGACCTATATAGCTACATCTGGGACTGGCCTTCCCTGACAAGCGTGTATGCGTGTTTGCCTGTGCGTAAGTGCTGGTTTACATCTGACTTTTCACTTTCAAGGTATTGAAGAACAAGGATGCAATAATGCTGGGTGAATAAAGACTTTTATAGGAAGTGCGATTGGGTCAGTAGCCGTTGACTGTTTCCTTTCGTCTCCAGACGAACGTGATGTGTAAGCTTATGCACATTTTGCAGCGCAGATGTCAGTGCTGTTAAAACCTCCCTATAAGGAAATTGAGGGGCCAGCGAAAGTTGTCTTATAACCATCCTCAAGAAAACGTTCGCTGATGGGGGGGGGGGGGGGGGGGGAGGGGGGTATGAGTTAGTGGGTTGTGTTACAGCCGTAGCAGTGCTCGAGTGGTTAATGCGTCCGCCTCCAATGTGAGATGTACTAAATTCGATTACCAGGCTATCTCCTGGTACCCACCGGTTTTCTAATGGGGCGTTAGGTACCCGCGGTCCTGGTGGTCGGTGTTATGGTGGTAGTGCCGGCCTGGCGTTCGATTTCTCAATAAGATGGCCTTTTCTTTTCTATGTCTGCTTTTCCCCTCCCCCCCCCAACTGCACTGAGTCGTGAAAATATGCGTCTTTCTTATGCTCAAACCACTACTACTACTGGGTAAGCTGCAAAATACCTATAATGAACTGTTAAACTACCGCTGAAGATTTTGTGTATCGTCAGCGAGATTTCCGTTGTGTAGCGCATCTGCTGTCTTCTGAGCTAGTGGCTCATACTAAGTTCTAGTTGGTATTGCTCATACTCCCTGTGGGATCGACCGAGGAATAATTGGATGAAGTTATGTGAATATGTATGTTTCAATACAAATTATACTTCTCCATGTTTTCGGAAAAATCTGATCGACAGTCGCCGGTAAAATTTTTTGACAGTTCGGATTTATCCGATAAACTCTGATTTTAACGGCCAATGGGACCGTCCGTCCCTCCTTCCCACGTCCCGCGTCCCACACCCCCACCACAGCGCATGCGCGTCCCCTCCCCCTCTCCTCTCCTACGCTCACCCCCTTTCTCTGCTCTAGGAATCCTCTACTCTACGGAGCGGCACCCGCGTCCTACACCCCCCACAGCGCATGCGCGTCCCCTCTCCTTTCCTTCGCTCACTCCCTTTCTCTCTTCTAGGAATCCTCTACTCTACGGAGCGGCTCCCGCGTCCCACACCCCCCACAGGGCATGCGCGTCCCCTCCCCCTCTCCTACGATTCCCCCCCCCGTTTTCTCCTCTAGGAATCTTCTACGGAGCGGCGCGCACGACAGGTGGTGCGACAGCTGAATACTCCGCTGGGGGGCGCCATCGTAGTTCCGCGGTATGAAAATGACGGAGCGCGCCTCATTCTCTCCTGTGCAGCGCCGCGATCAGCGCCCGGGCCGCTGCCGCGAAACGAGAGCGGCGACGTTTCTCCCGCTCAAGCTAATTATTTCCCCGCTGCTTCGCATCCACACATGGTTCCCTTGACTGATTGGATGCCGATGACCAGTTCATGACAGCAGAGGTGCCAGGGTTCATTTTGCTGACAGCTGCTGTGTGGGCAGCGGCGAACTTCAAGGCCTTCCATTGTCGCCCACCTTCCTACAGGTACGCGGCCGGTCCATGCATTTTAGCGATCAATTTTGGGCGTGGGGAACTATGGAGAGAGCGTCCCCTGAACTGCAGGCTATTTAACCCGTACGCAGTAACCAATAGCGAAGTTGGGTTCTTTGGCTCCGCGTTTCAACAGCGAAGCTAGCTGTTAACTGTCGGCAACTTGCGCTCCGTCGTGCAAAACTCCTCAGGTGGGTATGCGCCACAGGAATTGGGCAAGGCCCACTACCTTGTACAGCAGGTGCGAGAGTCAAATGAAAACTGACACGTGAAAAACGCAGAGAGAAAGAAAGAGATAGAAAATAAAAGAAAGAGGAAGAAAAAAATAGAGGGAAATAAAGGCATAAAAAGATAAGACGGAAAAACATGGACAGAGAGAGAAAGAAAACGACAGAAAGAAAGAGGAAGAAAAAATAGCGAGTGAGTGAGTGAGTGAAACAACTTTATTCGGTCCACAATAGACGCGAGTAAACTCAACGTCACCTGGTTAGGCCCATACGGGGACGGTCAGGTTAAGGTGAACAAAGACATATAGAAGGCAGAGAAACACATAAGAAGAGATAGAAAGAAACAGAGACAGAAAAGAGTTACAAAAAACGGAGAGCAAGACAGAGAGAGGACGAAAGAGAGAAATAAGGAGAAACAAAGAAAGATAGAAGCAGAGATATAGAGATAGAAAGAAAGAAAGAATGAAAGACAGATAAGGATTAGAAAGAAACAGACATGAAAAATATATATAAAAAAAAAACAGAGAGCAAAGTTAAGATAGGAAGATAAAAAGAGAGAGAGAAAGCATGAGCGTCGGCAGGGGGGGTGCAAAAGGGGCACTTGCCCCCCCTCAGGCCTCACCAGGACTTGCCCCCCACCACCAAAGCAACACCAGCACTCCCTCGCCCTCCCCCCTCAACCACCGCGATGCAACACTAGTTTGCACCCCCCCAAGACAAAATCCTGCCGACGCCCATGAAGAGAGGGTAGAAGCTGAGAGAGAGAAAGGGAAGAAAACGAAATAAAGTTAGAAAGAGAAGGAAATAGAGAGAAAAAGATAAATTGGAAATGAATAGAAAGAAACAGATAAAAAACTGGCACAGGAAACAGAGAGGAAGAGAAAGAAAGAGAAATAAAGAAGAGAGAAAGAAAGAAAGGAAAAATACAGAGAAACAATCGCCACCATGCCGCGCGCTTCCTTCAGGCTTGGCACAGCTAGTGAGAAGCTGCCATAATTTTTTTTTTTTCGCTCATGGACAACGCCGATTTTTCGATCACAACAAACAGCGACGACACCGGAATTTCTGTGGAACGTGCTGTTTGACGCTGTCGCGTGAATACACGCTGGTAACGCGCATGCCCTTCGGGACGTGGAATACCGGACGTGCAGCGTAAAAGACGAGCAGCAGGCGATTACTGTGTGGGGGGCGGGAAAAGCAAGTTAGATGCCAACTATTAGTTGAAAGTAAGAGAAGAGTGCATCAATTTGAGTAAGAGTACACACTGAAAGTTTCGTTTTCACTCGGAATCGGAAAAATGAGCGCTATAGATTCTACATGACGAAAGATGCTACATATTCAGCAATGCTGTTTGTTGTTGAATGTTTAAATACTAATCTCAATAATGCAAACATTCATCCTGAAATGGGTTCTGCAGATATATATATATATATATATATATATATATATATATATATATATATATATATATATATATATATATATATATATATATCCCCTATACTTTCCTTGGCATCATTGTCTGTTAGTTCTCATTATTAATATATATATATATATATATATATATATATATATATATATATATATATATATATATATATATATATATATATATATATATATATATATATATATATATATTAATAATGAGAACTAACAGACAATGATGCCAAGGAGAGTATAGGGGACGTTATTAGAAGTAATTGTAATGTAAATGTTCTTGCAGACTTGTTGCCTTCAGGTGGTATGCGAGGGATTATTAGTCAGCTGCCAGCTCGTAATAAGATCACGTGCTACGTGACGCCTACTGGCAAAAAGAGTGTTTCACACTCGCCGTAATGGCAACAGGCGGCGCTGACTGACGCTCCCACGTTTAATTAAAGGGGTACTGACACAAAATTTCGCGGCCGAGACAGCCTGCGGGTTCGATTCCCGTGAACATGTGTATATCATCTGCAAAATATCAACAGCGAATATAGCTTGGAAGGTATTTTAAATTAATTTTGAAGTTTGCGTGAGCGATCGACTCTGTCGCTCTACTGACACCATCAGAGGTGACCCTCGGTGACCCCCCCTACTTCCCTCACGTGACCACGCTGCAACAAGTTAGGATGACGTCATAGCGGCCATTTTTCTTTTGCCGGTGTTTGTTCCGGCAGTCTATACTTCTCGGCGGCTGGTCGCGAATCCGTGGCCGCGGCGCACGCGTTGAAAGTTTTGTGTTTGGCGACACTGCTGTCCCGTTTCCTATTCGAAAGGACTTCTTGATGCGGACCGTGCGGAAGTGCGTCACAGTTCCGTGTGCCGACGTTATCGAGATCTGCGCACGCTAGGTGGCGATAGTTGCACCCGGCGGCTTGTCGTTTTTCGAGCTCTCTCAAACCGAAACTGAAACTGGTCGTTAATGAGGAGCCTGTAATTAATTATCTGTCGCGTGCTGCAGCAAACGAGGTGCCGTGTTATGACTAACAGGCCCCCAGCAACATATTGCAGCAAAAAAACGCGAGGCCAAAATCTATGTGTCAGTACCCCTTTAACATATATACCCTATAAAGTGGACGGGGGGATGACAGCCACCGTAGCTCAGTGGTAGAGCATCGGACGCGTTATTCGAAGGTCGCAGGTTCGGATTCCTGCCGGTGGCATGTTATCTTTTCGTCCACTTCTCTTTCTTCACATTTACATTACAATTACTTCTAATAACGTCCCCTATACTTTCCTTGGCATCATTGTCTGTTAGTTCTCATTAATAATGTGTTTAACAAAGCAAGCGAGCCCTTAAGTTCACACTCCTTATATATATATATATATATATATATATATATATATGTGTGTGTGTGTGTGTGTGTGTGTGTGTGTGGAGGTGTAACTGCAAAAGCAGTTACACCTCCATCTATCATTTCTGTTGAGGAACCCTGCTTAAAATTCGTATTTCGTCGTGTCGTGGCTACACGTGTGTTCACATTATTGTGTGTGTGTGTGCGCGTGCGTGTGTGTGTGTGTGTGTGTGTGCGTGCGTGCGTGCGCGCGCGCATGGCATAGAGGTTGCACGCGATGTTTCGAAGATCAACTCCACCATTTCCCGCAGCTCCCTCACTGACCTAACGCACGGTGACGATGCTCGGCTGCTTACCCGAAATGCGCGGGTTCGATTCCTGTTATCACTTCGTAGTGCTGTCGTCCTTCAGACGTGACCATGCCGGCACTGTAATGTCGTGGTCGTTGCTTCATCGTCACCGTACAGTTATTGTAATGCCTGTTAATGGCGGTGTTGATAGAGAGTCACGTGGAAGTACTGCGCATGCACACGTTCGAAATTTATGAAGTGCTGGTTATTCTTGGCGCCCGTCCGGGCTTGTTGCCGTCTCTTGTCTGAAAGTTTTTGCGTTTAATATTATCATGTATGGAGCTCGAACCCTCACGTTGTTAATGTCGTGCTGGTTTTCGTGATTAATAGAGTTAGCGCCGGAAAATCTCTGTCTACGCACGCACAGATGCACTTGGACCATGGTGTTAACGCGCTTACCAGTACAGACCGAGCTACAACGTGCGGTGTCGATGACGTCCATTTACCTCAATAGTCGAAGACTGCAGCTGTCACAGATGTAAACTGCAACCATGACATTCACAGGAAGTGCTGTTACCTTCTTGTGACTGATGTGAGGACCATATTTTACAGCTTTTGGCGGATCGCGTCCGCGGCAAGAGACGCGTAGAACAACAACATTCGGGTAACCGATTAACTCGAATAATCCAGCGTTCTTGCGTCGAAAAAATAAAAAAAAAGGACATGGCGTGAAAGTATACATAAGGGTTTATGACGTCGTTGACATGACAGAATGACACGGACAATTTTTGCCTCAAAGGCAAGACTTGCATAAGAAACGAACGTCATTCCATTTCTGTACTGATCAGTGAAAAAAAAAATGACACTGTGAAGGCAGCCAGCAAACATTGCATTTCGCTGCAGCGCGAAAGACCCTGTTAGAAACACCTTCACGTGCTATTGGAATGGATTTATCTGTGCCTGTCATTTTTTCTTTTGTGGCCTCTCTTTCTGGGTTCTCCTATCTGGCCGGTGAAGAAGGGACGACCCAAGTGCGTCTTGGTTAATGTCTACAGCTCACCCAGACACCAAAAAGCTGACTTTTCGCCGTTACTACACCACATATCAACCCTACTCGCGCGACGAGACAAACTAATTATTCTCGGTGATTTCAACGCTTGGCATTCAGAGTGGGGATATAAGAGAGACACAGCAAAGGGCACCAATCTTCTGAGGACAACACAGAAACACGACCTCCTGCTGATCACGCTGCCGGGCGTCCCCACCAGAGTAGGCAACAGCGTGGCTCGCGATACCACACCTGACCTAACATTTGTCAACGACGTAAGAGGAGTCACCTGGAGCAACCTGAACGAGACGCTAGGCAGTGACCATTATATTATTAATGTAACCTGCAACACGGCAAAAGTTCGCCAATCCCTGGGGACGGCCAAGCTCACTGACTGGAAAAAGTACAGAGAAAAACAACAGACAGCACTTTCAACACCAGCCTCGGCAGGAGAATGGAGCTTTTTCCTTAAAGACACATACAAAGCCACTACCAAAGAGTATCACACCACACCGGAAACTCCGGCGGTAGACAACCACCTGGCACACCTTTGGGAGGCCCGCAGAAGTCTAACAAAGCGTTGGAAGCGCCAAAGACACAACCGCAAACTACGTCGCTGGATAGCCCAATTGGCAGAAGAAGCAAACGCCTATGCCAGAGAGCTCAATAACAACAACTGGCGAAATTTCTGCGACTCCCTACGAGGCACCCTTAGCACCAAAAAGACCTGGGCTATTCTTCGTTGCATGCTAGACCCATCCAGCACGCGCACGGAAACAAATAACGTCATGAGAAAACTCATCGGAGAATACTCAGGTACGGAAGACGAGCTGATCCAACTGCTTAAGAATACCTACACTGGAGAAGCACAGACACCCTCACCTGGCCCCAGAGACTATCACGGCCAAGAAAACGGAGATCTTGATGCCCCCCATCACTTTCGCAGAACTCTACGCCGCTACTCAGACATTCAAGAAAAACACCGCACCAGGCCCCGATCAGATTACCAACGCTATGCTGAGAAATCTGAGTGATGCGACCATCCAACAGTTAACAGATTTCTTTAATGACATGGTATGGAAACCCAATGGTCGACTACCATCGGAATGGAAAACGGCGAACGTAATTCTGATACCGAAGCCGGGTAAGCCGCGCGAATTACGACAACTACGGCCCATCTCGCTCACATCATGCCTGGGCAAACTTTTCGAGCGAGTAGTCCTCAACAGATTAGAGACCTACATAGAGCAGAACGATCTGCTTCCATACACAATGTTCGGCTTCAGGAGAGGAGTATCGGCCCAAGACGTCTTCCTAATGCTAAAAGACGAAGTCCTCAACCCACCACCGGGCAGTCCGGACAGAATCTTGCTCGCACTCGATATCCAAAAAGCATTTGACACTATCTCGCACTCCACCATTCTTGAGGGGCTCGAAGACGTCGGGTGTGGAGATAGGATATATTGCTACGTGCAAGACTTCTTGAGCAACCGTACGGCCAGTGTGGGAATCGGTACGACACGCTCCCTCCCGTACGACCTACCGGGACGAGGCACCCCTCAAGGCTCGATAGTATCACCGCTCCTTTTCAATGTCGGCCTACGAAAGCTGGCACTACAACTGGAGAAACACCAAGATCTCGGATGTGTCATATACGCGGATGACATCACGCTATGGGCCACCCGAGGATCGTACGGCGACCGACAAGACACCCTCCAAAAGGCCATTGACACGGTCCAGGCCTTCACAAAAGAAGCAGGCATGAAATGCGCCCCTTCCAAGTCGGCCTACCTGCACATCAGACCAAAAAACACCCAGGCTAATAGAGCACCGACCCTACAACTCTTTCTCGATGGCGAACCCACCAAGAGGACACCAAACATTCGGGTTCTTGGGATGCACGTACAAGAAACGAGCAGCATCTGCATCGCGCTCTCCAAACTCAAGCGCACGGTACGCAGCATCACCGCGCTCATCAACAGAATCGCGCGTGGCAAAGAGGGAATGACGGAGGCAGACACCTTGCGATTGATGCACGCCTTTGTCATCAGTCGCATAACCTACGCGTTACCCTTCCAAGCCACGCGCCGCACCGAGACCGACCAGGTGGACAAATTAATTCGAATCGCGTGTAAGGCGGCGCTAGGCCTTCCTGAGAGCACCAGCACGGAGCGCCTACTGGAGCTAGGAATGCACAACACCTATGAAGAACTCGCCGCAGCCGCGATCATCGCTCAGCGAGAGCGCCTGAACGCGACGCCTCAAGGACGTTGTCTGTTGAGACGCCTGCACTATACCCCCTGGCGCCGCAATTTTGCGGGGACGAGACTGAACTGCTACCACACGCACTACGAACACGGATACATGTAGATCCCATTCAACGCAACATGCACCCTACATACCACGCAAGACGAAGACAAGCCAGGGCGACAGCTCTCCTAAAGAGGCAGGACTACCCAGACACGTATTTCGCGGACGCAAGTCAATACCCGCGCACGACAACACCGAGCCCCACTTTCGCGGCGGTAGCGACAAATAGGGAGTGCACGATCGCGGCTGCATCATTACGCACCTCATCCATCGCTACGGCGGAAGCCGTGGCTATCGCCCTGGCCATACGAGCCGCCGAAGCCAAGGAACAATCGGCATATATACTAACCGACTCGCAGGACGCATGTCGCCTATACCTGCGGGGAGTTTTACCGGCCAGCAGTGGCGTAGCCAAGGGGGGGGGGGGCTGGGGGGGGTTCAAACCCCCCCCGAAATTTTTCAGTTTTGCTTGCGTATATATGCAAGCACACATACAAACGCACGCACGAACATACATAAAGTACGGTTGAACCCCCCCCCCCCCCCCCGAAAAAAATTTCTGGCTACGCTACTGCCGGCCAGCGTCCTACGCATCCTGGGACCGACCCTCACACAGGACCATGGAATAACCTGGTGCCCGGCACATGCCGGACTGGACGGCAACGAACGGGTAGACCGCCTGGCTCGAGACATGACAGGCCGAGCCGCGGAACACTCCGCCCCAACGAACGCCCCCCACACCCGGCACGCCACGCGAAATTCTAGAATTTCAAAGGTTCGCACGACGATCCAAGGCTACTCCACATCCCAAGCTACTCGAAGCACCTCACCGCACAATTCGGTTTGAATGAAACCTTTCACTTTTATCGTGTGCTCAACTTCTTGAAGTCATCAGACTTGCACCGGCGGTTATAGACTAATCGCGTTATTATGACTGTGAAGTGCGTGCGTGCTTTGCCTATCTATCTCTCTTTCTCCATCTTTGAAACTCCCTCATCCCTTTCCACAGTGTAGGGTAGCACACCGGTCTTCTAGACTGGTTAACATCCCTACCTTTCCTTTCTTTCCTGTTCCTTCCTTTCACTATTATCATGATTTGAGAGCTGTTGGTTAGTACTAGCTAGTTGGTACTCCATACTCAACAATACTAAGTGAAAAAACTTTCTAGACAAGAGACCGTAAGAAACACGGACTGGCGCTAACTTCCAGTTTTTTTTTTATTTCAAATGAATAGCTTTACTCACAACCAACAAATCACAAATTTCGAACATTGCTCATGTTCAAAATCGTTGGTATTCAGCGTCCGCCCTGCCTTTTTTTGTCTCGTCTGTGTTTTTAGCAATGCTTTCAAGGTTGTAGCAATGTTTTCCTCGATAGATATTTACCAACAGGCTCCCGTTCAAACTGTTTTATGTACTGCAGTTTTCCTTTTTAGGGTCATTGTCTCTGCTTTATTATAAATTTCTGCTTTGTCTTCTTTCAGTTGGTATAATGGCGCACTATAGCGCTGTTTTTGAATCTTCCTTTTTTTATTTTTCTGCCTGCGGTCGAAATGCATTAAAATCGTTGTGATTAGTGGAAACCATTGTGGGATGGCACCGGCAGGTTTTTTTATCTTCGAATAAAAACTTTTCTTAGGTTCCATTCTGCAGCTCGATACCCGCCATCATCATCACCATTTTAGCCTTCCGGTGCGCAAGCTCAGGCGCGTGTTGCGCGTGCTGCTCGTGGCCAAATCGTTCCACGGCAACCGTCAGAACGTGCCTGCAAGAACAAGCGCTGTCGAAGCTCCATTTTCTTCACCAGAGACTGACCAGTGACTGGAGATGCCGACCTACGCTGCTCTCAAACGCGCCGAAAGGAGGAAGTTCAAGGCCAAGGCGAAGCTGTCTTTCGGTTCGACGAGCAGGGGTCCCAGCAACCCGCCATCCCGCGTGAAGGCGGACCTACCGGACCTGTTCACCCGTCCCGAGGTGCAGCAGAAAGGCGAGGAAGGTGTCCGTCGTTGCGACGATTCTGAAGACCGGACCAAAGGCGCAGCTCCCAACTGCTGCTCAAATCATGAGAAAGCAGAGAAAGTGGTGAGCGAAATGCGCGTAGCTGAATCGTCCTTTCACAGAATCAAGCCTATGGACGGGAATGAATGGGAAGACAGCCCAAAGAAATCTACGGCCGACGAATCTACCACCGACGCAAGCGAATCTACCACAGACGCAAGCAGTTTTAACTTCGAGGGTAATAACATCACGAGTCGGGAAGCAGAGTCGGACGCCTTCGCTGACTCATATGCGGCGGATATTGCGAGGCTGCTGCGAAAAGCTCTGAAGAACGGACCGTCCCTTGAAGGAGGCCTGCTGAGCGCACTGAGCCCATCGCAGGTCCAGTATGTGGTCCATGCGTACGGTTCCTTGGCTGCCTTTATGGACCATCGCCCGGAATTCGAACTAGCCCAAGAAGGTCCCTACACACTTGTCGACTACGAAGACCTAGACGGTGAAGAATGTGACTGCAGCGGCTCATCTCATTCCCAGGCTTGAGCATAGCCAGGGACGCTATTCAAGCGGCTCGAGCGATGGCGGCCACCAGCACGCGCACGACGGCGAACCGGAGCGCGAGCGTTGCAGCTCGTCGAGCAGCAGCTGCTATGAGTCAGCCGTCGAAGAGCAATCCCGAAGAACATAGACTCAAGGACGCCTCTTGTCAAGTACCACTATCTTGCAACTCACGAGGTGTACAAGCGGTGCAAGAAACATCAGATGCCGAGGCACAGACAGATGAGTTGGACGCTTGTCGGTTCGTGGAGTTGCAGTCGACACTGCAAAGTCGAGACGCAGACGTCACGCAGCTGAAAGAGCGGCTCGAAAATGTCCGACAGAACCAGGTCAGCGAAGTACAGCAGCTGCGTTTGAAGACCGACCAGCTACTCCCAAGGCCTCAAGCAGCTACACCACAGTATGTGGTCAGGCTGAGGAACCGCGCTGCGACGAGGGAACAGAAGCCGATGGACAAGAACAGGACAGATGACGAGGTTAGCCCGCCACAGCCGCGGCTACCGCTGCGCCAGAGGAATCTGCTACCCCGTCTTGGACCGGAAAACAAGCTGCTGACACCTCCAGTAGAAAAACAAAGCACCGGCCACTGACACAGGCTGACAAGCCGTACTCGAGGTCGGAAACGCCGCTGCCTGCGCAAGAGTTGCATGAACTACCCGGCTGTCAAAAATCTGCTGATGGCATGCGCAGATGTCGTATCCGTGGTGTCGAGCCAGGGAAAAACGGCGAAGAACAGTAGTGATATGCAAATATCTCAAATTGTCCGTATGGCGAAGAGGAAACAGCCGGACCTCACTGAGACTGAGATCCGAGAGACTCTACGTCATTTGCGCATCACAAAAGGTGGATTATCAGGTATGACCTTTAGCGCCATCGTGGATCTTCTGCTCGGACAACTGAAAGCCGGCCCGCAAGACGAAAGAGTGAAGGAATATGAATGCCTACCACGGAAAATTCCGCATACTACGGAAAATTCGCTCTCCATGTTGCAGCTACCTGGAGAAGTGCAAGACTGACGTAATTTTCTTGCTTTCTTTACATTTTCGTGTATATTTTGACTTCAATATTTTAATGTAGTGTTGTTAATTTTTATTACCAATTTTGTTTTCATACGCAACGTTCTCGACATAAATTGTGTTTTCCCTCTGCTTTTTGTGTCACTTTCTTTTGAAGTATACACTGCACGAACTCTGCTGCCGATGCGGTGTATATGTACAAATAATTCCAGTTTTAGCCGCGGAGCTTTTGTGACCGTATCCGGCGATCGCGCAAAACTCTTTCCATTTGCGCAAAGCGAAGTGGAAGCATCGCGTAGCCATGTATAGTATAATATAGGAACGGGGTGGGAAAGGAAAGTGAGGGTGAGGTGCCTTCTTACGCTAGCGCTTCACATCCCGACAAGCTGCAGGACTTGCGTACTCTCTGCAGCAAGTGGCTATCCACACTTAATGTGCGAAATTGATATGGGTGATTCACAGCTGTGCTATTTAACTGATATTGAATGCCGATGGCCAGTTCATGACAGCAGAGATGCCAAGTTTTATATTGCAGAGAGCTTCAGGGTGAACGGCGGCGAACCTAAACAACTTCCACTGTCGCCCATCTTCATAAAGGTACGAGGCCGGTCCACACATTTCAATGATCTTGGGCGTGGGTAACTGTAGAGACAGCTTCCGATGAACTGCAGATAAGAACGCGTACGTAGTAGCCAATAGCAAAGGGAGAGGGAAAGGTGTGCGTGTGTTGTGTGTGTGCGTGTGTGTGTGCGTGTGTGCGCGCGCGTAGTGTAGTGTTGTACTTTTACTCAATTATGGTTTCTCGCGCTGTTTTTTAAGTTCTAA
The DNA here is from genome assembly GCA_030522465.1 of Rhipicephalus appendiculatus. Classification (NCBI taxonomy): domain Eukaryota; kingdom Metazoa; phylum Arthropoda; class Arachnida; order Ixodida; family Ixodidae; genus Rhipicephalus; species Rhipicephalus appendiculatus. The sequence goes on along the minus strand of JALIZH010032912.1, from coordinate 317,414 downwards.
GCGGGCCACACCACCTCGCCCAATAACCACTTTATACCTTTTCAACTGTGACATGGATCAACCTACTTTTTTGACTGTTGCACGGTGCTACAAAAAAAGACTACAAAAACTGATTTTGGGGGGGGGTCACGAATATTAACAACCCAGAGGCAGGCCCGTAGCCAGGAATTTTCTTCAAGAAGGGGGGGGGGGATGCACTTGCTGAAAGCCTTGACTATTTACCCTCTCGCAATACCCCTCTCCATAACAATTTCGGGGGGCGAAGGTGGGGGGGGGGGGGGGCAGGGGGGGGCTCGGGCCCTAATCCTCACCCCCCTGGCTACGGGCCTGCCCAGAGGAGATTATGGCGTCGCCCAGGCAGCCTACGTTAGACGAGGTGCCAAGAACTCCACGAAGGTCTTCTTCTTTTTCAATGTATCTCTAATAAATGAAACTGATAGCTAGTTTGCCCGATCATATCCTCTGCAGCTGTAACTCCATTCACACATCACTTTCGTTCGTCGTCCATTATTTATACGGCCGCTTTCTTGACGTCAACGTGCGGTCGATTACACACGCATTCTTCGATGGCGCAACATGCGGTGGCACAAAATGAACATGCCCTTTATTCACGCTACGTCCAGGGCAGTGGCGTAGCCAAGGGGGGAGGAGTTGGGGGGGCTCAAACCCCCCCCCCCCCCGAAATTTTTCAGTTTTGCTTGCGTATATATGCACGCACACATACAACGCACGCACGAACATACATAAAGTATGGTTGAACCCCCCCCGAAAAAAAATTTCTGGCTACGCTACTGGTCCAGGGCGTAGGCAGAAATTTTTTCGGGTGGGGGGGGGGGGGGGGGGCACCACTTTGATCTGAAGTGGGGGGCCAGGCAGGCAGATGTGGTCGAGTGTCTCATTTTGTGCTCTGTATGCTATGGTGAAAAATAATATCGGGGGGCCCCACGGGCCCGGTGTGCCACCCCCTGGCTACGCCACTGCGCTACGTTGGCGTTACGGTTAATACATTATAGGCGGCAAAAATCCCGTGCATTGTGACGAGAAGGGGGGGCAGCTTCCTATAACCTAGTTTAAAAAATATCCAACGCGTCACGTATCGATTCTGGTACCATTTATGTGACACATTTCAGAGAAGCCTTACTTTGCGCGTTTCCAGTAAAAGCCAGCCACCCTGCCCTTAATTCTGCTGCGATGACGTGCAACACGGCCGATTTTCAGGCTGCGAATTCGCTCGCAGCGAATAAACTTGGAGGACGCTTGAGCTTCGCTTTCAAGAGTAGAACGCGATAACGTAATCGGGCCCCGTGCGCATCGCATTCTCAGTTTCTAGAATGGCTTCGGTTTTTGCAGGATGCTTCAACCATGAAAAACGCCAGGCCTGTGCGGAAGGCGCAGCACAGCGAAAGCTGGAAGAGCGGCCTTTCTAGAGCTCTTTTAAACACTCTTGGGGCAACTACCACAAGCACACTTGCATGGTACCCACTACGCCATCAATCACCATAATTTTTGTGTAGTATGGAAGCGTCCACTATGCCATTATTCGTCATTCTTCGGAGAAGCGTAGTACCCGCGACACACTTGCAAGGCATTATGTGCACTTTGTTGATGCTGTGGCTGACGATGATGAAGAATTATGCCTGGGGCTTTTTTAACGGGTTGGAGCATCCAACGACCCAACTCGTTACGGTTCTAAAATGCCCTATAACACATGTTAAATCGATTACCTAGCCGACATGAAGCCTCCATAGGATCAGTTTGCAACGGTGTTTCAAGAACCGGCATAGCTCAGGGTGGATTAGTTCATTTATATCTATGGCAAATAGTTTCGCGGTTCTACTTTTTTCGCGACAGTTCCCATCCCATTATTCGATCATTCTTGCAGATTACATCTGTTAATGCCTTACCTGACTTGATTGTTTTTTCCGATTTCTCTATGCGCCCGTGTTTGTGGGGATTTATGCAGGAAGTTTTCATCGCTGTTCGGTTCCTCAAGGTCCGGTTTTCCATAGAATACTTATACACAGTATCACGCAGGAGACTCTACAAGGACTTGTTATCCATGCTTTTCCCGCCTCCGCTTTTTCGCTCAGTATATTCCGACCTTCCAGGGCATGATGTATTAAAACGAGTTCGGACAATGTATATTTCTCCTGATACAAAAACCTTCTTTTACAAACTCCGTACTGATACACTGCCGGTGAAATCATGGTTGCAGAGGAAAGGTATTTTTGTTTCTTCAGTTAACTGTCGTCTCTTCGATGTACCAGAGACAGCAGAACACTGTTTTATTAGCTGCAAAGATGACATTCTATTTTGGGACATCCTTCAACGAACTGTTAAAAATATTTTAACATTAATTCACATACTATACGTTACCTTCTCCCCACGTCTCTTGATGAAGTGCCCTTTGACATGTCTTTCCTTATGGGACTGCACAGTCTTTGGAAAACGCGCATGCAAGACCGTAATGCAGAACCAACCACTGCTTCAAGTATGCATTTCATGCGTTTGGCTCTCCATCTAAAGGACATTTACGAAGACATTGAAATCAGACGAGACTGGCATCCCATCTTGATGAGGTGCCCATCGTTACCAGGCTCCCTGTGTGACAAGCTTTGAAGAACTTTTGCCATTTCTCTAGACTTGCACTGTATATATATATATATATATATATATATATATATATATATATATATATATATATATATATATATATATATATATATATATATATATATATATATATATATATATATATATATATATATATATAAGCCTATGAATGCTTGTGCAGTGTTTGTGCGATTATTGTCGCTGAGTGAATGCATCACTACTTCATAGCTTTTGTGATAATTTCAGATACGCATTATAATACATACCACAACAGAAAAAAAAGCAGCATAGCTCAGTGGTAGAATACTAAGCTGCCACGCAGGAGGCGCCGGTTCGAATCCCATTTTATCCTCGGTATTTTTTATTTATTTCGTTTTTTTTTTCTTATTTCGCGCGATAGTGGTTACGGACACTGGCGGCGGCGGACAACTACGGCACGAAAATGGGCCGTTGTTGTGATCTCATAGCCGCTTTCGCTGTAAAACTAGTTGAACGGGGATGTGCCACTGAAGGCGGGTATGTGCCAAGCCGCATAGCCATGCATAGTTGAGTATAGCAAGGGAGTGGAAACGGGAAGCGAGGGTGAGGAGAAGGGATGTGGGGATGACGAGGAAGGAAAGGTGGAAGGTATAGGGTGAAGCATGACATAATATTTTTGTATAGTATAGTTTATAGTTTGTGACAAGCAGCTCCTAGCACAGTATAGCTATTCATAATACGGTATGGCAAGGGGGGTGGGAAATGGAAGTGAGGGAGAGGAAGAGTGTGTTGAGGGTGACGAGGAAGGAAAGGTGGGGACAGGGCATAACATGTCATAGCCTTGTATAGTATAGTTTAGTAAGTGCCAAGCAGCTCCTAGCATAGCATGGCCATGCATGGTATGGTATAGCAAGGGGGTGGGAGAGGGAAGTGAGGGAGAGCAAGGCTGATGTAAGTGTGACGAGGAAGAAAAGATGGAGGGCAGTGGGTAAAGCATGGCGCAGACTTTATAGTATACTTTAGCGAGAGGCTGTGAAAGAAGAGTGAGGGTGAGGAGGACCAATGTCAGCATGAGGAGGACGAAAAGGAGAAGGTGAGAAAGTATACCATAGCACAACCATGCACAGTATAGTATAGCAAGTGATGAGAAAGTTAAGAGAGGGTGAGGAGGAGTGATGTGAGGGTTAGGCGGAGACATTGGTAAAGAGAGCGCGCTATATAGAAAGATATAAAGAGAGAAAAAAAGATGAAGGAAGCAAGAAGAAATGAGAAGCTGTAGAAAGAGATAAAGAAAGAAAGAAACACGAAAGAAAGAAGATGAAGAAGGAAGTCAGTCTGCGTTCACCAGGTGGTGGCGCTTGCTTGCCGCCGGCTCCACATTCACAGGCTTGGAAGTGGCCTTAAGGTTTTCTTTAGAAGCTTTAACGGTAGTGTAACTGAAGAAAGCTTAATTTTAAAATATATTTGCATTTCTTTGTACGTATACCTCTTTCGAAACCCCTAACACCTAGATGTACTTGTTGGTGTGAACTGGTACAGCTCGGGAATTGGCACAACTACAGTTGAAGAGAATAAGGGATTGGGTTTGCTTGGAAAGAAGGGAAGGGAGGGGGGCTGCATGTGTGCGCGCGAGTTTTAGATGTGAAGCATCTTATGGCGAAGCTTAATCCGGTGGTGGTGGTGGTCGTGGTGGCGGTGTGCCGCGTGCCCACCCTTACTGCGCATGCGCAAACAGTTAAAAAAAAAATAAAAATAAAAAACCTCCTCTCCCCCTCTCTCTCCTCTAGGCATCCCTCCCCGCGGCATCCACACCCACACTGCGCATGCGCCTCCCTTCCTCTCTCCCCTCTTACACTCCCCCCTCTCTCCATCCCTGCCCGCGGCGTCTAACTCCCCCCTGCGCATGCGCGTTCCCCCCTCTCTCTCCTCTCCTACGCTCCCCCCCCTCTCTCCTCTACGCATCCCTGCCCACGGCGTTCACACTCCCACTGCGCATGCGTGTCACCCCCTCTCTCTCCTCTCCTACGCTCCTCCCTCTCTCGCCTCGCGACGCCGACGCAGGCAGCGTCTGCTAGCGAGTTTCTTGGTTGAAAAAACCGACTGCTCGCGCTGCACAACCGTTCACTGGCCATCCCGTATATATAGCAATGGATCTTGACCTCCAAGGTGGTGCCGGTGGGAGATTTCTCCTGTGCGTTGTTGAACAATAAAAATTCGCAGCGTGCGCGTTAACTAAAAGCGGAGTGCGGGTCTCTGTGTCCAGTCGGAGTCTTCTGTCTCTCATTGCCCATTAGCAGCGATTGGCATGTTCTAGTAGGAAAAACTGCTCCATCACTGCCTGCTTTGCGCCTCCCCAGTTTTCTCTCCTGCGCAACGCTGCGATGAGCGCCAGCGTCAACGCCGCCGCCAGTGTAAGCGTTAGCGCCCGCTGCTTCACATCTACACATGGTTCCCTTTAGCGGGAGATGGTGTAATTTTTTAAACCACCGGCCCTAGACTAACCCACAGAATCGGCTGCGTGCTCTCCTTTACTTTCACCGCTATCTGCACGCTTATGCAAATGGCTTCCGGCCCTGAGTCAATTCAGCAATAAAGCAGCGTGTTATCTCTATACTCGTGGGAGGATCGCAATCGCGCCAAGGGTAAGACGACACCCAAGGTGGTGTGCAGCTTGTGTAGATTGGCGGGATCACGAATGCGAGCCGTCCACGTGGAGCACGCCAGTAAACAAACAAAAAAACCGGGCGAAGACTGGAATGAACCGGCGTCATTTTTCGTGGTCACTCGGGAGTACAGACGCACCGCGAGGGTGTAGCGACGATTGCGGCCTGACGATAGACCGTGTCTTCCTACCGGGGTGAGGGGACGGGGAACCAGATATGCTGGCCGGCTGCCACGCGAAAAGACATCGCAGGAGTGCGGATTCGGAAACACACATTCAAAGAGGGTGTTTGGTGCCTCGCGTCGTGCGACCAGAATGAAGCGGCGGATTGTAGTACGTGATTGAGCGCTGCAGGCTTATTTGCGAGAGAGCGACGGAGCTTCGGTCGTGACAGGAGAAACTGCGGGGGGGGAAGTCGTAGCCCCGGTGCACCTCTAGGTGACTTGTATATTAAATAGAATAAGCTCTGTGTCAAGACACGGAAGGCCAGCTTCAGAAATGCGCGGTATGCGAGCACTCCTGCCTCCGCGTCTGCGACGTGCTGCTTACAGCTGTTCGCATGCGCGCGACAAGCCTGGGCTTCTCGGACTACAGCATGGCGTACCAGGCACAAGAGCCTCTGGGAGCTGGTGCGGGCTCTGGGCGTGCTCAAGGTGTGCTCGTACGACTGGCTGGTGGACAACAGCCAATGGGTGAGCTCTGTTAGCGCGAGCAACTACGACAGCTGTGAAATGAATATACCTAGAAGCGGCAGGTACATTATAGCGTTCCCTACTTCCGTGTATCGGGGTGGGTCTTATAACCACTGAGATGTATAACAGTGTGGGGCACTAACTTTAGGATACAGTCAGAGCCCGATGTGAGGGATTCCAGCAACGTGAACGGTTGCCTGGAGGACTGGCTATGTTAAATCGATTCTTCTCGTTGAAGTGTTGTGTCTTTGTGAGACACAACGAGCGTGTTTTATAATCAGCGATAAATGCGCGCTAAGGGAGACAGTACACCACACAAGCGGAGGCACGCAGAAAGATCGCTCTACTGTCCATCACACTGCGTTGAGAGAGGACCGCATCGTGGTCGAAGAAGCCCACAGATTCGGCCCATGGACAGAAACGACCGGGAATGATAGCGAATCGCATCAGGGGGAGAAGCAGGACCAGCACTCCTGGTTATATTTCCCGAAAATAATAAGAAGCGCTTCTTTCTGCTCAGGCAGTGTTCTGGTGTGATTCATGGAAACTTCGTACGACGGATAGATGAATGACATAAGAGATTTCACCAAAATCCCGCAGCTCCTGACCGCGGGTGAGCGGGTTCTGGGCCGCCGTCTCCTGGGCGCCCTGGTGGGCCCCACTTTCTACCGGCAGTTCGTGGGTGGAGCCACACCGCAGGAGATGCGCACCTGCGTGGATAGGCTGGCCGCTGCTCGGGTGCGCACCATGGTGGCCTGCTCTCTCGAAGACGAGGAAGACAGCGCACAGAGGAGAGAAGCGGGGGGCCACTTCGGCCTCGCAGAGGTAGTGATGCCATTTACAGTGGCCACCCACCGCTTATGCTTCCAGATTAGCCCTTTGCAGGATTTCTTATATCTCCCCGTGCTTTCAAAGTCGACGCGGTCTGTCGACCACAACGTTTCTTACTGCGTCCTGAAAGCGCATATTAGGGGCGAAGCTCCTTAGGGCCGAGCCTTGTCGTCCATCACGCTCCATAAAACCGAAACCGAAACTGAACACCTGCACAACGAAAAACGAAAATATCTGTGTAAAAAAACCGACTCTATGTGTACATCAATGAAGTATATGACAGCGCAATACATGATCACCTGCGCCGTCCGTCTGTCCGTTCGTTCGTGCATCTGTCCGTCCGTCCGCCCGTCCGTACATCTGTCCGTCCGTCCGTCCGTCCGTGCGTCCGTGCATCTTACCATCCGTCCGTCCGCGCGTCCATCCGTCCATCTGTCCGTCCTTTATACTAGTCGGCGACTTCAACGTACACATTATGGATCTAAGGACCTAGCTTCGCCCACTCGTCATCATTCACTTCGTGGAGATGCGTGGATTTTTTTTTTTTTTTGAAGGGATGTCATAGAAGAGAGAGGAAAAAAAACCGGAATTGGAAACTGAAGGGGTTTCAGCTAAATCCTCCCACGAGCGAGACGACGGAGTTAATCGCCATCGGGGTCGTGCGCAATGCAGTGATACGTCCTGTAGTTTTGATGTTTTAGAACCAGGGGTCTCAAACCCACCTTAGCTAACGGGCCGCAGTGATGAAGTTTAGTCTCCCCGCAAGGGCTGGGACAGAGAAAAAGGTTGGAGGGGAGTGGGGAATTTTAAGAAATCGTCAACTAACGTCACTATTGGAAAGAATTCCTTTCCCAGATCTCATATACGGGTCATTACAGTGCACTTGACGTCAGGTTTCGAGTAACATATCGATAATAATCTGCAGAATGAGTGAAATCTGGACGCCAATTCTCAACTATAGAGCTTTTGTTACACGGTTATGTTTTAACACATGGAGGTCGCATTCTATTTGAATCTTTGCTGTAGTGGTACTATATCAAGACGTCATTTTGGCAAATGAGTAGGAATATCAGTTCATTTCCCCTTCAAGTTTAACCGGCTTCCCCCAAAACTGGTGCTGTTCTTAAAGGTAATTTCAAGTGGACGTGCTTTACAGCACCCACTGAAAGGTGTACCTGTAGGAGTTGAAAGGTGTACCCGTAGAATGACTGGAGAGAGGAAAAAAACAAACAAACAAACAAACAAACAAACAAAAAACTAACTGCCGGACTCATTTTAAACAAACTTTATTCATTCATTAATTCGATCGAATTTTGCTGACAAGTTTAAATACGACGGATAATTTTCCTAAGAGGAACTGTCAGATTGTGGGAGCCATTTAACTTAATAAGACCGAGCCGCACGCCGCGTAATAAACATTTATTATCAAATTACATTCTTATCAGAGCGGATCATCAAGAATGTCAAACATTATGTAATGGTGCTAGTATGGGAGTGAGTATAATAGACCATGGCCGGACTAAAAAGGTTCGCTAGCGTTCCGGCCCTTAGCGGACTGCACATAAACTATCTACTTTTTTTTTCAAAATTAATTATTGTTGTACACAGCATACTTCGTTCTTATCATGTATTTTTATGATTGCTTGCGTATCTAATTTTGCATCACTAGAATACTTCACATAATTCAGCTTGAAAAGTGGTTCGAGAAGCTGTACCCGTTCTGAAAACGAACGAACATATTTGCTAGCCGATTGGTCGAGGCCCGCGCGTACGTCCTCTATCCGTGACGCAGGCACGAGCTTCGGCATAATCGTTCGCTGTAACAATCTCCGAAGTACTTTCTCTATGCTGACTCAAAAACTGCTTCAGCAGCTTCCCTTTAGCATGTTGGATTAAACGGAATCACCTGATGCTGACCCGAAGGTCGCAAGCTCGAACCCGGCCGCGGCGGTCGCATTTCGGTGGAGGCGAAATGGTAGAGACCCGTGTATTGTGCGATGCCAGTGCACGTTAAAGAACACCAGATGGTTGAAGTTTCCGGAGCCCGCCACTACGGCGTGTCTCTTAATCATATCGTGATTTTGGGACCTACCCGAGATATTAATTTAACTTAATTACTATTATGAATTAATTACTGTTAATTTAATTATGTTACTGCATGTTCATGTTTGGACTTGTTTGCTGCATTTTCATTTGTATTAACCTGATTGTCTTGTTAGTTCAAATTCTCACAAAATGTTCTACAGTGTATTTCGATATCATGTTTTAGTTCATTTGCCATCAGGGCTGGGCAGTATCGAAGATACATGTATCTTAGATACTATCTTAGATACTCTTTGGGTATCTTGTATCTGTATCGCGATACGTCGCGCAAAACGAGTATCTGTATCTGTATTTCCGATACATTGAATAATGTATCGTGTATCTTAAGATACAAGATACTACTATAGAAACGCCACCCTGCGAAACAACAAACGTCAGCTGAACTCTGCTTATCAAGCTGATACTGCTGCCACTAAGCCACCTCAATAAAGTTAACGACAGTGATATTCCTTTGTCTTTTTACCAGCATGCTCCAATGAGCATAAGAAGTTCCTCATTGACGACAATGAGGAACTTCAACCAGGAAGCTGTCGTATGACTAAATGGGAAGATAGCCGTCAATGGGAAACTTCAAAAATTATTTTCTTCCTTAAAACAAAATTGTAATGATAAAACTTGCATATAAGAAGATCTGTTTATTTGCTTTCGATTGAGGTATAAAGCTCATTTTTAATTGGAGCACCACGCGGTGAAAATTGCGTCACAATGTGGACGAAGATGACGATTTTCTGAAATTCGTGACTTTTTCTCGTAATGTTTAGAAACTTGAAGGGTCTTAAAATATTTTTTGCGCAAAATATACCTTCCGTAGACTAAGAATTCATGACTCGGACATTCACACAAGGCAAAATCTTGCAATGAAAAAAATGCAAACATAGAACTTTTTGGCGAAATTCTTGGAGGCGTATATGGTAGAAACATTGCGCTAATATTATTGAGCTTCAAACACCTTACACAAACGCCTTTGCTTAATGTGTAAACCAAATTTGGTGTAGAAACAAGGAACTAAACTCTTGGAAAAAATTTTCTCACAAACAACACCCAGACGACAATCTGGGAATTTCGGAAGGCACCTACGTCACGAAAATTTTTTTTCTCTCCGTAATATTCTAGCAATTCCCTGTTTTCAATACAGTAAATCAGCATGGTTTTTTTCGAATACATTTGAGATGGTCTCCAAAATGGCTGGGACGTTTGGCGTGGAATATGACCCGTAACAGATGACATTTTGGCGTACTGTATCTTTGTTCTTCGTGCTAAATTATGCAAGAACATTTTTTAATGATAGCTTGATTGTTAGCACAAGTGCTCTTTTTGCTGTCCTCCGTTTGCATGCCACACATTACCTAGGCCTCTGTGCAGTTTTTTTCCCGTTTGTTAACTGTAATAAATCTTTTCTAACCTCCTCCTCTATTCCTTCTCTTATTTGTTCTTATTTAGTGGCGTCATTGCTACTATTTAAATATCTACATTCCATGCGAGTTTACTGTTCAGGAGATGTTACGGCAAAGGTAAAATAATCTGAGCGTGCCTAATGTTTTCAGGAACGAAAATTCTGCTTGCGATTCAATAAAACAGCGAAATTGAGTTTAATTTATAGCAATGGAAAGTATAACGAAAAATCTTGAAGACGTTAGGAAGGGGATTTGAGAAACATAATATCAAGTACCACGGTGTCCTCATCAGCGTCCCCACTAGCCCTTTAGTGCTATTTTCCGTGGGCACTGAGTTTTCTGTTGTCTGACTTTAACACCTAAGTTGACGATACATCATGCTCTATTTTCCTAGCTTTTAGGGGTGCCGCCTGTATCGTGTTTATAAAGGGTGTCACGTAACTGGAACCAAATATATACAAAGAAGTGCTTAACCTCAACTGAATAAAACCATACGGACTATGATAAAACCAACGATGGGGTTTACTGCCATGTGGCTCTCATTATGGTATCTTTATATTGCGCTTAATTTCTTTAACTAGGATGAGAGATGTAACATTTCTGCTATTAATTTTGGGGCCAAGTATGTTTCTTTGCGTTTTAAAGGGCATTCTAAAACGACAGATCTGACTTTTTGTGGAAAATTACATGCTACGTAGTGATTTTGCCGGCGTTTAAAGAAAGCCGGAGAAATATGACCACGTTACGGCGCTCATACGCTATTGTGCTGCAGCGCTCTCAGACGTGCTTCGAGCGGACCGCGGCGAAATTAGGGACCGTGGCTTAGGCATCGGCTCCACAGTACGTCACCATTTCTGACCGCCACACACGGCAAAGAAACACCTTCGTCCCTGACAAGCGACAGGCTGACGGTCCGCGCGCCAGTTGTTTCGCTCGATGCGTGCTTAAGAGTGCTGCAGTACGACAGCGCATGAGCGCAGTCACGTGGTTTTATTTGATATTTCGCGCGCTTTCTTTAAAATACAAAATATATTCATCATGCAGCATGTACGCCGCCAAAAAACAATTGCATCGGTCGTTTTTAAATGCATTCTACGATGTGACGAAGCGCACTCTGCCCTAAAGTGAATAATAAAAATGTTACATAATTGACCATGGTTAATCAACCAACTAAGCGCAATACGAAAATACCATAACGAGCGCCGCATTACGGTAAACCATATGCCGTTGGTTTCATTAAGCCACGGTTAAACGTTTTTTTTTTAATATTTGGTTCTACTTACGAGAAACACCCTACATGTATGTTTATTCACTTAGTCATTTTTTATTGCGGAACTGCCTCGCTATTTGACTTAGGTGTATTCGCTTTCCCTTTTTATGTCCCTGTAAAGTCCATTTTTGTGTGTTACAAAAAAGCTGGCAAGCAGGCTAGAAGTCAGTACTATGAATAGAAGCGATATCCTGCGACGCTTTTTGCCACGTACAATACATCTGGGAAGCTTCTGGGCGGCAGAAGTTCTCTCAGAGAGGAAAGAGTAAAAGATGGCACGCCAGTGAATATGTTGCTAACGAAGAATTTACGCAAGTTGATAGGTAGAATATGAAAAACCACTGCTGTTTTATATCCTCAGTGAACTGTGATCTTTGACTCGGTAGTTATCGTCTTCACATGATGATTCACAAGAAATATCGCTACCAGCGTTATTGCTGCTCTGCAGCTGTCGGGTGGTCAGCTTCTACGAAAACGGTAATACGCTTACGGACAAGGTAAGACTCTGCACCGGTATTTGTGCCATCTTGCGGAGGCTTCTTATTGAAGTTCTTGCAATTAATGGGAACCCGCTAGCTGGTCGCCAAGTACAGCAGCGACACCCATGAAACACAAAAGTGTCAAGTAAACAAATGCCAATAACTTGTTTCGGAATGAAACTAATATACTTTAAACAAGAAAAACATAACTTTCGGGATTCAAACATATATTTCATTAAAATAAACAAAGTTGGTCGCAGTTAAGACATTTTCAAGCAAACATTTCTGTACATAGGTATTTGAGTCGTAATTATATAGATCTATAATAGCAAATTTCCAAATGTATCGAAGTATCTTAAGATACAATTGGGAAGTATCGTATCGGATACATTCATTCTGGAAGTATCTTGTATCTGTATCTCCGATACTTCTTGCCCGAGTATCTTGTATCGTATCGCGATACAATTTCAAAGTATCTTTGCCCAACCCTGTTTGCCATCAAGTGTTCTTGCTTTTTCCAAACTTCTTTCCTGTTAGCAAGGTGCTATTAATTGATGTTTTATTTTTTCTAATTAGTACAGCAGCCTAGAGCTTTGGGACCTCCTTCTGTATATTATGTTGCTATGTAACATTTTTTTGAATGAATAAAAATATACTTCTCCTTCTTAACGGGATCACCTGGTATGCCATAGGCTTTTGCAGATGGACCCGAACTTTTCTTCTCTCAATTAACTTGTCGCTTGCATGTGGATCGCAAGTCACGTGGCGTACGTTGCTTCAGCGCATGCGTGTGCTCCATTCGCGCAGGCGTATGGCGATGTACGGGCGCAATGGCGAGAAAGTCCTGTCGTGCCTACGCATGACGTCTCAGCTGTGCTCGGAGTCACCGATGATGCAGGTCAAGATGAGTGGACTGCTGCCACCCAAAATTATTGGTACGTGATGCACACACCGCCGGTTTGTGCGCGGTTCGTGGTGTTAGACGTGGCAGGATATTTCGGCAAATGCGATCGCAATTTATCCATTGCATAAGGACAATGCTATACATACAGGATTTACCCGAGGCTGTTTTTAAAGCCGAGACACGCATTTCAATATTACGAGTAATTAGGAAAAAAAAGATTATTTTTAAAAGTAACGTAAAAGGAAAGAAACGGGACTGATTGCAGTAGAATGCTTGAATTCAGTCACTCGAACCCTTAATCGGTTTCAACCACCGGGAAAATCTGACGCCGCATGTTTGTGAGGTGTAATAAGTTTTCAGCATGCTTCAGTCAGACGCAAGAGAAACTAAAATGCCGAAGAGCGCAACTATCCACATCCTTACAACAGTCGTCATTGAGTGACGTCACTGATTATGTCCCATCATCGTTCGCAGAACGCTGTGCGAGAGAGGTTGTGGCTTAATGTGGGCGCATAGGTTCGCGGTGGAACCTTTCTGCGCGCATGAAGCCTATTACAAACGCCATGGATGGCGGGAATCCGCGTCTTCTCGCACGATGTACAAATTGAATATTCCGCCACTATTCTAACTTTCACAAATACTAGGCCTAATAAAATGACTCACATTGAGTCATTTGAGAATGTATTTACATGTAGTGCCGCAAAAAGAGCTGCGCAAGCTGGGTGCGCCATTGATGCAATTATTTTAAAGAGACTATAGATCTGTACAATGCGGAGGCCTGCATGCACCATACACGCTAAGAAAAAAAAAGTAATTTGTCTCGTTTTTGGGAGTCCTGACTTGCCACGTATATGACTCTCTTTTGGGTATCACGACTCTCAGAAGAGAGTATAGTGACCCCCTAAGAGAGTTCACGTGTCTCTTTAAACAGAGTCATGTACGGGGAAGTAAGGACAAAGAGTCACAAAGAGTCACAAAAAGAGTCACTCAAAAAGATTCACATCACTATTTTTTTTCTTGAGTGTAGGGATCGTGGTAATCGAGTTCGTCTCCTCCTATATCGATGCAGGTGCACCTGACACGCATCTTCGATACCGCAGAGAAACCGGAGCTCATCGTCGGTTGCCTAGGCGACGCGATTCGCAGCGAGAGTTACAGGGTAAGCACGACGCAATAACAAACAAGAAAGACTGCAAACCAAATTTCCTGGCCATGCACAGGTAAGGAAGAAGAACTTCTGAGACCGAGTGGAATACCACTCTAAGTGAATCAAATTTCAAATACAATTTTTCAACAGTTTTCGCTCATCAACTGTTGTCATTATTAATATAAAGCTACGTTCGTATACTAAAGAAAATTCGGGAGCGCCTGCCCTGTGGGAAAAATTGGGGCAAGTGAAGCTTGACGTGCGCGTGCCTGACGTGCTACTTTAACCAGAGAACGACGAAGGTGCTGCTGAAGTTTCTGAGGTCAACCAGCCTCGATGAACGACTTCGACCCTCCCGTACTTGAGTGTGCGCGCGTTTTTTTTTTTCCTTTGTATGTTTTAACCCTATATTGTTTTTTTTTTCTTTCTTACCTTTCTGTCCTGATCACCAACATGCCCACGATGAAAATAGCATCAGTTATTCGAGAACGGCGCACACAAATGCGCAAGTGACCAGCGCACGTTCGAGGGCCGCCTTTCTGTATCCGACCGGCGCCGGGCTCTACCGTACGCCAACGCCGCCATCGAAATCTATAACTAATAGCATGCTTGAAAAAAAAATGGCGAAGCTTGCACTAAGCACTAAGCTGCGCAGGGCTTGAAACAACGAAACTGGACGATAGGACTTAGCTAGGTGGCTAGGTGATGTAGATTGGTTCTAGGTTGCTTCTAGGTCGTTGCTAGGCTTTAGCTTGGTGCCATCGAAATCTGTAACTAATAGCATGCTTCGCTTGAAAAAAAAAAAATGGCGAAGCTTGCACTAAGCACCAAGCTGCGCAGGGCTTGAAACAACGAAACTGGACGATTTTGAAGATTAATCTGTTTGCCGCTATAGGCTGTTTCTAGGACTTAGTTGGGTGATGTAGGTTGTTTGTAGGTTGCTTCTAGGTCGTTGCTAGGCTTTAGCTTGGTGATGCTAGGTTGTTTCTATACGTTGATTCTCAGCGCAGAGAGGTTCGGTTAAACCACAGACAGTCGCAGACACGACACGGATGTCCAAACTCCAGAGACAGAAACTCGCGCTGAAACCAAGCGTTCGCGCCTCTCCTATAGATCTACGGACACGTCGTCGTTGGCGTAAGGCCTTCCATTGCTTCGGGAAGGAATGGAAGGCCTACGACAGCCGCCGTTGCCTTTCCCGTTCCCTGGTATTCTCTCGTTGTACCTACTCGGGGTCTTCGGCTCGCCAGCCGTCGTTTCGCAGCCATTTGTTGTTGGGCTAACTGTTCGCCTTCTTCATATTTTTAGTGGACCAGTGGTGAGTAGCGGGATTTACCCAGTTTCTGTGGCACATACCCGTTTATGATGATGATAGGTTTCTGACAGGCCGCACCAACAACTTACGGCTGGCTTAAACAGCTTCGCTATTTAAAGAAAACAGGCCTTTCGATGCAGTCGCCTTCTTTCGTTCGTTGACCGAGCTGTAACATGCTTTTCCCAACTCTCGACTCTTGTGACAGCGTACACTTGTAACGCAGTAGCGCGCGCACCCTCGGAAGAAGCCGTGATATGATAGCCCTACAGCCGGTGAGTTGTCGAAAGAGTGAATCAGCGTTCCTTTTATCTCGCTATAGGGAAGTGAAGGTATCGTGTTATGTGCGACTCTGCGAGTAGCGTCTTTTGACCTCGCCGACGTCAGTTACCACGCGCGCGCAGCTCCGTGATTGTTTACGTTTATACATTGAAGAGAGGGGTGCGCTTACGCAACATACGGAAGCCGAAGTCGTTTCTCATAAATATCAAAGCGTCACGCGGAAGGAGAGTGTTTATTGTTACACGGAATCTGTTGTACAAAAAAAGTTGGAGAGAAAAAACAAAACAAACACAAAAGGAGTATTACTGGGCACTGCGAACAGTAGCACAGATGATGGGTATAACTTGAACAAAACGTGCTGGTTGACAGCGGAGCTGCTCAGCTTTTCGTTATGCCATGTGGCGACACCGGAAAACTATCACCATCATGAACCGGCACGCACTTCTTTTGTCGTCTTCTTTGTATTCTGCTTTCCTCCTAGAACACATGCGCCGATTTGTCTGGCGTGGGATGCAATAACAGTGATGTGCGAGAGAACGAGTACAGAGAGAGAGAAAGAAAGGGAAGAAAGAGAGAAAAATATAAAAAAAGAAAGAAATCGACAGAGAAAGAAAGGGATACAAAGAAACAGACACAAAAAGAGATAAAAAAAAAAGAGAGAGCAAGTCATGTACAGTACAGTTTAGCAAAGGGTGGAAAAGGGAAGTGAGTGTGAGGAGAAAGAAAACGATAGGCGAGAGGCTAAAGTATAGCGCCGTCTCATATAATATATTATAGCAAGATGTGGGAAAGGGAATGAGGGTGAGGAGAAAGAAAAGGATAGGTGAGAGGCTAAAGTATGATACAGTTTTGTATAGTATAGGGGTGGGAAAGGTAAGTGAGGGTGAAGAGAAAGAAAAGGACGGGTGAGAGGCTAAAGTATAGCCCAATCTTCTATAGTATAGTATAGCAAGAAGGTGGGAAAGGGAAGTGGGGGGGAGGAGGAGAGAAATGAGGAGGGGAACGCCACCAGCTCCGCTGCTTCCTCTGTCTTCGCACCACTGGTGCGCAGCTGCCGAAATTTTTTATATAAGCAAAAGAAAATAAATAAAAACGACATTTCAAAGAAATTCTGGAGGCTATCCACTTAGGTGTCTGGTAACGGCGCTCGCTGTTCGGTGTTCGTTTGCCCTGGCGTATTCATTGGGCTAACTTTGTGTCTCGCGCGCTGCCGAAGCGGATCTCAGAGGCCGCGTAAATAGAGGCGCGAGTTTGACATCTGTTGCGAGTCGGTCACAATGTTTTAATGAAGTCAGTAAATTAATTTCTGGTCATTATCTTAACTCAACCTATGCTGCAATATCATATGTATCCAATATAACTCTTAAATTGAACCAGCACTATAGATTTATATGCTTTATAATACTTATTTATTGCGAATATTCAGAAGACCGGAAGTGAGTGCTCGACCGGAAGTGCTTGGAATGGAAACGAGATTGGCTCGTTGCTCGTGACACTAAAAAGTTACAGCGACGTTTTGCTCCGTGAACGCTTGCGATTAATTTGTATTTCTTCATCCAATATTTATACAATTAGAAAACGGTTCTTTGTACTTAAATACTTTCATTGTTAATGTCTCCTATTATTGTAGTATTTTTTTTCAGTGAAATTACTGCACCCCGTTTTTTTTTTTTTTTTTGGTTGACTTGTTTGTGCCTATTTCGTAATTTCTATCTAATAGTCATGTACAGGGGGTCCCGGCACGGTCTCCTGACCTTGATCTTCTGTATATCCTTCACGATCTAACCATACTTTGCTAAATAAAGGTCTCATAAAGGTCTCAAATAAATAAAATAATTAATAATTAATTGATTGATTGATTGCTTGGTTGGTTGATTGATTGATGCGCAAGCGAATGGGTGCTATCCCGTCGGTTATTTCCGCAGAACGTCTCTCTACGTTAACCAGGGTGGTATATGCACACACCACGACGACGGTTCGGCAAATGGGGCATTTATATGCTTGCTAATAGAAATGGCTCACTCGCTAGCCCTTGGCCCCAGCACTGGGAAACCAAATGTCCGGGGTCATCGGGTTTGATGTGTAGGTGTTTGCTTGTGCAATCAGACGCCGTGGTAGTCAATTAGTACGTAAATATTTTCTCCGCCTACGCGCGTTACAGGTGTTGGCTCTCAAGCGCCTCCTTCGCCACGCTTCGTCGCTTCCTCTTTCGCCTTCTCCGCTTTGCCTCGTCGGTCTCGTGTCTCCGTCATGTTCGTGCTGGTTTTTCCAAGTATGCATCGTTTCCAACTCGCCCACCTCTTACCTTACCTCTAGGTGGCGCTGCGTAGGCCACACTCAACGACAGCGCTTTGACACATAATATAATAATATATGGGGTTTTACATTCCCAAAACCACGATATGATTATAAGGGACACAGTAGTGGAGGGCTCCGGAAATTTCGACCATCTGGTGTTCTTTAACGTGCACTGACATTGTACAGTACACGGGCCTCTAGCCATTTCGCCTCCATCGAAAATGCGACCGCCGCGGCCGGGATCGAACCTGCGACCTTCGGGTCAGCAGCCGAGCACCGTAACCACTGATCCACCGTAGTGGACGATTTGACACATGGGGAATTCAGGATTGCACGTAGGAAGCATTTATCATTTGTGTTCTAATTCGTGCAAAGCAAGCGCTCGCCTTTTTATAATAATAATAATAATAATAATAATAATAATAATAATAATAATAATAATAATAATAATAATAATAATAATAATAATAATAATAATAATAATAATAAAGGTTCAGTAAGACTTGCGGGACAATAAACAGGAGAAGGACACACATGTGGTACCACCCACGAAACTTCACGCATGAGCAAGCACTTGATAACAGGTGTGCATTGCATTGCCCCCCCCCCCCCCCTCATATTAACTGCGCGGTTTAGATAAATTGCATGGGCTCTCAACTTTTGTGCGAGAATTAAGTGCCCGAAGCATATGCAATGCTGTCGATGATGCAGGAATACTCCGACTTGCCACTGGAGAGCAGTGATCACAACTTCGTCGAGCTGGCGCTGAGGAATCTTCGCAGCGTGTGCCAGGTGAGCGCAATAATCATCATTCCCGAGCTGAATATATTTAGGATAACCCGAAGGTATCGACAGTCGTGCTCGTTTAGTTTCTGTGGAAAGTAGCCTAATAAAAAAAAATTAAGAATATTTCAGTTTTCGATACGAGGAACTCTAATTTGAAAAGGAAATAAAATTGTAGAGAACAACCGAAGTTAGGATATATGAACCATTCCGCCACTTAGGAACGTGAACACTCTATGAAAGCACGCTTATTCTAGCGCCCAGTCTCTTGTACAGTCCGCTACGCTGTTACAGAGAGCGTACGCGGCAGTGGTTCAGTTATACAGGTGCAGGCGGACGCGACACCTGTATAGCTAATCCAGAAAACCTACCACTCTGAGTGATGTGATTAGGGACGATGTAAAGCTAAGTCCCTGGTCTATATAGGTAAACCGTTTAATCCGTACTACGCACGTCGTCATTGTTGAAGTAGGTATGTGCTGCTTTGTGTTACGCAGGTCGCAGCCGCGTCAGGGCTTTTCAACAGAATGCCTTGATCGGGATCTTCCACCCATATTATTTAACGGAATGCATCTATTCGATGACTGTTTAACTACCGCGTTGGCTCACATTACTAGAAATATTTTTTAGCGCTGGCTAATGATGGTTAGTTTGGCCAAAATATGGCTACTGTTGGCTGATATTGGCTAAATTATAGTTAATGTCGGTTGTAGATGGCTAATGTCGGCTTGTGTTGGCGAGATATTGGCAGCTGTCTTGCTAAACGGAGGCTATATTTCACTAAATGATGGCAAATACTGCCTACGACCTGACTAACGTCCGCTAATACTCTTTATACTCTGTTACAACAGCAACAATTCCAATCTTGTAGCTGCCTGCACCAAATTTGTTTGAAGCAGCGAGTTTGTCATTACACTTCGGCCGAACTCGAGTTTTGGGTTGCAACCAAGACAGTGCTGGTGCGGGGAACACGAACGGCCGTCGCACACGGTGCGTCATGCGTTGCTCTTTCGATCGCAGACGGCGAAGGAAGCCGGAGTGACAATCCTGGTGGACGCTGAGTACGCGAACATGAACGGGGGGCATCGAACTTCTTGGTCTGGCTCTGATGGCAGCCTTCAACGAGCGCACCCCGCTGGTGTGGAACACGTACCAGTGCTACCTGACGGTAAGGGGGCACGTCAACTCTATCGAAAAAATATCGTTATCCCTGTAAACAAGCAAATTAGGCGTCGTTGGCGCTGATAGACGTACACTGAATTTTATCCTGTTTTCTTCGTCCCGGGTTCTCAGTCTCTTGCAGATATATCTCAGTGTCTGTGCAGTTCGTTCAAAAGAGAGATGCGTGTGGTTCTTTTTGTGCGCTTCCGTACTAGCAGAGTGCGTATTGTTGCGTCTTTCGCTGAAGTCTTTTGTAAGGTGCCTTATATCAGGTATTAATACGAATATTTTCGTAATAGTTTGACCCAGATGCTGGTGAACTATTCGATGTGTCACAGATGCTACCCGATGAAAGTCACAGCCGCCTTGGAATCTGCTTCTAGCTAATAACGAAGATAAAACAACAAAAAAAAGAGAAAAAGCAAACAAAGTAACACTCGGAAAGACCACTTCAACGTCTCTTGAAAATGCAGTCGAACGTTTGCATAAAAAAGCGTTCTCGTGGAAGTAATATAAGAGCACCAGAAGAGAAACGTGGGCGGACTGGAGGATAATGATTGGAGAACGTAACAACATTCTCAGGAGCGCCATCACGATGTAGGGGGAGAAAACTGCTTTGATGGCGCAGGACACACCCGACAAGGTGTCACGACACCTGCGCCTTGCGGATCGCATGGACTGCTCGTTCGGCGTCAAGCTGGTGCGCGGTGCCTACATGGACGGCGAGCGCAGAAAGGCCAGGGAGCACGGCGAAGCCGACACTGTCTGCAGCAGCTATCAAAAGACCAATGAGAACTACGACACGTAAGCGTAGATTCTTGCCACCGCTGATTCTTTGTATGCATTACCATAAGCGTGCACAGGGTTCCCCTTCAGGGGGGGAGGAAAGGTTCGTTGCAGCGCCCCCCTCCCCTATTAAGCCAATGTATAGGGCCGACTTTGCGCCCCCCCCCCCCTATCTTAGGTAACTTGGGGGGGGGGGGGGGCGGCCGCCTTCTGCCCCCCCCTCGTGCGCACGCCTATGTGCATTACCAACACAGTGATGGAAGTGTCATTTCTGAGCTGCGCTTGCAGATCATTTCATCTACGCAGTGGGTCGTTGTCAAAGCATACCGTACAGTCTCCAAGCAAGCGTCACGGCCATATGATGTGTCATTTCCTAAAGGAAGACCGGCAACACATACAGCTCATACAGTCGAAGCGGAACGCTAAGAAAAACTTGGCATCGTTGTTGCGAATGATGTCATTTAGTCGAAGTACAATGGATTGTCCCTAAAGTTTCGGGTTACAATGGTATTCTGAAAACGACTGACGTGTACTTAACCTTACGTTCATCTTGGGCATCACATACCGATTCTCGACTGCTTTGTGTTTGCGAGAATATATTCGACAACTTTAACGAGGAGACATCGAAGCTCTCTTTTTTTAAAAGTTGACTTTCGCTTTAAGCAGCGGTGCGATACTGAGGCTCCGCGTTCTACTGCGTTGTCTCCTCACACGTAAAAAAGGATGGTATTCTTTTCCCCGAGGCGTCACAGAAGAAAACTTTGTGCAGGTTTTCAGGGCTACATTTTTTCGCCATGTTCAAGATGTGCGCGTAGTTTGCCTCAAATAGGCTAAATAATAAGGCTTTATGGGCCAAACTCACCATATGATCAGTCATAAAACACGTCGTTGTATGGAAGTTTCTCTTTAATATCGACGATCTCGGTTTCCTTTAACGTCTATCTAATTGATGGTAGACGAGGGATTCTGCACTCGCTTTTCATTTGAATGCAATTTACACTGCCGAAATCAAACCGGCCGCCTCGAAATGACATATATCCACTCAGATGCCGCGACGGGCAGTGATGGAACGCTTCTATTCAAGGACAAGTGATTGGCCGAAAAAACGTCAGGTTGGCCCTGTGCGTACAAACTAATGTTCGCGACTGCCTCCGCTATTAGTTCGAATTCCTGAAGGCATACACCTGCGCGATGTACAGAGCATTAAGCGAACGCCATTTATCGAAGAACATGACACACGGGCTCGAAAGAACTGGCACCTTCCATAGACGGTGTAGCAATTCTTAAGATTCGTCAATTATCCTCGATGTTCTATTGACTCGCAATCTTGCTTTCGGTTAAATCGCGTATTCTGCATAATTTTATTATCCTTTCGAATATTTCTGAAGTACAGCTACGATATAGAGAACAACAGGCAATGTTTAGATGTTCCTGCGTTTATGCTCTGTTCTTTCAGGGTGCTGTGCTACCTTCTCGAACACATCCATCGGTCTGAGAGGGAGTGCCGTCTGGTGGTAGCGACGCACAACGAGGACAGCATACGCACTGCAACCACACGGTATGATGCCGCCGCAGAAGTAGTGGTAGTTGTAGAAACTTTGTCTTTACTATTATGGCTATTATGGCAATGGTGACCGGGTCCCCTAGTCCACGTCTCCACTGGCCTGTGCGGCTCACTGGACTCCGTCGAGCACAGCAACTTGGCTCTTGCGGCCATTAATAGGCACCCATAAAAGGCGCTCAACACGCGCTGCAAGTTTACTACTCATTTTCTACTCGACAACCATTGTTGTCGAGTATCTCATATTTAATTTTATTTAGTATGCTTACTGCATTGATTAGGTTACACGTTTAATAATTTCTATTGATTGTTTCCCTAACACTTGTCATAGCCTTTATTTTTGTCGCGCATCGTTCATATATTTCAGTTTTAAATAAGTTTTTCATTTATTACATCACCATACCTTGCCCCCCTTCTCCTCCCTTCAGGTTTACTTAGGATAATTTGTAGAAAGCACATAAGGTTACGCGTCACTTAATATATTAAGGCATCTGAATAGTCGTTTAGTGCATGTGGTATATAATAGTATAATCTTACCCAGCATTAATTCCTCTTTCTTATTCGCTCATTTTCCCTTTGTTCTAATCCTCGCTCGTTATATTGTATGCACGAGCCTGGAATACATCGCTACTTATATGCACGAGCCTGGAATATATCGTAAATATAGCTATACAACCTTGAGCCACTAGTAATGAGCTGTAATATATTTTGCGTCCTAATTTCATTAGGCTGAGGACCACAAGATGCCGAGCAGGTGATCCAACGAAATTGCCGTACTATCATCATATTTTGGTTGACCCGTTGTACATAAAAAAAAAATGGTCTCAGTAGGCACGTCGTGTTTTGACCTGCGTTTTCTTTTATTCCTAGAATGCAGGAGCTGGGCCTGGCTGTCAACGACAACAGAATCAGCTTTGGACAGCTGCTGGGCATGTACGATCACATCACTTTCCCACTAGGTGGGTAAGCAGCAAACGCTTGAATCCTAAATTGACACTTCACCGTAAAACAAAGCATTCACAGTTTCGCCGCAAGGGCGAAGTAGTGAATGCGAAAGCCAACAAATCGGAACGGGTTAAAAAAATGCGCCCACCTACCCCTCCCCGAAGGGAATCGTGAGGAAATGCGAATGCATTTCGCGCGCGCTTCACTCCATTTATATATGGTGGTTGTGGTTCGAAGAAGGAAAAGGCGCCTGATTTCTGCAGCCCGGTCGGGAGCAAGGCGCAGCGCCCTTTTTTTTTGCTTTTTCTTGTTTTTTTTAATTGTTTTTATTTATTTTTTAAATTTTTTTTTCATGTATAGCTCCGCCGAGCTCCGCCGCAGTCCGCTTTTAGTTCACCCGCACGCTGCGAATTTTTATTGTTCAACAACGCACAGGAGAAATCTCCCACCGGCACCACCTTGGAGGTCAAGATTCATTGCCATATATACGGGGTGGCCAGTGAACGGTTGTGCAGCGCGAGCAGTCGGTTTTTTCAACCAAGAAACTCGCTAGCAGACGCTGCCTGTGTCGGCGTCGCGAGGCGAGAGAGGGAGAGGGGGGGGGCGTAGGAGGGGAGAGAGAGGGGGGCGCGCATGCGCAGTGGGAGTGTGGACGCTGCGGGCAGAGATGCCTAGAGAAGAGAGGGGGGAGCGTAGGAGAGGAGAAGAGAGGTGGGACGCGCATGCGCAGTGGGGAGTGTGGACGGCGCGGGCAGGGATGCCTAGAGGAGAGAGGGGGGAGCGTAGCAGGGGAGAGAGGAGGGGAGGCGCATGCGCAGTGAGGGTGTGGTTGCCGCGGGGAGGGATGCCTAGAGGAGAGAGAGGGAAAGAGGAGGTTTTTTTATTTTTATCTTTTTTGAAAGGGTTTGCGCATGCGCAGTAAGGGTGGTCACCTCCTCAACCTGTCCTCCTCCTCCTCCTCCGCGGACAACGCCAACGCCAACGCTGGACGCCTGACATAGCCCGACTATGAAATGCATTCGCATTTAAAAGTAAGGCTAGCAGCTAACTCTTTTATCATCCAACGCGGTTTAAGTCAACAAAATGAATACGTGAGGACAGAGCGGGCGGCTGCAGCAACGAAGTGACCTTCGTTCTGCGCATCACGTCATCGCGAACCGAGCGGTAAGAACAACACGTACAAAGCTATGAGCTGTCTGCTGATCGCTGTAACAACAAGGTGCTCTACTGCGCCCGGTCCAGCACAGTCAGGAGTATGCCGGTGCCACGCAGACACACCTTGAACGATACAAATCTGGTCGCCGATTCCGAAACATGGAGTTTTGTTCTGCGGTTACGTTTCAACAGAAGGTGACCTCATCAGTTTCCTCACGCAAAAAATGCTAGAAACTATCCACGTCCTATTACTTATTAAGAAAATATTAAAAAGTATGGGAGGAAGATAGTCACGTGGGGGGCCGGGCCGGGCCGCTAGCGAAGGGTCCTCGGTCCGTGAGCGCCCAACATGAAATGTTTCTGACAATCCGGCTTAACATTTGTGTACCCGTTTAAAGGCACTTTCTCTTGCTCGCATGCAGCCGCCCGCGGATACAACGTGTACAAGTCGATCCCGTACGGCCCGCTGACAGATCTGCTGCTGTACTTGGCGCGACGGGCCAGCGAGAACCGGTCCGTGCTGAGCAGCCCCGTCGTCGAGAGGCGTATGCTGGCCTCCGAGATACGCCGCCGACTCACGGCGACCTGGAAGAGGCCCCTGGAACCAGCGCACGACTGACTGGGACGTCGTACGAGATGCCGAGGCTGAAAGTTTACGCGCCGCGTGTCGAGAGAGATACGATGTCGGCGCGTTGCCCTCGGCCACAAAACGAGAACTCTCGGTTTACACAGCGCGACCTTTGATAATTTCCAACTGCCCCGAGCGGCGGGATCAGTCAAATGTGCTATCTCTTCCGGCTCGAAATGAGCATAATCTGAGCTTGTTGGCAATGTTAGAATGAGCCGTGAGCTCAGGGAAAGCTGGAAGCTTGAGGAGATGAAGAATTCTTAAACAGAAGGTGTCACTGTTGAAGCATTGTAGAGGTCTTCGTTAGAAGGAGCAGCATTATTTGGCTGTAGGTTCGAAAAACTCGTCTGACTGTCTGTGCCCCCCCGTCCCCCCCACCTAAGTCAAATAAACGTGTGGTGATCTCGTACAGACGGAATCATACTTGTCTAAGGGCTGGGGATGCTGTAGTTGTCCGCAGCCGCTACCTCGCGTTATCTAGAAGCTTCCGTTCATGCTTGAATTATAGCATAAGGACCTAGGATGCAGTATGACTCTGTTATGTATTATCACGGCGTCGGTCTTTGCATATTTCTTCAGAAAACCGCAGCTGAAGCAGCCGGCTAGACGCTCTAGACAAGTGTGGTTCCTTCTGTACATACCGAAGTACAATATCGACCCACGGCGTATATGAAGAAGACTTCCTGTAGTCCAACACTGGGCCGCGGTCAGCCGGGCGTTAGATTATACCCCTGTCAGGTTACAGAATATAGGGGTTGAATGCACAGTTTAAGCCCATCCTTAACAGTGGCCTGCAGATGTGGCGCGATGATGACGCATAAACTGCTTATCATATACATTAACATGCACGTGCTCAGTATACTGGGACCAAACATCTAGAAAACTAAACATGTGTAAAAAGTAAACGAGATGGCACGTAAGATGGCCGCAGGGACTATTGGTCTCCCAGTAATAGAGACTTCGTGGATGAGGCAGCGCTGTGGTCGTCCTTAAGGCAGCGAGCAAAGTCGGGTAGGTCCAGGTTTCGTTTCATTAACGACACGCTTGAGGAACGCGAAGAGTTCGAATATGACGAGTTTAACTCTTGGCATCCCTTTATGTCCCTCTTATTCATTACCCTTCTACATGAGTATAGGTTGAATTTCATCGATGTTCGCAAAAAAATCTGCTAGATTTTTCGGCAAAGCCAATCGTCCAACATATACAGGGTGTTTTTTTTAAGCAATACAAGTTTTTTTCTTAAAAAAGTATAATGGTTAGGCACTTGTCGTCTTCACAGCCAATTTCTAGGCCGAGGTGAAAAGATTTTGCTACTAATTAAGTCACTCAGAAATGGCTTTTAAACAAAAATAACTTAATTAACTTTTTATTACTAATTTTAGGGCGGTTGTTTATATGGCGAAGTTGTTCTACGTCACAATTTATGGCGAGCCTAATTTAAAAAAAATTAGGCTCGCCATAAAAAAAGACCCTCTGCAGGCGTAATGTCGGTACAACGTCATATATATGTGGTTGCAGTGCTAGCCATCTAATCTTATAACAAAGCAAAAAACATTACTTATGTACTCCTATGATATATATAGGCGTCATGTCGGGTTAAGGTCAATTGTGGTTCCAGTGTTGGCCCCACTTTTATGGCCGTCTGACAAACATCACATTTGTATTCCTATGATTCAGCAAGCAATGTTCAAACGTTGCTTGACCCCGGAGGAATTCGCTTACGAATGTTACGTATAATACTAACATCATCGCAACGTAAAGTGCACTTCGTTTCGATAATACTGATGTCTGTGCTTTAACGTGAGTGCTGACGTTACGTCAGAACAAAAGTTGTCCTTTAAAAGCCAGTGTAGTTGACGTCCCTGGTGAGCCCACCAAACGAACACAACTACAACGCTTACAAAAAACACGCCGATCGACCTCGTAACGCTAAGCTCAAAGCCAAAATAAATGCAGCATAGACACTTACTCGCCGACTGCTTTGCATGAAACCGATTCCCGCAAGGCGTCGGATCTGCCGAATTTTTAAACACACCTGCGTATTCAATTGGTATGTGATACCTTGTTCAATGGACGTTCACAGCCATATATTCTTTTTTTTATGTTGCAGTGGTCCACGTACGCAGTGACTGTTATTGTTTGTTAACTGACAATGAGAACATGCTAGAAAAGTAAGACCCTTTAAATGCTTTTTGTTTCAAACTCAGTCATTTAGAAAGCGTAGTACGCGCAAAAAGAAAAGAGCGTGAAGGTTAATGACTAGAGGCCGGATTTATAGGCACTAAAAAATCGGGTTTTAGGCGCCAAAAATAGGCAGGCAAAACACAGTTTTAGGCTCCCAAAATCGTAAATATAGGCACAATAAATTTTTACAAAAAATCAAATTTTCGAAAACAGACGTGCGTGGGCTGTGTCTACGACAGGAAAGCAAAAAAAAAAATGTTATAGTTCATGATGGCACAAAGGCGCCAATGGTTTAGCATAGCCTTTCAATTGTCCTTGTCCCGAACGGTTCGCAGAACACGGTCTCTCCTTTTATTGTCCAGCATGGTGAGTTAAGTGACCACCGACGAATAAACACGCTCCTGGGTCTCATTTTTTTTCGGCTTGGCTGAGAAGGGCAGCACAGGAGCAAATAGCCAGACCGCTAAAAGGCCATAAGGGTCTTTTAGCCTCGTATTAACCGGTTCTAATCGCACAGGGTCAATTTCTCCTCTATCTGTGAACACCTTAAAGGGCCCCTCACCGGGTTTGAGCATTTCGAACAGGCAAGAGAAATGCATGCACTGGGCGCTTACGATCTCGACTGCGAAGATTTGCAACGCTACGCGCCCCGGAAAGAGATGAAATGTCAGACTGAACGCCACCTGCCTTTAATCTCACGGGCGCACACCCCAACATGGTGGAGGTGACGTACAACAAGGAATGGTCCTGCGTACGTCACAGTAGTACGTGAGACTGCGAGAATTTTCGAAGCGACATGTGTAATTTGTGCGATTTGTTGCTTGAATAGAAGAATGAAAGGTGATGGAAATATTAAAACGTACAAACGGAATCTGTGCGCTTTTTTTATTTATTTATTTTTTTTTACTTCGAATCAAGCGAGATGCGAAACTTAGCTTCCTCCATTCTGTTTGCGTTCGTGTTCTCGCCGTTCTTGCGTCGTGCCAGCGCCAGCCCTAACAACGCTTGGCGTGTTTTCGGTGCATCGCCCCTTAGAGCAGTTCCAGCGGTGCGACACTTTGTGTCGTGGTAAGGATACACGATCCATGCCAGCCTCTCCAAACGTGCGCGCATTGAGGGATCCATCCCACAGAAACAGGCAGTGCACTACAGAGAACGCCGAAACGACACAACACCGCTTGCGGGCACGACCTGGCTTGGGCATGTCATGCGAATGTAACCTTGCGTGCGAATGACTTGTTGATGCGTCTGCGTCGTGTGATCTTCCAGCTCCCAGTTGCTCCCATACCGAAGAGGGCAGGGAAGTAATTTGGCTTGCGAAGTCTACACGGGGCGAGTGGCAAAGGTTTCAAGCTCACCTCCTCGCATCGTGCTTTCGCGGCTCATAGCGAACAAATTAAAAAAAAATCTTGTTCTACAAAGCTCTTGATTGGGCACGCAACGACTTCAAGTGCCTAACTAAGATTTCTGATGTGATCTGGCGAAGCGCCCTTTAAGAAGTAAATTATTAACGAAACAAAAACCACGTGGACATCTGAATGTTTTTTAGCAACTTCACGGTTTCGCATTCGTTCTCCATCTTCCTGTAGCTCCACAGAGTCACCACCTGTTTCTTGCTGCAACCTAGTTCCCTATTTTGTTGAACTACGGAACTAGGTTGCAGCCCATAGAGTTTCGAAAGGTCAATTTTGCCCGGTAAAATGAATAACGGTCTCCAACTGTACTCGAAAGCAAAATTTGAGGTTAAATAGTGTTCATATAGGCACCGATTTTGAAAATAGGCATTTATAGGCCTTTATAGTAGTTTAGGCACGAACGTCAAAAATAGGCATTTATAGGCGCTATTAAAACACTATAAAAGCCCTCCCTAACCTCTAATTCGTGCTCATGTATCAAAGTGGCACGATAGGAACGCAAGGAACAAAATAGGCATTTGCCTAAAATCCGGTCTCTATTAATGACATACGCATACAAACAATACAAACGATAGTTCCAGATAAAACCGCCAGTCTCATAAGAAATGATAGCCACAATGATAAAATCGATAACGCGAGGTCGACGTCTGCGGCACTGTTTTATGCACGAAGTCCTCGTTCGGAAAAAAAATCGGCAACGTTACGAAGCCAATCCGGCACGCATATATTCAATGTCTTCAGTTGGAGAAGCTCGTAGCAGCAATATAAGTTATACTGTATACTTCCAAACATGCTCTGATACTGGATACGAGCGGGTACTCCTGCATCGATTTAGAGGATCGATATCGATTGTAGCCTCGACGGAAAGAAAAGAAAACGAAATAATGCAGAGTTCAAAGACTGGAGAAAGAAGCATCGTTGGCGTGTGTGACTGTAGACGTAAGCTAAATCTGCCATGGCTAATGCCCCGTTTGAAGCATCGAAATCATCTATGGAACGACGTTGTCGCTGTTTGATGCCTGGATTTTTTTAACAGCGAACCTGCTTAGCAAATCGTTTCTTGTGAGTCGATCGCAGCAAATTATCGTAATTTTAACTGTAATGTGCCACTGTACAGCCTACCAGAAAATTGTCAACATCCTAAACGGGTATGTGCCAAATTGGGTGAACCCCATTACTCACCACTGGTCCACTTAAAATGAACAAGGCAACAGTTATGCCAACAGATGGCTGCGAAGCGACGGCGGTGAGCCGAAGACCCCGAGTAAGTACAACGAGGGAATACTAGGGAACGGGAAAGGCAACGGCGGCTGCGAGAAGACTCCCCGAAGCGATGGAAGGCCCTACGCCAACGACGACGGGTCCCGTAGATCTATGAGAGGTGCGAACGCTTGGGTTCAGCGCGAGTTTCTGTCTCTGGAGTTTGTTCATCCGTGTCGTGTCTGTGACTGTCTGTGGTTTAACTCTAACCTCTCTGCGCTGAGAATCAACGTAGAAACGACATTGATTCACCTAGCTAAAGCCTAGCAACAACCCAGAAGCAGCCTAGAACCTGCATCACCTAGCTAAGGCCTAGAAACAACCTTGACGCATCCAGATTAGTCTTCAGAATCGTCCAGTTTCGCTGTTTCAAGCCTTGTGCGGCTTAATGCAAGCCTCACCAAATTTTTTGGGGTGGCTAGATGGGTGCAACTATGGCATATGGTAGACATAGCTTGAATGCAATCACCAAACGTGGTATTTGCTGGAGTTTTTAGACTTCTTTCGCAACGGGGTTAATGCCCTGCAGGAAACAAAAGTGCAGCTAAACGAAAACAAAAAAAGATTGTTCAGTTGAAGCAACACTTCTGAAAAACACACGCTATAAAATAAATAAATATATAAATAAACACATCCAACGGCTGAAAGAGTCTGTGGCTACATAGGAGGCGTAAGTCCATCGGGGGGTTCTGAATATATGCATGTTCGGGTAAGTTCGTGGTGGCTTCAGTCGGAATAGCCAATAGTGCCTAAGAACAGACAGGATACGGCGCAATCGATGAAACGGGTCGCACGTCGTAAATACTGAAATGAGCATACTTGGAATTTTTCTTTTCATGCATGCCTAACGCGAGCGCACTTTCAATCGAAAGGGAGCAAGAAGGCTCTTTGGGAACTTCGTTGGAAAGAAGCAGAGAATATGCACTTCTCTTCTGAATTTTTAGTTTTTTTTTTGGTACGCACATGCTGTCGAATCGCAGCAACTGCTGCCCCCCCACATCACAAAACTTCTCTGAGGTTGCCACGTGCCAATGGCGAAGACAACAGGCGGGTTCTTGAAATAATAAACGGTCATGTTTTTTTTCTCTCTCCCTCCATTCCTTTTTCGCCGCCTGAAAGAGCTTGAGAGCATTTTCACATCCGAGAAGGGCGCATTTGCTTGATTCAAGGTAGAAAATAGCTTAATGGTTCATCCTTGCGCACTAGGATTTTGCGCATGGTATTACGCGCTAGAAATTTCGCTTAAAAGGATCTACTAGCCGTCTTCGCAGCTGTACATAAGACCAGATCCTTAGCCAATCGTGTCGCTGGACGTATCGTTACCGGATGTGGCGAGACAGCGCCAGGCAACGCTGAGGACGAATACTTCGTGAGTCGAGTTACATGCAGTTTAGACGAAAGCACAACGTCCAAAAGAGGCCATAGTGGATAGTAAGTGTTACAGGGACCCTGACCACGACTCCCTAGAGGTTTAGAAGTTGTCTTCGCCGGAGAGTCCTGAACGTTCAATAATGCTTGCGACGACGCAAGTTTCCGTTGTTGGCCTATTGATGCTGGCGACCACGTCCAGCGAGATGGACCCTCTGCTTCGAGAAGTCGTGAACGCTGCCGTCGTTGAGCAACCCCGCGTGGCTCTGCTCTGCTCCGTAGAAAACGCGATGCAACTGGGCAGGTTCGGTGAAAACTTTTCGTTCGCGTACACCTCTTGGACTTGCATTACCGGTTCATGCTACGATTCTTTCCACAGATACGTCGCCCAGAACAACGTATTCGCCAGGCCGGCGCTGGTCCTCTGCTTACGCAACGACTCAGGGGCCCGAGGGCTTCTTGCGTGACGTTGATCGGCTCCAAAAGTACCACGCTAACGTGCAGTGGGTATTTCCAGTGCGCGAACACGAGGACCTACTAGGAAGGTTAGAACGCCCATGTCAGGTGGTTACTGTGACCACCCAGGAGATCAACGTACCCAGCGATGACTACAGGTTCTGCAATGAACGACGAGTCTTCAGGAAGGTAGACGCGCGTTTGCTAAGTGGTCGAGTACTCCCGAGAGGGACGTATCCGAAAGAACGAAAACATAACGTGCGCTATTTTTGATGAGCCAAGTCACAACTGCAGTTTGGAAGAATTCTATTTAGTCCACGCCATCGTAGAGGCGTACGAGGCACTGAACAACACGGTACGTCTGTGGTGCGGCGGCTCCTCGAAGACCGATTCGTTGCTTATGGACCGGCAGTTGGACGTCCTTTTGGGATTTCCTCCCGCGAATTGCTATCCCCGCTGCTTCTTCTACGGTTACGCCATGCGAGCACCGACGTCGATTTGCTTAGTCGGCCGTCGTGGTCGTCCCGTGCTTCCATCGTTCTCATGGAACTGGTTTTCAATTTTCATTCTTTTCTGCTTTTTATCGCCATTTGCAATCACATTTTGTCTAGTATTCACGGCGCACGGGCACTTCGCCGCCCAGAGGAAACCGAGCTACTCGGCGCTGCTTCTTTTCCTCGTGAGCACGTTTTTCGGGCGCTGCCCACCGCAGCCGGTGCGACCAGGCGCCGCGTCCGCGACATTCATAGCAGCCGCATGGCTGACGGGGACGTGGCTGCTCCTGAATTTCATTCAGACCGACATAACAGCGTCAATCACGGCTCCGGAGTATTCACCAGAGATCCGAGGCATCTACGAGTTTGCGGCGCAGCTGGATTCCGGCCGCATGCTGCCCTGTACGACCAGGTCAGTGTACAACCGTTCCAAGGTGTTCGACGCGAGCGTGTCCTACCTGCGGTCCTTGCGCGACGCCCTGAAAAGATGCGGGAAGGAGTGCTACGAGCGGCAGGTGTGGGACAGTTGTGCCGGCGAAGATAAAAACTGGCGCGTACGGTGGCGTCATACCGTGCGTCGAGCCTTTGCTGACCGAGGCGTACGAAGCAGGGCTGGTGCCCGGGCACGACCGTTTCATGACGTACTTGGGCTGGTCAGCGGTGCATGGCCGATTTCCACTGAGGTGAGCTTACAGAACGATGTGATCTTCTCCTTTGCTTGAGCTGCCCGCCGGTTCAGTAACTAGTTCCACTAGACTTGCCTTTCAGTCCTCCGTTCCCTCAGAACACAATGTAGTCTATATTTAGTGATAATGAATTAACGATATGACATCACAGAGAGATGGTGCCTGAGCATCACGGCGGCGTCGCCACCTGCACTATGCTTTTTCTTTTTGCGCTTATTCTTGTTTACGAGACTTCCCTTCGCGGTAGAAATGCTGTTTCTTGGCGTTCTGGAATAGTAGCTTACGAAAGCAGGTACAATTATTGTTCTCTTTAGCGTCGCTTGAACGACTCTCCACTAACAGTGTGATCTTAAATGCTTCTAGCATAGCATAGTTCGAACGGTTCTCTGCAGAGAACAACAGCTTGTTGGCTATTGGAGTGTCTAAAGAATGCCTGCACAACCCAGGTCACCGTCAAAATGAATGATGAGTAGCGGCACACAACGTCATGCACTAACGCAGTCACTCGAAGTGGCTGTCTCGATATAACCAAATCATACACGCAGCAGGAAGGGGGGGGGGGGATCAACTCACCCCATAATTTTTGTTGTTTGTATGCATATTCGAACACGCGTACATACAAGCACTCACACGGGCATGCACGTAAGGGTGTCAGACCCCTTCCGGAATAGTATCCTAGTTATGCCCCTGAACCTCAGTGTAAAATGATACCACGACGCTATTCGCGATTCAAACTGAGCGCTCGCCACCTAGAGGCCGCGCCTGAAAACGGCGCTAACAGGGTCAACCTTGAAAGGAGATATGTTATCACGTTGCGGGCGCTGAGAAGCGGCCGCATAGTTCCTTTATTTTCGCCATGCCGCACGCGCGAGCCCTAAAAAGACGAAAGCGACGTCCAAAGATCATTGCTGTGTGCCGCAATGCGTGGCATCGTGATGGAAAGGTCGCAACGTATCGTTCTATCACTTCGCGAAGGATGCAGCAGACGACGCGCGACGGAGAACGGCGTAGAGCAGAAACTCACGCATTAGAAAGAAGGTGACGGACACTATGGTGGTTTGTTCTAATCATTTCGCTCGCGACGACTTCATTCTCTCCAGTGAGTACACCATCATTTAGGGTGTGTGCATCGTCAATATTCAGGCTTCTCAAAGAGCGGAGTATAGTTTCATTTATGTAAGCAAGCGCTTGAAGAAATTTGTTGCGTTATGTGTGTGAGTGTACTTTTCGCGTATGCTTGTTTTCTATGCAAGTCGTAGTGCTACCCATTCTCAAGCTGCTATACCAATACCCAAGCTGCTGTAATCCTTCCCCTCGAAAATTTTTGATTTCGCATGTGTGTATATACACGCGCACAAACGCACGCGCGAATATACATAAAGGATGGGTGTACCTCACCGAAAAATTTCCCGCCACGCCCCTGTCACTGACGTACGTTTCTTCCGTATGAACTGTAGTAGTGAAACCTGAACTATATTTATTATGGACAAACGTATGGCGTTTATGCCTGCGTTTGCTCTGCGGTGTCTAGAGACGGTGCTGTGTTCTCACTGAACGCGGCGCGCTGACAGTTTAGGTTCGTCAGCTCGCAAGAAATTTAAGAGGAACCGCAAAAAAATTACGCCACCTCCCGCTGAAGGGAACCATGTGTAGATGTGAAGCAGCGGGCGCTAACGCTTACACTGGCGGCGGCGTTGACGCTGGCGCTCATCGCAGCGTTGCGCAGGAGAGAAAACTGGGGAGGCGCAAAGCACGCAGTGATGGAGCGGTGTTTCCTACTGGAACATGCCAATCGCTGCTAATGGGCAATGAGAGACAGAAGACTCCGACTGGACACAGAGACCCGCAGTCCGCTTTTAGTTAACGCGCACGCTGCGAATTTTTATTGTTCAACAACGCACAGGAGAAATCTCCCACCGGCACCACCGTGCAGGTCAAGATCCAGTGCCATATATACGGGGTGGCCAGTGAACGGTTGTGCAGCGCGAGCAGTCAGTTTTTTCAACCAAGAAACTCGCTAGCAGACGCTGCCTGCGTCCGCGTCGCGAGGCGAGAGAGGGGGGGGAGCGTAGGAGCGTAGGAGAGGAGAGGAGATAGGGGGGGGGGGACGCGCATGCGCAGTGGGAGTGTGGACGCCGCGGGCAGGGATGCCTAGAGGAGAGAGGGGGGAGGTAGGAGGGGAGAGAGGAGGGGAGGCGCATGCTCAGTGAGGGTGTGGTTGCCGCGGGGAGGGATGCCTAGAGGAGAGAGAGGGGGGGAGAGGAGGTTTTTTAAGGCGAAAGCCTTTAATGTCTCATGCTCACGTCCGTCCGGTGTCCGTCCGGCGTCCGGTGTCCGTCCGTCCGTTTAGTGTCCGTCCATCCGTCCGTCTGTCGGTCCGGTGTCCGTCCGTCCGTCTGTCCGTCCGTCCGTCCGTCCGTCCGTCCGTCCGTCTGTCTGTCTGTCTGTCCGTCCGTCCGTCCATGTCCGTCCGTCCCGTCCATCCGAGCTCTGGCACGGAGCCAGGTGGCCGCCGGGATGCGCAAACGGACGCCGGTCGCGTCGGACTCTACAGCGCTCGCTCTTTGCTTGCGTAGCTTTGCCGTGCCCAGCGTTTGCAATCATTCTGACCGACGCCGTCTCAATGGACACAGGCGTTCACGGAATACACCTTCGAATTTACAAAGGGCCCGTCAATTTAAGAGCTGGAACGCTATGGCGTTTGCACAATGCACAAAGCGCGAGAAAATACTAACGCATGCGAACGGAGGAAGATTAGTCTCGCGTCTCGCTGCGACTCGCGGTAAAAAAATTAAAAAAGAAAACACGCACACGTTCGCTTTGTGTGTTATCCCACTGAGAGTGTAAAAGAAAAAAAAGACATGGCATAGTCAGTGGAACGGCCACACGCTTTCGCCGAACATACTTTAGAATGTACAAAGTGTCCATCAATTTTTATTTTTATTTTGAAAGGGTTTGCGCATGCGCAGTAAGGGTGGTCACGCGGCACACCACCACCACCACCGGATTAAGCTTCGCCATAAGATGCTTCACATCTTAAAGCGATTGTTCCAGTTTTTGGAGCGTTCGACTTGAGGGCGCATCGCCTGGTTCCTTTCCGACACAGTGCAGCGCAACATATTGGAGCAGGCTTGTTTCCTAGTGATGCATTTATTACCATTCCACTGAATAAACGATCGCTAATTGCCGGAAACCTCATGGGGTTAATTTAAAATTAATTTACTTTGATTAGTTATGAGTTTCTTAAATTTATTAATACTTCCACCAGGGTTGTACGGGAGACATTTTTGGGGGTGGGGCTCAACCACCCTGCCCTTACAAAAAAACTTGTAGCCTGTCTGCAGAAATTCTACAGACCCTGAGTCACCCGTGATGAGGAATGTGTGAAGACAAGTGACAAACTTTCTGTCACCCCCCCAGTCACCCCTGAGTAGGCAATTGGTACATCCATTCTGCAGAAAGTCTTCAGAGCGCAGGATGCAGCATGCCTGCAGAATGTCTGCGGAACATCTGCAGAACATCTACAGAAATTCTGTAGCATTTTTGCAGAAAATCCGCAACGTTTTGTCGCGGGTGAACAAAAAATAATAGCGACCATTTTCATTATCACAAACAGTCCAGGGACATGCAGCATCGAAGGGTAGAGTACCGCCCATACACCCATCAACACGTGCCCCCCAACATACAGACAAAAACAACAGCCAAGTAAATACCGAACACATAGACACTCACGCTTCACAACCTAACACCGACCACCCGGTATATATAGCCATGTTATCTGACCGGCCATTCAGTGCCGGTAGGAAAATTCCTATGCTTCAAAATTTTACATTTACACGTTCACAGAATACGTGTAAAATTATGGTGGACGTGAGGCAGCCATAAAACACACATATCTTTTAATCTACACCTGCAAAATGTGCAACGCTATTTTAATTAGTGACTTTTAATTATCAGCAGGCACGCTGTCGCATACGGCTGCAGAAAAGCTGCAGCCTTTCTGCAGACAATCTGCAGACTAGGTCTACATGGGGGGTGACTGGTGGGTGACTGGCGGGTGACTGAAAGGTGAAACCCATTTAATCATTATTATCGATTGTGTCATGGTCCAAAATATATAGATATATACGCATATAGCATATACATCCACACACACACGCACGGGGCACACATTAATAGACAAGTCTGCTAGCCGTCTGCTCGGTGTCTGCAGAAAATCTGCAGACTAGGTCTGTATGGGGGGTGACTGGTGGGTGACTGATGGATGACTGATGCGTGACTGATGGGTGACTGAAAGGTGAAACCCATTTAATCATTGTTATCAAATGTGTCATGGTCCAGAATATATAGATACATAGGTATATGTTATATACATCCACACGCACGCACTCTGGACGCACATTATCAGGAAAGTCTGCTTGCCGTCTGCTCGGCGTCTGCAGAAAATCTGCCGACAAGGTCTGTTTGGGGGGTAACTGGTAGGTGACTGATGGGTGACTGAAAGGTGAAACCCAATTAATCATTGTTATCAAATGTGTCATGGTCCAGAATATATAGATACATAGGTATATGTTATATACATCCACACGCACGCACTCTGGACGCACATTATCAGGAAAGTCTGCTTGCCGTCTGCTCGGCGTCTGCAGAAAATCTGCCGACAAGGTCTGTTTGGGGGGTAACTGGTAGGTGACTGATGGGTGACTGAAAGGTGAAACCCAATTAATCAATGTTATCAAATGTGTCATGGTCCAGAATATATAGATACATAGGTATATGTTATATACATCCACACGCACGCACTCTGGACGCACATTATCAGGAAAGTCTGCTTGCCGTCTGCTCGGCGTCTGCAGAAAATCTGCCGACTAGGTCTGTTTGGGGAGTAACTGGTAGGTGACTGATGGGTGACTGAAAGGTGAAACCCAATTAATCATTGTTATCAAATGTGTCATGGTCCAGAATATATAGATACATAGGTATATGTTATATACATCCACACGCACGCACTCTGGACGCACATTATCAGGAAAGTCTGCTTGCCGTCTGCTCGGCGTCTGCAGAAAATCTGCCGACTAGGTCTGTTTGGGGGTGACTGGTAGGTGACTGATGGGTGACTGAAAGGTGAAACCCAATTAATCATTGTTATCAAATGTGTCATGGTCCAGAATATATAGATACATAGGTATATGTTATATACATCCACACGCACGCACTCTGGACGCACATTATCAGGAAAGTCTGCTTGCCGTCTGCTCGGCGTCTGCAGAAAATCTGCCGACTAGGTCTGTTTGGGGAGTAACTGGTAGGTGACTGATGGGTGACTGAAAGGTGAAACCCAATTAATCAATGTTATCAAATATGTCATGGTCCAGAATATATAGATACATAGGTATATGTTATATACATCCACACGCACGCACTCTGGACGCACATTATCAGGAAAGTCTGCTTGCCGTCTGCTCGGCGTCTGCAGAAAATCTGCCGACTAGGTCTGTTTGGGGGGTGACTGGTAGGTGACTGATGGGTGACTGAAAGGTGAAACCCAATTAATCATTGTTATCAAATGTGTCATGGTCCAGAATATATAGATACATAGGTATATGTTATATACATCCACACGCACGCACTCTGGACGCACATTATCAGGAAAGTCTGCTTGCCGTCTGCTCGGCGTCTGCAGAAAATCTGCCGACTAGGTCTGTTTGGGGAGTAACTGGTAGGTGACTGATGGGTGACTGAAAGGTGAAACCCAATTAATCATTGTTATCAAATGTGTCATGGTCCAGAATATATAGATACATAGGTATATGTTATATACATCCACACGCACGCACTCTGGACGCACATTATCAGGAAAGTCTGCTTGCCGTCTGCTCGGCGTCTGCAGAAAATCTGCCGACTAGGTCTGTTTGGGGGTGACTGGTAGGTGACTGATGGGTGACTGAAAGGTGAAACCCAATTAATCATTGTTATCAAATGTGTCATGGTCCAGAATATATAGATACATAGGTATATGTTATATACATCCACACGCACGCACTCTGGACGCACATTATCAGGAAAGTCTGCTTGCCGTCTGCTCGGCGTCTGCAGAAAATCTGCCGACTAGGTCTGTTTGGGGAGTAACTGGTAGGTGACTGATGGGTGACTGAAAGGTGAAACCCAATTAATCATTGTTATCAAATGTGTCATGGTCCAGAATATATAGATACATAGGTATATGTTATATACATCCACACGCACGCACTCTGGACGCACATTATCAGGAAAGTCTGCTTGCCGTCTGCTCGGCGTCTGCAGAAAATCTGCCGACTAGGTCTGTTTGGGGGGTGACTGGTAGGTGACTGATGGGTGACTGAAAGGTGAAACCCAATTAA
Organism: Rhipicephalus appendiculatus; assembly: GCA_030522465.1. Lineage (NCBI taxonomy): Eukaryota > Metazoa > Arthropoda > Arachnida > Ixodida > Ixodidae > Rhipicephalus > Rhipicephalus appendiculatus. The sequence continues at coordinate 278,186 of JALIZH010032912.1, read as the reverse complement.
TCATTGTTATCAAATGTGTCATGGTCCAGAATATATAGATACATAGGTATATGTTATATACATCCACACGCACGCACTCTGGACGCACATTATCAGGAAAGTCTGCTTGCCGTCTGCTCGGCGTCTGCAGAAAATCTGCCGACTAGGTCTGTTTGGGAGTAACTGGTAGGTGACTGATGGGTGACTGAAAGGTGAAACCCAATTAATCATTGTTATCAAATGTGTCATGGTCCAGAATATATAGATACATAGGTATATGTTATATACATCCACACGCACGCACTCTGGACGCACATTATCAGGAAAGTCTGCTTGCCGTCTGCTCGGCGTCTGCAGAAAATCTGCCGACTAGGTCTGTTTGGGAGTAACTGGTAGGTGACTGATGGGTGACTGAAAGGTGAAACCCAATTAATCAATGTTATCAAATGTGTCATGGTCCAGAATATATAGATACATAGGTATATGTTATATACATCCACACGCACGCACTCTGGACGCACATTATCAGGAAAGTCTGCTTGCCGTCTGCTCGGCGTCTGCAGAAAATCTGCAGACCAGGTCTACAGAAAGGTCGAGTCTGCAAGAAGGTGACTAGGGTGACTGGTAGGTGACTCGTGGGTGACAGAAAGGTCAAACCCATTTTTGTAAGGGTGTACTTAAGTTCGCGCGTGCCTAGCGTGCGTGTATATCGTGAGCGCGACAAGTGAATGGTTCTTCATTCTCTTTATATATAATCATCACTTGTACATATCATCATCAGTGTGATCTAGCTCGAGCCCGGCTGAATAAAGCGGTTCCTCATAAGCGGTTCCTCACTTTTCGGAGGCGGGAACAAAAATCAGCACGAATAATCGAAACGGCAGCGCCAGTGTCCACGAGAGCCTCCACCCGTACACCTTCTGCAAACACTACTATCAAGTTCGATGGTCGCTCTGGAGGAAGTGTTGGCTGTCCGGTGGATGCAGTTTCCCCTCCTAAAACTGCATCGGGGAGTTTTCCGAGTGGGCGTTCGTGTCATGGGAGGCGGGTCGCAGAGACGACACAGAACGGCGACGTGGAGAAAGTGACCTGCGGCGAGACTCAAGTGAATTCACAGGCATGCCAGTGGGGTAGGGAGGAGAGGGCGAACGGCGATAGGAAGAGTGGTAGGGCATCCGTTGGTAGGTCGTGTTCGGACGGATGCCTGGGCGTTCCTCGGGAGCGTAGCCGCGTTGCTCGTCCTGTTGGCGCCTTCGACAAAACCGGGAGATGTGACCGCGATAGCCATAGTAGTAACATATAGGCCGAGAAGGGCGCTGAGGGGGGTAGTAAGGCTGTGCACGCATCGGCGGTGATAACGAAGCCACGGATGCATGGTCTCCTGGTGTAGGCACAGGGACGGTGGTTGCAGCAGAGAGCGCTGCAACTTCGGCGTACGTTGGCGTCTGGCGCACGCAGGGACCGTTGGAACACGTCAGCCGCGATGCGGAAGCGATCTCCTGCCTAATGATGTCTCGCAAGCGGTTTGTCCAGAAGGGAGAGCAGTTTTCGGAGCGCAGGAAGAGCATCGCCCGTGAAGCTCCTCACGAACGATGTCGCGAATCAGCGAGCGCAAGTCGAGGGCCGCAGGCAGACGAATGTCGGCGGCATCGTAGCACAGCAGAATAGACTGGAGCTCCTCAAGTCGCTGGCAAATGGTGATGACGTCCTGAGTGGTGGCAGGATGTTGGGTGGCGAGGGCGTTAAAGGCGACGGTGTTTATGCCTTTAATAATGTGGCGTATCTGGTCGTTCGGCGACATGGGGGAAGTTTACACGCTTGCACAACGCAAGGACGTCCTCAATGTACGAGGTGTACGATTCACCCGGTAGCTGTATGCGTTCAGCGAGCTTCTTCTTTGCTGCCTCAGCGCGAACTGTAGGGGCACCGAAAATTTGACGCAGCTGCTGCGCGAAAGTGTCCCAGTCGGGAAGATCTGGTTGGTGGTTCCAAAACCAAGTTTTAGCGACACCAGACAGGTAGAAGGGGACGTTCCGCAACTTCTGAGGGTTGTCCCACCTGTTCAAGTCGCTGACAAGGTCGTAGTTTAGGATCCAGTCTTCGACATCCTCCCCGCGTAGCCCAGAGAACACAGGTGGATCACGCAGACGGTTGTTGGTGGGCAGAGCGGGCGGCGAAGGCTGCAGTGTGCCGGCGGCGTCGGACGAGCCAGGATTTTCTTGAGTGGTCATGGCAGGGGGTGTTACGCGACGACCTGAGCGGAGCTCCAGCGAGAACGGGCGAGAGGACTTGGGGATCGAAAAGCACCTCCACCACTTATAAGGAACCGCTTTATTCAGCCGGGCTCGAGCTAGATCACACTGATGATGATACGTACAGATGACGAAGATGTACAAGGGATGATGATATATAAAGAGAACGAAGAACCATTCACTTGTCGCGCTCACACTAAATATGTTCGTGCGTGCATCTATATATTATGTTCGGGCCTGCGTAGCATGCGTAGTGTGCGTGTATATATCTACTTCGAATATCAAATACTGCCAACACGAACAAGCGAGTGTTCGGAAGCACATGACCTTATTTATTAGAAACCTATTAACATATGATCGGCGAAGGAAAAGAAAGGAGCACTCCTATTACGAGCGACACTACGATTTGCCTTATCTCAAGATACACTGACCGAGGCATAGCTCCGTTCTGTAATCAAGTGAACGGCATGCGTATTCAGCTTTTGACGGAACAACATAACTAAATGGGATACATGCAATAGGCAACACGAGTCGCAGCGCAGAGTTAACTGTGAAGGCGTTGCCTGTGAGGGCCTGCCACTTGTGCGCTGCAGCAACGCAGCGCACAAGTGCTTGCACCTTTCGGAGAGGCCCGCTACACATGAGCCTTCTTCAACCTAGGGCGCTGGACAGGTTCTTCAACTTGAAGTAAATCTGATGCAGTTCGCCGAAGAGGCTCGATGTTTCCATGCACTGCGCAACTATTTCCGCTGTTTCGCCAGTGAAATCCTTTATGCTGATGAGAATGAGGTGGTCGGCGACCAGCACCCTTTCGCCTTCGACGAAGCAACGCGATCCGACGCCACAATCAAGAAACTTCAGCACAGCGCCAAGCGAAAGTGCCGCGTTGACCCTGTTAAGCGTAGCCATCTTTCTTTTTGCGACCAGTATTGCCAGCACACGGAGTGTTTTATGGAGTTGCGAATATGTATTGCCAGCACTACTTGGTCCATACCACAGCTGAAAATTCTTAGTAGTATCTCTAGTATCCGAGCTGAAACTTTGTTGCAATGACTCTCAAGCAAATGGCCGTATGAGGGGCTAATGTGTCTGCTGCGGATAAAAGCCGCAACCGAGTTAATGTATATAAGGTTATATTAACAATTGTGTCTCTTGACATATCGTTCCTGTGTGACTGGCGACTAATGGACGTCATACCTTAGTGCGCAGCGCCTAAGTCGCCAACTCGGCTGTCATACTCAAAGACCCAGGTTACTTGCACGGAAGTAAAGGTATGTACCGCATACCTACGGCAAAAAGTTCTGCGAAAACCCGCAAGGTCGCGTTGGTACCCGGGTCCGAATGCAGGATCAGGAGTAATTTTTTGTCAGCTAAGGAGTTTCATTTACGAGAAATCCACGTAAACTCCCATTGCGGCTTCGTGTCACAAACTGGTAAATGCCAGTTCTGCCCTTTCGCCACATGCATATTGTCCCAATGCTGATACAGATATTTAGGTTAGGTAAAACAGATTAGATACAAAGCAACACACTGCAAAGCGGTAAGTTTAACCGAGATTGCTTATCGCATCATTATATAGATACTGTACTCGCTACGTCAGCGTGAGGCGTCGGATTACGCCGAGATGGTCAGGTAGAGATGCTTGCACTGTGCCTCTCAAGTGATCATAACGTCCAAAACTTAACATACAAACCATAAGCCACGGTATCTGCGAAGCGGCGGCCACAGCATCTGCTTCGCAAACTACTACAAGTTCCTTACTAGCGAATGGGAAGAGAGAGAGAGAGACTAAGCATCTCTATTTAAGAGATCATTACGGCCCATGTGCCTCAGCGCAGCAATCAGGCGTTTGTTTTATGAATGTGCTTCAATCATCATCATCAGAGATGAGACCGTCTGAATACATATTTCAGCAGGCTGACGAGTGTGTTCACGTTATAAATGGAAGACTGTTTGTTAATTAATACTGCCGTAATCTCTACCGTGAGATTACAGCAGGTCTAGTAAGCCCAATGTAATATAGAACGAAAAGATCAGCATACCATCCGCGGCTGGGAACACCCATCTCATGATCCCAGGGGGGACCGATATAACTCGGGATGATAAGGATCAGCTTCTTACCTTCCACGACATATTGACCCACTACAAGAAACAAAGGGAAATACACCCACCGTCCCCACAGTAAACTAAATAGGTCACAAGAAGTAGACTGGAGACGTCCTGCAAACGAGAACTTTTCAAAACCCAGTGCACCTCAACCGCATCTACCCCAGGCAATTCCCCGACGCTGGCTGTATCCTATGTAAACACGAATACGCAGACATAGAACACATCTTATGGAAATGCCCACACACTATACGGCTTTTCGATCACAAAAACCCGGACCTCCTTGAGACGCGTTGGCGCGACGCTCTGGCTAGCTCAGAACTTGAAGACCATGTTTGGGCCATCCAGCAGGCCCGGGAAGCGGCGGAAAGGCTAAACCTTACCGCGACCAACCGGATGGCCTAGGCCAGGCCGCCAATCTGCCGGTTTTAAATAAAGTTTTTTCCACTCCACTCCACATGAGAGACAAGTTATTTTACACACACACACACACATTACTGCAAATGAGCGACAAATGATTGATAACACACGCTTTGGATCACAGTTTCGTTGTGAGAACTTCAAACACTTGTTCTGAGTTTTCACAGTTGTCTTACGCAAGAAAACTTAAAACATTCATTTCTATGCGTTAAGGATGCGATGCTTCGAGGATAACACTTTGTTTGTAGTGTAACCGTTTCGGGAAGTGGACATTTTCGAATAGTCGACGACGTAATAATGTCCGTTGGTTAGCTGATAGATTGACTGAGTGAAACAGCTTTATTCGGTCCACAGTAGACGCGAGTAAACTCAACGTCACCTGGCTAGGCCCACTCGGGGACGGTCTACCTGACCGCCCTTGTGCGGACCCTCTGGACGGAGAAATTTAGAGAAGAGTAGAGTAGAGCAGAGCCTTGTATCCGTGGCCCACACCCACAATGGGGGGATTGTCCGAGAACCGGGTAGTTTTCAAGAAAATTCTGAAATCCTAAGCTAGATTATGTCTGTTGTAATGAGGAAAGTAATGAAAGTAATGACGATGAGTAAGTAATGATGAAAGTAATGATTAGCTCAAGATACCGTCCGTCTCGCCATCTTCCATCTTTTTCGCAGACACCAACACCGAAGACTGCTCTTGGCAATCGAAGAATCGGGTCTCGTCATAAAGACCACAAGACCAAGGAATTTTTCGCCGCCAGGAAAGACGGGCAGCGTCTTGTTCAGCGTGTCCTTCTTCCACAACATAGTTGTGTACGCCGGCGGATGCATCTTGTCCCTGTTGGCTCTGGCAGCGGAGGTCACATGTAGCCGCTGCTTCAACACCAAGTCGCTTCATCGACGCCAACGAATCGCCTGGCGTGGGAGGGAGGAGCAACGGTACGGCAGACATTAGTCAGCGAAGTTCAAAAAGCTCTGGTCCTTGATGCTTACGGCCGGAGAACCCAGTGGCACTCACGCGGGAGGGGCAGACTCCTATTCTGGCGTAGAACTCAATCATCCCCGATTAACGGCTGAATTTTTTCCAGACATGTAGCACGGTATACAGACGTGTTCACTTGCGCAAAAATAAACTTCAATTGGTGATCACAACAATGAGTCAAATGAGTCAACAACAACATCCTTCGGCTTGTTGTTGTCGTTGTTGTGACCTCTGATATGACACATGCCCACTCAGGGGGGATTGGTCAAGAATTGATGACATGAATTTGTTAAACATTTTGAGTATCGAATATTGATAACAAAAAAAGCGTACGTAAAACGGAAAGAGTGCAATAATTGTTTTTTTCACCCATTCAGATCAGACACTTAGGACATCACTTGTTTCAGATCAGACTTTCATAGGACATCACTTGTTTGAACATTGCAAGACGTGCAGCGGGACACCTCATGTACGTCATGAATTTAAGTAAAATGGCTTTTAGATTTCGTGCATTGTTTCACAGTGCGCAGGCCTTTGCTTATGGAGTAATCAATCAGTTGTTTGTAACGTACTGCAGACCCAAAGAGATTTCGCATGAGAGGTGAGCAGACAATCCTAATATTCAAAACAGTTCGAACATTTTAGCTTTGTATAGCGCGAAAAAAAAAAAGCGTTGATATGGCTCAGTACGGTATTGAAAAGAACACACATTCAACTTATGATGGTGCTGTAGGTTTCATGGGCGTTACACATTTGGCGAGTAGAGGATATCGTGGAAAATAATCAGAACCCGAAGATAAAAAAAATGGGGGGACCCTTAATCTTCGCCTTTAAGAGTTGAACGCGATAGCGATATCCTGTCCCGAGTGCCTACTTCAACCATACATAGCATACTTGCTATGCACCCACTACGTGGTGTTAAGTGAATACGCGCAGTAAGGTGTGTGCAGTTTGTAGTGGGTGGCCGGCTTTAAACAACGAAATCATTATGATAGTCACATATTCTGACGCCCGATGGCAATGTATGCTTGTACCACGCAATATTCCTGGGATATTACATGTTATATGGCGACGCCTATATAAAGGACGCTTGCGTTTGCGAAGCATGAAAGTTATTTTCACTGCATCTCCAAGCAGAGGAAGTTATTTTCACTGTATTTCTCAGCAGAGACATTGCTGTGTGGTAGAACACCTGCTTGCCACGCAGACGGCCCGGGTTCGATCCTCACTCGGACCCGGAAATTTTTATTATTTATTTTATTGGCCTCTTTCTCTATTTTTCGGTCACGGACAAGATGATGATTTTTCGCTCACAACCAACGACGCCGACACCGACGCCGACGCCGGAATTTCTGCGAAACGAGCTCTTTAACGCTATCGCGTTAAAATTGCACACGATGACTGGAAAACGGGGCCTGTCAAGCTGAAGAGCGCGAAAATTGGAATTCGATGAAAAATACCTGCATCACAGCAACCATAAAGGAAGCGTTCGTTACAAACTAAGCTCTGTCAGTATATGCAGCGTTGCGGGACGTCGGCGGTTTCGTTCGCGCGAACGGCACGACGTTGCGTGTTGACCTTAAGGAGTTCGAAATTCGCGCCATGACATATGCAGTGACGCATCTCTATAAAACACAGAATAACAAAGGTTCTGACGCTGAAGTTATTGCTTCACCCCAGTGCCCAGAAATAAGGGCGCGCTATGTGTCAGCGTTACCTCGAAGAAGGCGAGGTGCCTGCTCGACTGACGTTGAATTGAAAAAAATTGGGGACTCTCAAGCTTCGCCTTTAAGAGTTGAACGCGATAGCGATATCCCGTCCCTACTGCGTACTTCAATCACTTAGTGCATACTATGTAACGGGTAGTATGGTTTAAACCAGGAGAAATTATGCGCGGCAAATGTGGGAAATGTTTTCGAACTTGCTATGCACCCACTACGTGGTGTTAAGGGAATACGCGCAGTAAGGTGTGTGCCGTTTGTAATGGGTGGCTGGCTTTAAACTATGGAATCGTTATGATAGCCACATATTCTGACGCCCGATGGCAATTTACGCTTGTACCACGCAATATTCCTGGTATTAATGAGAACTAACAGACAAAGATGCCAAGGAAAGTATAGGGGAAGCTATTCAGAAGTAATTGTAATGTAAATGTGAAGAAAGGAAAGTGGACGAAAAGATAACTTGCCACCGGCAGGATCCGAACCTGCGACCTTCGAATAACGCGTCCGATGCTCTACCACTGAGCTACGGTGGCGGTCATCCCTCCGTCCACTTTATAGGGTATATATGTGTACTTAAACGTGGGAGCGTCTGTCAGCGCCGCCTGTTGCCAGCTGCCCGCTCGTAATAAGATCACGTACTACGTGACGCCTACAGGCAAAAAAAGAGTGTTCCACACTCGCCGTAATGGCAACAGGCGGCGCTGACAGACGCTCCCACTGACTATGACTGACATGTCATAGTCAGTCGAATGGCCACAAGTTTTTGCCGAACACACTTTGGAAGGCAAAAAGTGTCCTTCAATTTTATGTACAGCATGATTCGCTCCTTGCTAGCTGCTTCGCATTACATGGATTCCCCACAATGTGTGGAATCTGACGTTTTTTTTATGTTCCATTTAGGATCGTGAGTGGGTCGGTAGTGCTGGAATGCGGACTCAATAAACCTTCTTGACCCTGTGATAGCCTGTGCCCTACAAAAGCATAAGAACTTCTATGGCCGGTCGTCGCTCCAAGCAAGCCGCCAGATAATCGTGACGGGAAATACTGTCTCTTCAATACCCGAATTTTAGGAACTTAGATAAAGGCTGAATTGCACGCGCCCAGACTTCCTTCACGTGGAGTTTTACTTCGAAGCTTTCTCGAGAATGAAAAAGGATAACCAGTCCTTATCGAATTGCGTATTCGAAACAGCTAAGGTGGTTCTGCTGCTTGAAAATAACACAAAAAGACAGTTTGGGTCAACTTACTAGCAATCAATGAGGGCATATGTGGATCCTTGTGTGCAAGTCCGATCGGGACAGCTCACCCTCACCGTTCTCCCATAGTACGTAGCACTCTGAATAGTGAACTATTAAGGCGAAAGCCTTTAATGTCTCATGCTCACGTCCGTCCGGTGTCCGTCCGTCTGTCCGTCCCTTTGTCTGTCTGTGTGTCCGTCCGTCCGTCCATGTCCGTCCGTCCATCCGAGCTCTGGCACGGAGCCAGGTGGCCGCCGGGATGCGAAAATGGACGGCGGTCGCGTCGGACTCTACAGCGCTCGCGCTTTGCTTGCGTAGCGTCGCTGTGCCCAGCGTTTGCAATCATTATGACCGACGCCGTCTCAATGGACACAGGCGTTCACGGAATACACTTTCGAATTTACAAAGGGTCCGTCAATTTAAGCGCTGGAACGCGGATGGCGTTTGCACGATGCACAAAGCGCGAGAAAATACTAACGCATGCGAACGAAGGAAGATTAGTCTCGCTGCGATTCGCGGTAAAAAATTAAAAAGAAAACAGGCACACATTCTGTTTGTGTGTTATCCCACTGAGAGTGTAAAAGGAAAAAACCGGCAGATCCCACGCACTCTGGGAATCGATGTATGCGAAGCAGCCAGCAAGGATCAAATCATGCTGTACATAATATGCATATCTTGATTTACATGTTAGGAAATGTCAATCATGTTCGTCATACAGTCACGTCATGCAATACTAATTTTGGTGTATATCAAGTTGGCGAACTGGACGCAAGCGCACCATCAGCGTGGCACGTAAATGGAATTGTAGATGACATGCATGCCAAGATATTCATGTTTCCACCTGCCGCTTATGATCGTCATACAGTTACGTCACGCAATACCAAATTTGGTGTATATCAAACTAGCGAAACGGCCGTCAGCGCACCATGAGCGTTGCATGTAAATCATGTTGTACATGACATGCACGTCATTATTTGCATACTACCACCTGTCATTTATGTTGGTCATGCAGAGATGTCTCATCGTACCAATTTTTCGATATATCAAGTTGAGAAAACGGCCTCAGGAGCACTACGGCCATGGCGTCTAAATCATACTTTTCATGACAAGTTAGTCATGATTTTCACGATATGAATAGCCGTTCATGTTCGTCATACAGTCATGTTATGCGATACCAAATTTCGTATAAATCCAATTAACGATACGGCCAGGAGAGCACAAAGTCGTAGGCGGCTAGATAGATAGATAGATAGATAGATAGATAGATAGATAGATAGATAGATAGATAGATAGATAGATAGATAGATAGATAGATAGATAGATAGATAGATAGATAGATAGATAGATAGATAGATAGATACGCTCAATGTCGCCAAAGTTCGGTAATAAATGCTTCGCATTTAAAATACATGGCATAGTCAGTGGAATGGCCACACGCTTTCGCCGAACACACTTTGGAATGTACAAAGTGCCCTTCAATTTTTTCTTTAAGCGAAGCTGTTATCGGAGAGTTTTCATTTTCCCGGAGGGCGGGGGGCCTGACTTGCTGTTACACACAAACACACACAAACACACACACACACACACACACACACACACACACACACACACACACACACACACACACACACACACACACACACACACACACACACACACACACACACACACACACGCGCACACACACGCACACACACACACACACACACACACACACACACACACACACACACACACACACACACACACAAACACACACACACACAAACACACACACACACACACACACACACACACACACACTCAACGTCGGTCGGCCCTCGCCATGCTCCGGCCCTCTGCCGCAACATCGTATTAGAAGTGCTTGGGGCTGGTTGCTCAGCACTGCCCACGGCCACCGCGTTTCGTCCCGGCAGCACACCGAAAGCACCTCACCTGAATGCACGTCTGTATTATTTCTTGCACACTAACCATCTTCTCCACAACAATCAATACGGCTTTACGCATGAAAAAAGTGCTACGTTAGCACTGTACACTCCGAACCAAATTATCAGAGTACAAGGCATCCAAACTTCCTACCATCCTCATATCTCTTGATTTTGTCGGAGCATTCGATAGTGTTTGGCATCCCGCAGTTTTAAACTTTCTACGTAAGCACAGGTGTCCACAAAACTTGTACTTCCTACTCAAATCATTCTTGTCGAACCGCGCTATAAGTTTTTCAACCAACGTCGCACAAGAGACAGCTCACCCAACCATTCGGCAGCCCGCAGGGATCCCCTATCAGCCCGCTACTGTGGAACATCATAATACACAGCTTACTCGACCTTCCCATGCCTCCCGGCGTACACATACAGGCATATGCGGACGATACCATTATTGTCATCACAGATACATCCAGACTTCCGTTACAAGCAAAAGCTGAGCATGTGCTGACTTTAATATCCAATTGGGCGCGAGAACAAAAAGTCACGGTAAGCGCAGAGAAGGACTTCTTTGTGTTCTTTAACAACGGGCACATTGGTACATCAAAACGCCGTCCATCTATACGAATGGATGACGTTTTTCTGAAACTCAGTAAAGAAATTAAGATTCTGGGCGTATTATTCGACCCCTCTTTAAACTTTCACGCCCACATTGATTATATAAAAGGAAAAGCTGAAGTGTCCACATCTCGCCTTCTCACATTTGTTAAATCGCACCGCGTTCGTTAAACAGTACACTGATTAGACGACTCTACCGCCAAGTCATCCTGCCGTCTCTCACATATGCATCTCCAGTATGGTGGCCTATGTTCCCATCGCAATTCATTAGGGCGCGAGTTTTATCGGTTCAGCGAACCGTATTAATTTCATTAACAGGTGCATTTTACACCACACGTACGTCATCCCTACAAATTCTCGCTAACGCACCTCCGTTACCACTAGAGTTGGACAGATTATCTGCAGAATTTTCCCTATTCACACTCCGGAACATAACTCACTATGGTGTAAAAACATTCAAACCGGCAGACATCTTATATCCATGCAGTCCATGGGCTCATCACCCCAGTAAAAAATATAAATTCAGTTTCACTAAACTCTCATCGTCACTAGAAGCGGTTCTTTCCAAAACAAAAGCCATTCACGTATACACCGACGGCTCATACACGTCATACGCGGCGGGAGCGGCATACATTGCTTTGACCAAATATCAAAAAATCATAACTGTCAGGAAATTTCAGATACGCAACGCTTCAAGCGCATACGCCACGGAATTAATTGCATTTCAAGAAGCACTCCATTTCGTATTTACAAATAACTTTAACATGCCAACTCACATTTACACAGACTTGTCTATCCCTTCTAATGAAACTTTCAAGTCTCACTGATAACGACGAAAGAATTTGGAACATGAAGCTGCTTCTTAACCAGATTATCTCGACAGGCAAACTTATAAAACTGTATCATGTACCCGGCCACATGGGAATTTTAGGAAATGAACTAGCTGACGCGGCAGCTGCATCAGGAGGTAGATCAGGCTTCGTGCGTTATGCCAAAATATCAATTCGGTCAGTGCGGACTCAGTTTCATAAAATCTTGAATTCGTATTGGCACACCCATTGGCAGACCGAGGGACATGACACAACATTATTTCATTGGATCCCAAGTCCGTACAAAATTCCTCAGTGGTTCCCCCCTCCTAAAAGCCTAACACATTTATTGTCTGGTCACGGACACTTTCAGTATTATGTTCATCGATTTAATATAACTGCATCGGACAAGTTTATATGTGGCGCACTTTGCTTGAATGAACAACACTATTTCAATGAATGCCCAAACACGCAACACATTGCGACCCATTTACGCGTGCGCGACAGTGACACAACACTACCCGCGCATTATTATGAACTCTTGACCAATAAAAAATGTCGTGCTTATCTACTTCAGTTGGCATCAGTAATGCGCTAATTCCGTCACTATGATATCCGCATGATGCACATTAGCTACTAACACTTTATCAGGACATCGCTTCATACTCCAATCCGCTTCCCTACTATCGAAGTCCATCATAATTTTGCGGGGATGCTCTCGCTTATACTCGCAGTTACGCCAACAAAGGTGGGGAAAACCCCTGCGACTGATAACGATGGCATCACTGCTCCATCTTCTCTCAATACATGAACCATGGCATCCGCAACGCGTGCGCGAATAAATATCTTTTGCTCATTTTCCTCTGAAAAGCATGCCACTATTTCACCCGGTGCATCGTCTAAGTTCGCAGTGGAAAGCAGGCTGCCCAAGGTTTCCTGTTTCGTCGCCGGGTGGAACGACAACCTGCCGTGCCCGGCTACCCTGCTCCTGGTGAAGAAACGGATTTCGACCTCTGACAGACTACTGTTACCATCCTCATCAACGCTTACCTCATCCTCCAGGCCACTGGCTCGCATCCCACCTCGCCGTCATGTTTGGACTTTCCCGCCTTCAACGGCAACGTATTTTAAATAAACACGCAGACACAGACACAGACACACAGACACACACACACACACACAAGCATCCGTACGTACACACACACACACACACACACACACACACACACACACACACACACACACACACACACACACACACACACACACACACACACACACACACACACACGCACGCACACGCACACACACACGCACGCACGCACGCACACACACACACACACGCACGCACACGCACGCACGCACGCACACACACACACACACACACACACACACACACACACACACACACGCACGCACGCACGCACTTTTTAACCCCCGGCTAAAATAAACCGAAGCCACGCCAGTTTGAAAAACAGGATTCGACTGGGAGTCGCCTTCACTCGACGCTACGCACACCTTATCGGCCGTGTGGACAGCCCGGACTGTGAGCGGTGCCGTGTAGATGAGACTTTTACACAACTATTGTGCGACTGCCCTCTATACATGTCTCAACAAAATGCGTTTCCTTCAACGTTTACAGGCATCGGTGTGGCAACGCTAAGTGAGACGGCTCTTTTGTCAGCAATGTACGACCAGACGAAGTCAATCACTGCTATAAGAGCTCTGATAAATTTTCTTAAGAATACAGGACTGGACAGCATACTTTAGCGAAACCATGAGAGAGAGAGAAATAGATAAAGGAAAAGACAGGGAGGTTAACCTGGTAGAAGAACCGGTTTGCTACCCTGTACAGGGGCGGGGAAAGGGGGGGTCGGAAAGAGGATAGAGAGAGAGAAAAAAAATGCCCGCAATACCGTTTGCAGAGACAGTCGTTGGGCTGTGCAAGGCACTCGATCAACTGGATGACCAGACTCTTTCGGAAGTCAGAATCCTGTGCCACAGACAGGACTCAACGTCGCATAAGAAGGCTGTGAAGGCGCTTCTGCGATTTCTGCGTTCAACCGGTCTCTCCAAACGACTCTAATCAGAACCTCTTACATGTGTGTGCATATGTGAGCGAAACCATGATGTTAGGTGGTTGTATATAGGCTTAAATTTTTCTTCTCCCCATCATCACCCCCTCATCACTCTTTTTTCCCCCCTCTCCTTTATCCCCTGCGCAGAGTAGCAGGCTAGAGCGCACTAGCTCAGGCCGACCTCCCTGCCTTCCAATAAATTATCTCTCTCTCGGGGGAGCGTCCGTCTCATTCCGGCTCTCCCGTATACACGTCCAAGAAGGTTGCGAAGCACTTTAACGACAAATGGTCGCCTAAGCAGCCAAAGCAAACGCTGCGCTACGCTTAAGCCACGCAGCCATCACAATAGTGCCAAACGAGTGCCAGGCCGGGCTGCGCCTAGGGGTAGATTTGCAGAAGAACAAACTATTTAAAATAGAGATTGCGGGGGCTGATGTTGGTCGCTCCTGATGGTCGGTGTACTAAGTCCAGGACACCGGAAGACTCAGCCGCCACTCTCACCCTTTGGACCGGGGCCCGTTGGGCTTTCAGTTCAGAGCAGTCGCGGAGAGCGGTCTCCCACGCCCATCGTGTGGGGGATAGGGAAAGGTGAAAGAGAGGGGTGTTGGGTGCATGCCCATACCATGTGAAAAACGTCTGATGTCTCCCCACAGTGCGGGCACTTCCCGTCTGAGTTAGGGTCCCAGGGACAAATTACTGCGGGGCAGAGCAGACTATTGCTCTGTAGCCTGCGGAGAATTCACTCATCTACTCCCCTCAGACCCTTAGCAGGGTCCGGGTAGAGTCGATTACGCTCTCGAAAGACGAGGAAATTTTCTTTAAAGGTCAGCAATAGTTTCCTGTTCTCCTGAGTCCTCAAGGGCTGGGGAAGGAGACGCCCGGGAGGTAAGCGCTCGTTCCATGACATCAGCAGTCTCATTACCACGCAAACCCTGGTTTCTTGGAGTCTGGTTAATGCGTGTGGACTGGATGTGATCAGTCAATTTTTCGGTATTTTACAGTGAAAGCTGTTATGAGATCACAACAAGGGCCGTTTTTGCGCCGTAGTTGTCCGCCGCCGGTGTCCGTAACCACTATCGCACGAAATAAAAAAAAACTAACTAAATAAAAAACACATATACCAGCGTGGGAGCACAGCACTCCACCACTGAGCTACGCCGGTGCTTGAAACTGCGTTGCAAACTGACCCTATGCAAGCTTCATGTCGGGTAAGGAATCGCCCTAACATACGTTGTAAAGCGTTTTAGAACAGTAAAGTAACAACCAGGCGTCACACAATGCGAATTGCGTAACGAGTGGGTTGCTCAATTCTCCGACCCATTACAAAAGCCTCAGGCATAATTCTTCATCGTCGTCAGCCACAGCATCGACAAAGCGCACATAATGTGTTACAAGCATAGCTCGGCACACTAACTCATGGGTGCACTCAACTCACACTCACTCACACTTATTTGAACGTGGTAGTTGAGTATGATGAGTACTCATGCGTGTGAGTGGACGTGAGTGTGAACGTGTGAGAACTCATGAGTGTGAGTGGTCGTGAGTGTGAACGTGAGTGAGTCCTCATGAGTGTGAGTGGACATGGTGTGAACGTGAGTGAGTACGAAGGCTGAAAAAATTGTGGTGAGTGAGTTTGAGAAATGAGTACTCCCTTAAAGTGCCGACCTATGGAGCTCGGCACACTCACTCATGAGTGCACTCGGCTCACACTCACTCACACTCATTTGAACGTGGTGAGTTGAGTATGAGGGAGTACTCATGAGTGTGAGTGGACGTGAGTGTGAACGTGTGAGTACTCATGAGTGTGAGTGGAGGTGAGTGTGAACGTGAGTGAGTACTCATGAGTGTGAGTGGACGTGAGTGTGAACGTGAGTGAGTGCGAAGGCTGAAAAAATTGTTGTGAGTGAGTTTGAGTGAGTACTCCCCTTAAAGTGCCGACCTATGGTTACAAGTGTGTAACAGCGGGTACCGCGCTTTTCCGAAGAAAGACGAACAATGGCATAGTGGACGCTTCCCCAATACACAAAAATTATGATGATTTATGGCGTAGTGGGTACCATGCAAGTGGGCTTGTAGGAGTGCCCCCTAAGAGAGTTTAAAAAAGTCACTAGAAAGCCGCTCTTCCAGCTTTCGCTGCGACTGTGCTGCGCGTTCCGCGCAGGCCTGGCGGTTTTTTAAGAATTTTGCAGGAGAGAAGTGCCACCTCCCCAACCAAGTATTGAAGATAGGCCTAACGGGAGTCTATGATAAACGTACTGCATCTGAGATCGGAGGCAGCTAGAACTATTGCTACCTCTTCCGCTCGGGTTGAGTTTCGGGCTCTGAAGGAGAGCCCATTGACCTGAGCACCCTGGTGAATGACAGCCGCCCTGATGACGGTCTGGCCACGTCCACGTAGAAGACGCTTCACTAAGATCCATATTTGCGCTCAAATTCCTTTACTCGGGCCTTTCGTTGGCCTACGTGGAAGTGAGTGTCCATGTTTCGCTGCAGGGGTCGGAGATATATTTGCCTCCATGCTTCCGGTACGGTACACGCTGTGGTGTCTAAATGGGTCTGGTGTGCGATACTCAGACGTTCCAACAGACGAGCACCATGGTCAGTCGACCCACTCGGCCCCTTAGCTTCCCCTTCATTGCCTATAAAACTGGTCCGCGAGTATAGAATTGCATGGTGAACAAGCCTTCCTCAGAATATGGCACGCACGATTTTTCGTGGTGCTCAAGGGGAATATTGAATTTCCGATGCCCCTTTTAATAAATACCTCGCAGTCGGGGTAAAAATCATGAGTCAACTTGAGGAGCATATCCTGAGATGGCGAAAAACACATTCACCGAATGTTTGAGTACACATATAACAATACATGCGAACTAATGTGTGCATGTCTGTGCAAACTCTGCTGGTTAGGGGCGAAGCTCCTTAGGGCCGAGCCTTGTTGTCCGTCACGCTCCATAAAACCGAAACCGAAATTGAACACCGGCAGAACGAAAAACGAATACATCCGTGTAAAAAACCGACTTTATGTGTACATCAATCAAGTATATGACAGCACAATATATGATCATCTGCGCTGTCCGTCTGTCCGTCCGTCCGCGCATCTGTCCTTCCATCCGTCCGTGCGTCTGTACGTCCATCCGCCCGTCCATCTCTCCATCCGTCCATCTGTCCGTCCATCCACCCGTCCGTGCATCTGTCCGTCCGTCCATCCGTCCGTCCGTCCGTCCGTCCGTCCGTCCGTCCGTCCGTCCGTCCGTCCGTCCGTCCATCTGTCCGTCCTTTATACCAGTCGGCGACTTCAACGTAGACATTATGGACCTTAGGACCTAGCTTCGCCCACTCGTCATCATTCACTTCGTGGAGATGCGTGGATTTCTTTCCTATTAGTGATCCCTATTGTTTGTTTCCCGATTAGTACACCTGGCATAGTAAGAGAGCGCAATAGAACATATAATATCACGGTTTAATGCGGACGCATTTAAACCTCTAACGACTGACTTGCCTGTCATAGCCAGTGCCACGGCCGCTCGATAAAAAATAAAATGGGGAAGCTTCCACTAAGCCCCGCAATCCTTGAAGCAGTGAAACTGGACGATTCTGTAGACTAATCTGGATGCGTCAAAGTTGTTTCTAAGCCTTAGCTAGGTGATGCAGGTTGCTTCTAGGTTGCTGCTAGGTCGTTGCTAGGTTTTAGTCAGGTGATGCTAGGTTGTTTCTAGGTTGATTCTCAACGGAAAGCAAAGAGGTTCGAGTTAAACCACAGACAGTCACAGACACGACATGGTTGTCCAAACACCAGAGACATAAACTGGCGCTGAAACCAAGCGTTCGCACTTCTCGTAGATTCACGGGCACGTCGTCGTTGGCGTAAACCTTCCATCGCTTCGGGGTCTTCTCTCAGCCGCCGTTGCCTTCGTCAATCCCTAGTATTCTCTCGTTGTATACGCAGTAGGGGTCTTCGGCTCGCCGCCGTCGCTTCCGCAGCCGCGTAGTTGAGCCTATTGCCGCGGTGGCGCCACATGACGGGTCGCACCAAGGTTGATTAAAGAAAAGACGAGTGTCCTTGTGCTGCGGATTTTCTTGAGGAGCCTCGAACTCTTGGAAAATATTATTGGCGATCAGGCCATCAACGCTCCTCTGTATGCGTTACTTTCTTCGGAAACAAAGATATCTTATTCCATCATTTGGACTTTTAACGCTATTCAGTGTCACTCGGAAATTCATGGTAGCCGTCGTTGACATCCTTTCTTGTCGTTCAAAGATGCCACGAAACGTAGCGGCTCCACGGCATGCACGCTCATATGTGGCGGGATAAAGCGTCTCGGGCACGCCACAACCCTCATTTTTTGTCTCTTTTTTTTCTAAAGGCGTGTGTCTATCAATAAGCTTGGTGGCTATCAAAGGAGGTTAAAAATTTAAACCTCCTTGTTGGCTATACGTCAACCTAGCGCCAACGCGGACGAAAACTGTCAAAACAGTGTTCCCGCTTGTGCTCGTGTTTTTCAGAGCGAAGCAACAGGCCGCACCTTTTTAGGAGCGAAGCTCCTTAGGCCCGCACCCCGCCGGCGCCATCGCCGCCGTCGAAGCTCCCCGCCGCATCAGCGCTCGCACCCCTCTCCCACCTGTCTCTTTCTTTCTTAGTCTCTGCCATCTCCCCTCAAACCTGCGAACGCGCGTTCCCGCCACCGAGCGCAGTAGACGCTCTCCGCGCGTGCGGCGCAAACAAGGCGCGCGGCGCAAAAAAAACACTTCGCGTTAATAGGCGACAGTAAAATTCCCACTTGAGATTAGTTAGGGCTGCTCACAGAACATGGATAGTCAATGAAACGCCGCGCCCGTCGCCGCCGTCGCCGCCGTCGAAGCTCCCCGCCGCATCACCGCCCGCACCCCTCTCCCACCTGTCTCGTTCTCCCTGCGCTGCGCGCGCCACACACTCACTCGCTCAGTCGTTCCCGCCACCGAGCGCAGCTGACGCTCTCCCCACCCGCTCCCCACCCTACCGCCTTCATGAAAGCCAGCAGCGAGATCAGGCGCACAGTCGTTTACGTCCCATTTCTAAGGAGCTTCGCTCATCGGTTGTATTCGTACACGGAACAATTGCTAGCTTTTATCGAGTGGCCGTGCCTGTGCCTGCAAAAGCATATCAGCTTCCAGAAGCCAGTGGTTGCTCCAAACACGGCGACAGATTACCCTGATGTCAAATATTTTTTTTTGCTTGTTACAGTTACTGACAGTGCAGGAATTCAGATAAAGGTTGAATTGCACGTGCAGACTTTAGTGGTCCATCATGTTTGAAAAGGTTAATAAAGTATTATTATTATTATTATTACATTTCAATGCTTTCTCAAGAATTGCAAAAGACAGTCATTTCTTATTCTATTGCGTAACCGCAACCGCTAAAGCGGTTCTGCTGCTTGAATAAAGAGTAATAAGAGGAGGGTGGGTCATCGCACTAGTAATTAGCTGTGAAATCTTGGAGTCCCGGGACAGCTAATGCTGTCCCATAGTAGGTTGCTCGTACTACCCTAAATGGTTAAAAACTTGTTCTAAACCCAAATCGTCCCACTTCTTTCGAAACACACGACCTTACTACACACCCTGGAGTCGTTCATTGTGGAGTTCCGCACAATACCACGTCAGCGGCCTTAACAACACTCAGAAACAAAAGTGTTTGGAAGCGAGCTCTTTGGTAAGTGTGAGACGCATAGGCTCAAAATGTATTATCATCGGAACCACGTGCAACTGTAAATATCTTCCTTTTCACTCCCTTCCCCCCTCCCTTTTCGCAAGCTATATATTTGTGCACGCACAATAAAAGCCTCGTTGGCAATCAGCGCCGTTGTCATGTGTTGTTCCCTTGTCCATGTGTAAAGTAGCGCTGCAGTTTTCGAGATGGATGTACTCTGAATCGCTCTCACTTTTTTACAGCGATGATGTATATATCTCGTTGGTCGGATTTTTTTCGCTCCCACCAGTAGGAAAAAATATGGCAGATCCCAGGTACCATGGGAATCGATGTTACGCGAAGCATGCGCGGGCAAGGTGACTGGGTTGTAATTTTCTTATTGAGGGAAACGTTACGAAATGACGTTAAAAATATCTACAAATGTTGTACGCACAGACATATGTTGAACAGTCGCATATGTTTCATATAACCAGTTGTTTACAGTTGCGTAACGATGCCAACGGAAACATGGGTATCACCTACACCAGAAGCGGTAAGCTGATATGTAGCACTTGTGCTTTGATGGTGGTAAAGCCCTGGATAGTGCTTCGTGGACCAACTACAGTGGATAGCGTTTAAGTATAAAATTGACGTAACCCGACATGACGCCTGCCTCACAGGAGTACATATGTAGTGTTTATAAAATAAGATAGCCAGCACTGCAACCACAACTGACGTTTCACCAACATTACGCCTGCATAGGGTCTTTTTACAAAGCAGTACCGAGACCTGGCGTGGCACAGTAGTAGAATACTTCATTACCACGCAGATTGCTTGGGTTCGATTCCTGCTGGGACCCTGATATTAAGGCGAAAGCCTTTAATGTCTCATGCTCACGTCCGTCCGGAGTCCGTCCGGAGTCCGTCCGGTGTCCGCCCGGTGTCCGTCCGTCCGTCCGTCCGTCTGTCTGTCTGTCTGTCTGTCTGTCTGTCTGTCTGTCTGTCTGTCTGTCTGTCTGTCTGTCTGTCTGTCTGTCTGTCTGTCTGTCCGTCCATGTCCGTCCGTCCCGTCCATCCGAGCTCTGGCACGGAGCCAGGTGGCCGCCGGGATGCGCAAACGGACGCCGGTCGCGTCGGACTCTACAGCCCTCGCTCTTTGCTTGCGTAGCTTCGCTGTGCCCAGCGTTTGCAATCATTCTGACCGACGCCGTCTCAATGGACACAGGCGTTCACGGAATACACCTTCGAATTTACAAAGGGCCCGTCAATTTAAGCGCTGGAACGCTATGGCGTTTGCACAATGCACAAAGCGCGAGAAAATACTAACGCATATGAACGGAGGAAGATTAGTCTCGCGTCTCGCAGCGACTCGCGGTAAAAAATTAAAAAAGAAAATTACACCATCTCCCGCTAAAGGGAACCATGTGTAGATGTGAAGCAGCGGGCGCTAACGTTTACACTGGCGGCGGCGTTGACGCTGGCGCTCAGCGCAGCGTTGCGCAGGAGAGAAAACTGGGGAGGCGCTAAGCACGCAGTGATGGAGCGGTGTTTCCTACTGGAACATGCCAATCGCTGCTAATGGGCAATGAGAGACAGAAGACTCCGACTGGACACAGAGACCCGCAGTCCGCTTTTAGTTAACGCGCACGCTGCGAATTTTTATTGTTCAACAACGCACAGGAGAAATCTCCCACCGGCACCACCTTGCAGGTCAAAATCCATTGCCATATATACGGAGTGGCCAGTGAACGGTTGTGCAGCGCGAGCAGTCGGTTTTTTCAACCAAGAAACTCGCTAGCAGACGCGGCCGGCGTCCGCGTCGCGAGGTGAGAGAGGGAGGAGCGTAGGAGAGGAGAGAGAGAGGGGGGGGGGGACGCGCATGCGCAGTGGGAGTGTGGACGCCGCGGGCAGGGATGCCTAGAGGAGAGAGGGGGGTAGCGTAGGAGGGGAGAGAGGAGGGGAGGCGCATGCGCAGTGAGGGTGTGGTTGCGCGGGGAGGGATGCCTAGAGGAGAGAGAGGGGGAAAGGAGGTTTTTTATTTATTTGTTTTTGAAAGGGTTTGCGCACGCGCAGTAAGGGAGGCCACGCCGCACACCACCGCCACCGGATTAAGCTTCGCCATAAGATGCTTCACATCTAAAACACGCACACATTCGCTTTGTGTGTTATCCCACTGAGAGTGTAAAAGAAAAAGCATGTGTAGATGCGAAGCAGCGGGCGCTAACGCTTACAATGGCGGCGGCGTTGACGGTGGCGCTCATCGCAGCGTTGCGCAGGAGAGAAAACTGGGGAGGCGCAAAGCACGCAGTGATGGACCGGTGTTTCCTACTGGAACATCCCAATCGCTGCTAATGGGCAATGAGAGACAGAAGACTCCGACTGGACACAGAGACCCGCAGTCCGCTTTTAGTTAACGCGCACGCTGCGAATTTTTATTGTTCAACAATGCACAGGAGAAATCTTCCCACCGGCACCACCTTGCAGGTCAAGATCCGGTGCCATATATACGGGGTGGCCAGTGAACGGTTGTGCAGCGCGAGCAGTCGGCTTTTTCAACCAAGAAACTCGCTAGCAGACGCTGCCTGCGTCGGCGTCGCGAGGCGAGAGAGGGGGGAGCGTAGGAGAGGAGAGAGGGGGGATGCGCATGCGCAGTGGGAGTGTGGACGCCGCGGGCAGGGATGCCTACAGGAGAGAGGGGGGGGAGCGTAGGAGGGGAGAGAGGAGGGGAGGTGCATGCGCAGTGAGGGTGTGGTTGCCGCGGGGAGGGATGCCTAGAGGAGAGAGAGGGAGAGAGGAGGGTTTTTATTTTTATTTTTTTTTGAAAGGGTTTGCGCATGCGCAGTAAGGGTGGTCACGCGGCACACCACCACCACCACCACCACCACCGGATTAAGCTTCGCCATAAGATGCTTCACATCTAAAAGTCGTCCACTTTGGAGCCCATTGAAATAAATGAAGCCAGAAAATAGAACATTCCATTTAAGTTGTGCAGTAGCTGCGGCCTAGCCACGTCTAGTCGGGACTCCCGAAGAGCAACGTTGCAACGAGGGAATACGAACAGAACAACATGAAAATGTAATGACCATCGATCAAGAATAAAGTTGTGTGTGAGGGGGGCTTCGCTTTTTGTTGCGATGACCGCCACCGCCACACGCTCCCGGAGGAGAATAAGATTAAAAGAAAGGACGGGAGGATTACCAGGGCTGAACCCAACAGGCACAAGAAATTCGCTGGTCATCGCCTTCAAACACTATAGCGGATCATGAATTTTTTTATTTGTATGAACACATAGATACAAGTTCAACACCACGTGGTAGTTAAATGCCTTAACTTCGCATCCAACATTGCAGACTTCAAGATTTCATCCAGCATCCAAGATTTCTCCGTCACTTCGATGTACTTCAAATACACTGCACGATGGCTTCTCGTCATCCGTGGCGATGCAGCAGTTCACCTTACACATTATATAAGTTTTTCCGAAAAGTGGTGGCACCACACTTGATATTCTACCACCACCACCAGCACCAACAGGATTCATCTTTATTTAAATTTCTTTAGCGCGCACAAAAGACAAGGACAAAAAAGATAGAGACACACGAGCGCTAACTCTCAGTTGAGAGTTAGCGCTTGTGTGTCTCTATCTTTCTTGTCCTTGTCTTTTGTGCACGCTAAAGAAATATATATATATATATATATATATATATATATATATATATATATATATATATATATATATATATATATATATATATATATATATATATATATATATATATATATATATATATATATATATATATATATCAGTGTGTGTGTGTGCGCCTTATTCATGCTGGTTTCATAATGAAAGGAATGAAATGCAATTTACGCACGGAGAAACACTGTACACTTAAACAGGATAGGTCTCGCGTGAGCCCTGTACTCAGAAAGCTGTACACGGAATTTTGGCCTTGTTATCTTCCATGCTCCTCAAAAAAGCACCTACGTGGTCTGTATTGAAGCTATTGAAACGTTTGAATTCTGAAATTGCAGCCGCCGCACTTTGGCGCTCTGAGTGCATTATGTTGTGATCGGGAAGATAGTGTAAAATGATGCAACTCGAGAAGATTAAATGGCTCTAGCTATTGCTTGTTAAGTGTATCCTAACAAATCTCTTCTATCACCGGTGGATCGCCCACCTCTGCTGTTCTGCAATCAATATATGGCCGCTATACAATTAGTGGGGTATGAAGGGCGTTTACCGCAAGCAAGCGATCTTCAACCAGTAAACGGAAATGCCCATATAGTGAACAACTGCAGCGTGCAGGAATAGCGGCGACAACGGTGTTTTCTGCGAAGAAAATTTCACTTCAGCCACGGTGGTCTGTGATTTCACGTTATATGTATCAACGTCACTGCTTCCGTTTTAGATGTGAAGCATCTTATGGCGAAGCTTAATCCGGTGGTGGTGGTGGTGGTGGTGGTGGTGGTGGTGTGCCGCGTGCCCACCCTTACTGCGCATGCGCAAACAGTTAAAGAAAAAATAAAAATAAAAAAACCTCCTTTACCCCTCTCTCTCCTCTAGGCATCCCTCCCCACGGCAACCACACCCTCACTGCGCATGCGCCTCCCTTCCTCTCTCCCCTCTTACACTCCCCCCTCTCTCCGTCCCTGCCCGCGGCGTCTTACTCCCCCTGCGCATGCGCGTCCCCCCTCTCTCTCCTCTCCTACGCTCCCCCCCTCTCTCCTCTACGCATCCCTGCCCACGGCGTTCACACTCCCACTGCGCATGCGTGTCACCCCCTCTCTCTCCTCTCCTCCGCTTCCCCCCTCTCTCGCCTCGCGACGCCGACGCAGGCAGCGTCTGCTAGCGAGTTTCTTGGTTGAAAAAACCGACTGCTCGCGCTGCACAACCGTTCACTGGCCATCCCGTATATATGGCAATGGATCTTGACCTCCAAGGTGGTGCCGGTGGAAGATTTCTCCTGTGCGTTGTTGAACAATAAAAATTCGCAGCGTGCGCGTTAACTAAAAGCGGAGTGCGGGTCTCTGTGTCCAGTCGGAGTCTTCTGTCTCTCATTGCCCATTAGCAGCGATTGGCATGTTCCAGTAGGAAACACTGCTCCATCACTGCCTGCTTTCGCGCCTCCCCAGTTTTCTCTCCTGCGCAACGCTGCGATGAGAGCCAGCGTTAACGCCGCCGCCAGTGTAAGCGTTAGCGCCCGCTGCTTCACATCTACACATGGTTCCCTTTAGCGGGAGATGGTGTAATTTTTTTTTGGCAGCAGAGCTGTTAAGGTCGAGGTTGACCGTTTGTCGTAAATAGAAAATTATCATCATCAAGAACCGGCACGCGCTCTCTTCATCGTTTTTTTCATCTTCTTCATCTTCTGCTTCGCTCCCAGAACACGCGTGCCGATTTGTCCGGCATGGGATGCAATAACTTTGATGGGTGAAAGAACGGGTGCAGAGAGAAGGGAAGAGAGAGAAAAATTCTTGGCGAAAAAAGTTTCTTTGCGGCGCGAGATTTGAACACGCGTACCCATGATCCGGAGGTGAGCGTCGAAACCACTCGGCTAACCAGGCATGCTAGCAGAGCAGAGCATAGCCTTGTAAAGTGTAGCATAACAAGTGGGTGGGAAAGGGAATCGAGGATGAGGAGGAGAAATGTGAGGGTGGCGAGGAGGAAAAGGAGGAGTGGAGAGAGTAAGGCATAGCGTAGAAAGAAAGAGATCTGGAGTGAAAGAAATGAAAGAAAACAGAAAGGCAAAGAAAGAGAGAATCAAAGAAAGACACCGTCTTTGTGTCTTCTCGTCTCCGTCCTGTTCCAGCGCTGTTTCTTCATTCAAAATCAGTATGTACCAACCAGCCCAATTCAAGACGCTAAAGCTGAAGGTACACGAATGAATATTCCAAGGAAGCATGAAGTAACTGTTTTGTGTACAACTGGAAGATATGATACGCTAGCGGCTACTCCAAAATTTATGTTCCTCGACAGATAACTGTTAATAACGCTCAAAACAGACCGTAACGTTTCAACCGCTACGAAAACAAATATCCATAACCACACAGAGTGAGAGAAATCGGTCATTTTACGAATATACAAGCATTAAAACGGTCTTGTGCTCACTTCAGCTTCTCCAGTGAGATATGTGCTGTTTCTGTTGCTCATCATCGGAGCGCCGTTGATAGCGACCACGCTTGTATCAAGCTCTGCCTCTTCCTACCCCTCGCTCGAGCGTGCACAACCTAGAATACGCGCCAAGCATGCCAGCACACAAGCTTCTACAGTACAGCTCATATCGCATTCTTGTGGCAGTTCATCTTGCATAAGCAACAAAGTGTCACGCGGAAGAGAGAAGCGTGTTGAGGCCCGTTTTTAAAGCGGTTTCTTGTATTGCTCGCGCGCTTCCTCCATCGCGTGCAGCAGCTCGGCGGCGTACGTGCCGTCCGTCCAGGAAGAGCTGCGCCGTCGTCGCCGCCCGTGCGTGACGGCGGCGGTCGCCGCCGCCGGTGCCACGTTGCCCTGCACCGTGACGGGCGTGAGTCCCGTGGCGAGGATGGACGTGAAAGGGGCCATGAAGGTCGCCAGGCCCAACATGGAGGCCAGTCCGAGGCCCAACATGAACAGCAGGATGTCTTCGGCGTCGAAGTACGAGCGGCCCGTGGGACGCAGTCCCCCGCCCAGGCGCTTCTTCAAAGCTGACGGAGAGAACGAAAGCAGAGATCGGCCCTCTTCGTCGTCTACTGTCGACGCACTCGCTCCGTGGCACGCTGGAACCAGAGTCAGCAGAAGGAAAGATTGCTGCGAAGCCTACGGCGAGGACGGTGCGGCTGTTCCCGGATGTGACCCTAGCCTTTCTCCTTGAGCCGGGTTCGGAAAGGCCTCATTGTGGAGAACACCTGCGT
The DNA here is from genome assembly GCA_030522465.1 of Rhipicephalus appendiculatus. Classification (NCBI taxonomy): domain Eukaryota; kingdom Metazoa; phylum Arthropoda; class Arachnida; order Ixodida; family Ixodidae; genus Rhipicephalus; species Rhipicephalus appendiculatus. Next base: position 251,509 of record JALIZH010032912.1, on the reverse strand, counting down.
AAGACACGTGAAAGTGCGAACTCACATTGACTGCTCAGTTCAAATCACAATCAATCAATCAATCAATCAATCAATCAATCAATCAATCAATCAATCAATCAATCAATCAATACTTATTTTTTTATCTATCTTTGGTTAAGTATAGTACATAAGAAGGACGAAGAAAGTCACAGTGTCGCCGCAAGGGCTAAGCAATGAATGCGACAGCCACAAATTCGAGTGTTATACAAAGGCTAGCAGCAAACTCCTTTAGCATCCGACGTGGCATAGCTTAACAAAACCGCGGCGCAAGGAAACGCGGCCGCTGCAGCAAGCGAAGCGACCTTCGTGCTGTTATCACTTTAACGCAAACAGCACAGAAAAATAGAGCCTTTAGAAAAGTATTACCCGTCTGCTAATCTCTGTGAAGATATGGTGAGCGCAACCGCGCCCTGCCGCTCAAAACATGTGGTCCTGCAGGAGCCATCCCCACTTCCGGGGGTGTCATAGCATAATCTTTCGGTACCGGCTCATATCTTTACTTAGAATGATATCCCAGTACCCGTAATGCTGTCAGCTCAGAACATTAAAGGCTATACTTTATCGATAACTGCATATGCGAAATGCGGCATATAGTTCTATGGACTCGAAACGTCCGCTGTTTTCCTCAGTCCTTCCGCACACTCCCCCCCCCCCCCCCACCTCAACTCCCACTGCTTCCTCTCCATACGTTTGAGGAAGCAGGCTGGACAAACTGTAGTTAAGCTGCCGGCGTTGGCCTGAGCATGCAAAATGTGTTTTCGCGCTTTCAGTGCATTCGCGTGTCCAATCCGGGCATCTCCAGAAAACTACGTACCATATACGTACTTTGTAATCGCTTTACTTAACTGTGAACAAAAAGTTTTTAAATGCTTCTTGAACAGTCATTAGAATAGCGGCGTGAGAAAGTGAAACAAACAACATGCCCTCTAATATAGTATATGATTCTTCGTTCACCAACACACTGTTCCCGTCTTATGCAGAAATGGCGGTGGCTATACTTCTTGCAGTGGCCTATTCACGGAGAGACCAGTATCGATCCGCAATGGAAATACACGAACGTGGCTGAACGTGGCCACGAACGAAGGTGACCGTGGAATTGGGAGGCGGGACTTGCCGATCTGACCCTGGAAAGCCCTCTGACGACCCTGAGTAAAGGCCCGACGAGCTGCTGTGGTCAGCGGTCCTAGTGCCCGTGGCGTGGCCCGTGGTAATCCACGTATAGCTTTGTTTCAGTAAAGTTTATTCTCTCAGCCTCTGCCAGAATTTATATCTTATAGACAGAACAAAGAAGAGATTATAGTTTTTCGACCGTAGTGCGAAACTACGGTCGAAATCAGAGCAGAGGGTTTCCACTATCTCTTAACTATCTTGGCGCGTCGCATGCTTTGAGCACCTCGACAAAGGTACGGCTATCTGCCGCTAAAGGGGTCACTCTTCTCTAAACGGGCGACGTGCAACCGAGAACACGGCTTGTGCTTCCCTCACTGGCATCAAAATATGTTCAGCGAAGCCGCGAAACGTCGGCGGAGACGGGGGACGCCTGACCGCCGTCCTTTGTGCGGCGACAGGTCTTGCATGGAGCATGAATCCCCGCTGTGTGGCACGTCTCACACCATAGCGCTGCGGCGAACACATATGGCGGTAGACTGCACATGCCACAAAGGCGCCTGACTGCGTGATTTGCAGTCCACGCTAAGGGCTATATATCCCCACTTTTTTAAAAGACGATATAGAACAAGATTAGAAAATAACCTCCCAAGCACTCCGTACAGGTGGTTAACCAACTAAGCTGAGACATGTGGCCCTAGTGTTTATCACTGGGTAAACACCGATGGTTCAGTAAAGTCATTCTCAATTCATGGTTTCGTCTGTCCAGAAGCTTTGGTGTTTGCCGCCCGTGTATCTATTTCATTTTTAATGAAACAAGCATTGGTGAGAAGTGAGATTGGCCGAATTTCTGTGGTACATACGTTTCTGCCCGCGGAAGACTTCATTTTTAGTGAACCAGTGGTGAGCAGTGGGGCTTGTTCTATTTCTGTGGCGCATACGCTCTGGGAGTTTTTTGCGTACATAAGACAGACGAATTTAGGTTTCGCCCAGCAGTACACAACACTCTAAGAAAAAAATGAAGAGTCCTCTGACTCCTTTCGGGTAGTCCTGACTTGCCACGTATATGACTCTCTTTAAAGAGGCACGTCGACTCTCTTAGGGGGTCACTACACTCTCCTCTGAGAGTCGTGTGACTCACAAGAGAGTTATCATGCCTCTTTAAGAGAGTCATATAAGTGGCAAGTCAGGACTACCCGAAAGGAGTCAGAGGACTCTTCATTTTTTTCTTACAGTGAGCTTCGCTGCAAAAAATCCGAAGGACACCTGAGCACTTCTTATGAGCCGTCAATGCTGTAGCAATATTGTCCAATCGAACGCCCGAGCCAGCAAGTAGTAGCAAGCTGTTGTGCCCGACGCCGCATCCCGCAGTACTGCGCGACGAGACCGAGGATGCAGCAGCTAAACCCAGTGGTAGGAAGAGAATGAACGGGGATAGTGACCTCCTAAATAACAGGTATGTGCACTCAGTTTTGTCACATCACGCAACTGGGACCTACATTGTCAAACCCGCCGTGACAAAAGCGGCGACGTCACAATTACTGTCAGGTCGCCTGGTGTCCTAAAGCATATGCATAGATATGTGCTGTCTAGGAGGTGCTGGTATGGGCTAATGCTAAGACACTTAGCCTAATGCTAAGAACGTTTTTCCTTCCAAGTTTGCTCTGTTTTCTGTGCATCAATTTTCTTTATAGAAATTACCGAGGCAGAGTTGGAAAACTCGCACTGTATGAAATTCGCCTACGAGGACTCGAAGGCGAAAGTGATGTTCATCCTTTTCTGAATCGAATTGCATTGGTTACGCTGATTCCGGGCTCGGAAAACAAATTCGGAGTTGTAATCACGTCACAGCGGCACGCTTTAGACGTCACGGACTGACGAAAGTTCAATCCCTCGTAAAACTCGTGAGTATACTCGCAAGTTATACTCACCGTTGCGCAGCGGGATGCCATGGCGCGCCGTTTCATCCAGACATTAACTTAAAACTTTCAAGTTTTGTGTTATGTACCAACTAGCCCGCCTTTAGCCACGTTCTCCAGATTGATGATGTATTTCAGCAAAAAACATGGTTGATCCCTCCGTCATAGCAACCGGTATAACACGAAAGTAAAGCGTGTCCTTACAGAAGTACTTGAATGTTTACTGTACATTGATAAAACAGAGCTTGCACAATGTTTATTAGTGTCTGGAGGCTATAGCACCGCCTAATGTGGGATGCAACCCGCGTCGACAATTGGTGGTAAATCTTTATCCCGACGTCTAACGTCCATGATCAATGATTAAACAGACCCTTGTGGTAGCTGTAGTAGCTAACGGTGAGAGCGTATTCAAAAAAGGTGGTCTGACAGCCAGGCGAGCATCACTGATCCATCGCAGAACTTCGGATATGTCGCCATCCCGCGACATGTTTAAGAGTTATTGAACACCACGGCTGGACTAGAGGGAAACGGGACGCGCGTAGTGTGTCCCCTGTAGCCCGGCCGCGATTTTTCTCGAAGCGAGCGTAAGCGGGGAATGCGGTGTTACAGCCAGGCGAGGCAGGCACGTGTCGCAGAGCTATTTTTCGTATCAATGGATGCTATATGAGCGACCGCGACGCTTGGGCTAAGGTCGCCACCTCGTGGTGTGTTAAGACGTTGACAAAATTGTGACGGACGCGTAGCAACGATGCGTTGCAGAAGCTAATCGCTTAAGCCACGATCATGATGCATTACTTCCCTTTACCGCTTCCCAGAGTGCGACACCACCCCGCCGACCGAGAGCACTGTGAGAGGAAAGTGAGATATATAAAAAAGCGCGTTTGTCAAGCCTCCAGAGTTTGTGACCGCGGTGCAGTGGATAGCGCGCCCGGCATCTGTGGTGAACCGAGAGGTCGTAGGTTCGACTTCCGTTAACAGAACTTCTTTTTATTTGCCATCTGATCGTGCACATTTTTTCTGACGTCATTTCCGTGACGGAAATACGTCACTGTACTCTTGGTAGACTCCGGCATAAAGCACTTTAGTGTTAATATAAGGCTAGGAGAGTTCTTCGCAACACCGACATCCTTTATGGCATCTTCGAAAAATAGCACCGGTGCGCACCGTTGCGCAGTGGGATGCCGTGGCGCGCCGTTTCATCCAGTCATAGTGGCACGCTGGCGCTCCGGTGTGGTCTGTCGATGGTGCCGTAGCAAAGGCTTCTGATTCTCTTTAAAGTGTTAGCCGATGTCTACCTACGTATTGTTAAAATATTGTAGCTTTGAATGTACGCTCTTGAAAAGGAAATAACGTTTGCTACTCTTGATTTTATAGTTATTTTTGTTGTCCTTACTGACTGGCGATTATGCTCTAAATTGCCGCATATTTTTGTACTCCGTCAATTGACACAGCGGGCCTTGGCTGATGTACGTTTTGAAGCTGGTGATGTTGATAAGCGAGGAAATGCCAACAGGAAGGGAAATTTGAGCGTGTACTTGGACAACCTACAGCCATAAATAAATTCTTGGATATCAATAAGGTTGAGAGCTGGGCTAGTTGGTGACTGATCAATATTCTGTTTGGTGAAGAGGGGGTATAATGATTCACCATACGGTATAATGATTCTTGGATATGTAAATAGACAACACGAACTAAGCACTGTCGCTCAAAAGAACAAAGAGCGGTGTTGTGCAAAATTAAAGTACAAAAGGTTGCCCAGAAGTTTCACAAAGGAAACTAGCTTGCGCCTTCAAACCATGCACGAAGAGAATAACAGCTGCCTCCTAAAACAGGCGCTGGTTAGTGAGGCCAATCACGGCAAAAGGTGATTTCACGTGAATTGCATTAATTACTGCTATAGTCTGAGTTTACTAAAAATGTTCGCTTTTAGACCAGTAGCACATCCTCTGAAACTATAGTCGTTGACAACCTAAGAATAAATATAAGCTCCGCCCTCGAGGCAGCATTGCTCATATTTTGCATGCCTCCGCGCTACAAACGAAGTAGTTCCTAAACAATGGCATCAATTTTCACGCATATAAACCTTATTTTCCAATACTGCACTGATATTGAAATAAAGAAAGCAAAGCTAGATAAAAAAAAATTGTGAACGCACGGCGTTCGGCGTCAGCTTAACAATATATCTGTTAGTTAAATCGCACCCTCCGCCGCGGTCATCTCAGAGTCTAGGAAAAAGTAATGTGCGTCTCAAAGGCGACGTTTCTCCGCAGCGCCTATTATGGTATTAAAACAAAGAATGCCACATTTAATGTATCAATTAATATAAAGAAACCATTTCTTTACGGTTTCTCAAAACGACACAGGGACATTAATAAATTTTAATAAAGTCGCTCGCAATTTTTTTTCTTTTTTACGAAAATTTCGCCGCCAGTTTTCTTCATTGTCTACAGTAACTATGGCAACAACGACTCAAAGCGAAGAATAGCGAAGTGTTCTGAGATTGCCTTCGCGAATTTCGATTCTTGTGTTGCCGTGAATATCATATTTGCGTCTAGAGTTGCCGTGGTTGTCGTCGTGTTTGAGGTGAACGACAAGGCTTCATTTGACGTCGCTTCAACGAAATAAAAGTGCGTGGCGCTCATGCTGCTTAACTGTGCGGGTCATTGGATACGTTGCCGTTAAGTTCACGCCAAGGTGATGTACACAGCTGAAGTGGCAGTGACTAAAAGCTTTACGTGAGATTGTTTCTGGCTTCGACAACTTGTACTGGCGCTGCCACGACTCCTTCAGCCCTTGAACGTTCAACTTTTTTATTTATTTATTATTTATTTATTACATACCTGCATCGCCCCAGTGGGCATTACATTACCTTCTATGTATATGTGTCTCTGCGCCAAGGTGTATATATATATATATATACATATATATATATATATATATATATATATATATATATATATATATATATATATATATATATATATATATATATATATATATATATATATATATATATATATATATATATATATATAAATAGGCTGTCTTCGATTGCCGTGAGACAAACAGGAAAAGGAGATACGCTTCTAAAAGATACCGTTTATTTTTTATTTGCCAACGTGTCAATCGGAGACCGATCTTTATCAAGGCAAACTTTACGAAGCTTCGATGCCCTTTTACAGCATGATCCTCCAAGCAGGGAGAGAGAGAAAAAAAAGGAGAACAAAGAAAATAAAAATAGAAAATGTAAGAATGAAAAATTGAGTAGCCAAAAGACCATACAAAAAAAGACGTGCATCACAAGATGGGCAAGCATTTAAAAGAAACTACGGACTATAAGCTTCACGAGAGTCCACTGCAGTTTAAGATAAACAAATTATCGCTCATTAATATATGCACACAATACACACAAAAATACAGAAAACGCAAGTTAGACAAAAGCAGAATTCTAATGTGATATCGTGAAGTATATATGATGCAACGCCATCATAAACAAAAGCTGTTTCTTTTTTTTTTTTTTACTGAATTATAGTTTTAGCAGCGTTACTTCAGTTGCGATCACGATCTATGCAATCGAAAGTTCCTGCGTCACAGCGGCATTATGTAACGCGCATCATTTCGCTCTTCGTAGACAACGATTACCTCGCACGGCGTTTTTCATGCAAGGCGTTCGTGCATCGAGCGTGAGAAGACTTACGCGACGGGCGCTTCAACCTAGCACATCATTCTGGGCTGGGGGGCACACGTCACATAATCACACATGCACCGGATGAGCACAATTATCTCCTTATAATGCACACACCACAGCATGTTCTCCACACCTGGTTTGTTTACTTTCGCACTGTGTTGCGCTAACGGGTTATGATAGTCGCTCTCTCTCTCTTTCGCTTCGTCCGCACACATGCCATTCATAGCGACGCGCAGCACCGCGTATTGCATAGTAGATCACCAAGATTCCCACGTTGCGAGCTCGAAGTAACACACGCACGCACATGTGGCAACGCTAATGCTATGGCTTTTGCAGACGGTAATCGAGCACAGACGCGCACATTCCGACTCACAGCACACGAGTGAACGCGACAATCGCCATTATGGTGACACTCAGGTGATATGCTTGGTCAGCGCCTCCTCTATTTTGCGCTGGCTTGGTGCATCCGAGCGATGGAAGGAACACACGCCGTGATGCAACTTGACGCTGCCGAAACGACGGAACGCGATAGAGCGTCCGAGCTGCTAGCTGCCGCTTCGGTGCACTTAAAACACGGCACAGTCACACACTTCTACTGCATCGAATGACGACCGGCGACGATGATGCTGCGTACGAGCGGATAACACTAGGAAAGAGCTTCTTCTAGAAGAAAAACACCACAGAAAATTCGAATCAATGGCTCTCGGTCTCGGTTCTGCGGTACCTCGCCTCTCGTCGCGGAGGGTGCCATGTTGCACTTTTCATTGGTTCGTCTTAACCGTTACGTCATCATAAAGAGCGGCCGTAGTTGGACGCGCATGATACAAATGGACAGCGGTACAGTTTACTTTTTATTCTTAGCTTGTCACCGACTATAGTAGTGTAATAGTAGCATTGCTGGTAACGTTGATATTTAATACCGGTGTCACATGGTACACTACTGATCGCACTTAACCCCGATCCTGATCATATTGCTCAACAGTGATGGTCTCCCTTCGGCAGCTTGCGTAAAAAAGCCAATCATGATCAATAAATTCGATCGAGATCAGACCTGATCGCGATCAAAAGTGACCGCTTGACACCGATGTAAAGAGACAAAAAATACACCAAAGTCTATTCAGTCGTAATATAAAGAAAATAAAACCTATGGTTAGAAACATTTAACCAGTTCATTTGCGAGAAGTTTATTGATGTGTTCCGGTAATTGTTTAGTTTCAGAGATGAAGTGAATTTTTGCTCAGGTGCCCATTCTTTATTAAGGACTTAGGTGATATTGTTTTTGTTCTCTAAATTTAAACGCATAAAACTTCTACATGTTACGAACCTTTCTGTTTTTTTTTTTGCATCATGAAAACTGAATGCTTTTAGGGACGTTGAACTGAACTCCAGAATAGAATGTAGCGAAAAAGTTAACCTCTATCAATATACTAGAATTGTTGCAAGCCTCAATTTTTCGAGGCATGACATTATCGTTTCTACATGACGCTTAGCCGCGTTTACTCTTGAATTGACGTCTCATGGAACTTTGTTTTTTCTAGTATTTGGTTCAAGTGTTCTTCTCTTTTCCCTAAAACGCACCATGACAGTTACCACCATATTCATAGCCATAATGAAACTGAATGCTTTTTTTGAAGGTATAGCTTGGCGAGTCACAATGATGCTTCAAAGTAGGAAAACTAATAACAAATCCTTCAAATACATGCGCCGCTCGATAATGTAGTATGCGAATTCGGAATAAGTCTACGTAAATAAGCCTTTTAGGTTTACTTACGTTACACAGGACAGAGGAGTTGAAGTATGATTTGTAGTTTTATTCATTCTCTTCTATTTGACTGTGCCGCCATTATGAAACATCTCTGTGAAATATTTTAACCGTTCGACTTTCGAATGCTCGTGCGAAAAGCACAAAGTACAAGGATTTTGTAGGGCGGCATCAATGTTAAAATCGAGTAGAAATGACCATCTATCGAAAGCGCTTGGATATTATTATACATGCTTCTCTAGTCAGTCGACGTACGAATAGTGATACACCTCGACAGTGAGTTTCAAATATTTATACTTCAAGCACTTCTGTGTTATGTGTTTGCATGTGTCCAAAGCCTATTGTGGGCAGATGTTTTCGGCAGAAGTTCCCATGTCTGCTGATGCTGTCTATTCAAGGAATTTTCGGATGTCGGCTGCACGAGCCTTTCCCTTAAAATACTCCCGATTTCACTTACGCCCATTATGTTTCATACAAACTCGACAGCAGCGTTCTCCATCCCTTCTCCGGCTGCTGACCCGAAAGTCGCGGGTTCGATCCCAGCCGCGGCGGTCAAATTTCGATGGAGGCGAAATGTTAGGGTCCCCAGTTCACATTAGAGGACACCAGATGGTCGGAGTTTCCGGAGGTATACACTGCCATATCGCGGTTTTGGTGCTTAAAACCCCGGATACTATTATTATATATCCTCTCTTGAACAAGGAAGGTTGCCTTCGTCGATGCATAAAGCCACAAAGGGGTCGGACCTATAAGGCCTTAAAAAAGGAGTTAAATGAGTATATGCGAATGAACTGCGTGACTCCCTTACTACTTTATATGCTATTATGCGGACTGAAGCTACGGATGTCAAGTAAACAGGCCTTCAGATTACTATAGCGAGGGCACTTCGTTGCGAGATGTGCAATGGTCACCCCATTTTAGAAGATACTATTGTCCTAAGAAACATGTCATGATATACTTTGATCATAGGTGATGAGTGGGAACGGTGAATCTTGGTTATGCGTAGGCTGCAAATCCCCATTTTCATGTCCAATGAAAATTTAAGGTTTCTGCCCATGACACTGTGGACGCTTTCATGTACTCCCTGTCCTTTCCTTTCATGCAGTACAGTTACAGTTGGTATACTTAACATGTGCTCTTTGACGCGCTTGGCCGAGTGAAAAATCATACTTGAAAATCAGGCGTAGCTATTGCAAATTACGTGCCATGTGTGCGTACTTCAACGTGCTCATCTATGCAGCTTGCACTGCGCTTGCACCGTCAGAAAAATTACGATAGAGTGCAAGCTTTTCTGGAGTTAGAACTGGGGGGATACTCGCATGGTGTAGTCTCTCTGCGTTTTTATTTACCTGTATACGTCTACCTGAACATGTGCTGCACGACATGACAGTACACTTATTAAAGAGAAGCTAGTTAGTTTTTGCCCGGGAACCCACAAGACCTTTTGTTCCCATTTGTCAAATCTTGTAGGCAACCAAAGGGAAAATAGTACGAGAAGGCGTTAAATTTTTAAAGTAGCTAAACATTCATTATGGCTACTGAGGAGGTGACTAGACTTACTATACAACCGTTCTTCACTCCCATATGTGAAGTTCCCTTTCATACAGTTTCTTGTAACGAAATTTAAAGGGCCACTTTTTGCCGCCATCAAGCCCTATCTGGATCGAACTTATCAACCATTATTAACTCTCTCCCGAACTTCGAGCACTGTAGAAAATGGCAATAGAGAAATTCGATCCCGATCTAGATCGATCACGAGTGAAGCTGCCTGTGCTTCATTGATGTCGAGGATCACACTGCGATTTCAAATGCGATGCAGCGATTTAGCAAATTTTCGTTGCAGTTGAGAAAGATCCTAAAGACACGGTTAGGCTTCCTCAGTGGTGTAGGAAATATGTTATGCTATTCGGCAGTTTTAACTTCGCTGTCACACTTTGCGACTTCGCCTGTGGCATCCGAAAACCCTGGTCTATATAGAAACGGTTTCGTAGCGTGAAGCACTAGAAATAGATGGTTGAGCTACTGGTCAATCCGCAGTTTCAAAATCCTTCCTCGCTTTCTTAGTATAGGTTTGTAAACATATACGAGGTGCTGTTGAACTTTTTTTTTTTTTTTGTATCTTGGCGTTTTTGTGGCACTTACGTCTGAGTACCTGACTTATCTTTAGAGTGTGGCAGTCATGGGAGGCCTTATCTGCAACTGCCTAATTTCTGCTGTGGGAACACTTGTACATTTAAAAAATCTTGCTTGTACAGGTCTGCCGTTGAACGAACACACGTACTGTATTACTGAGACCTTAATTAAGTAGATTACTGTCCGCGACCCAAGTTTATCTATAGTTGCGGTTTCTAACAGCATAGCGAGAAACAATATTAAGATAAGATGAGTAGCAGGTGCCTACATATAAGGCACCACTCTCTCCTAACTATGTCGACTTATAAAAAAAAGCACCATTTACGGCAATTGCGTCGCCATACGAAAACCTTCGACTTTCTTCCAGTGCGACCCTTACCTGGAGTATATTGGCAGAGCGCTCGCCGATAGTCCGAACCATTGGCTTGTCTCTTTTTTCACGACGGTGACACATGATGCCGTCTGCACAGTGACGAAAGGCACAGAACGAAGCGCACACAAGTGGCAGCCCACCAGCGGTGTGATCTGCCTTTTTATACGCCGTTACGACAGCGATCGTGAGAGAGTGCGCGAGGCGTCGTTATGAGCGCCAAGCAGCGACACGGATGAGGTGGCGTCCCGGAGGAACTTGATGTTCCGGATGCTGCGGCCGTCTGCCTCTGTTTCGCCTGGCCGCCTGCAGGCACAAAAGGCTTACTCGCGCGCGCACGCTATTCCACAGTCTCGGAGGCGCGAGAATAGGCGTCTTCTCTGGAGCAGAGGCGTCGCGAGCCGTGTCGCCGGGCGAATTGTTCACGCGAATCCTCGCTCCCCCTCCCGCTGAGCTGTGCAAGGACCACGAGTACCCTGCTCGTCCTCTCATCTGGCTGCCTCCGGCTTGATTTAATGGAGGCCATATAGGCTCTCTTCGGGTGTACCGGGTTGCGCAATGAGCGTCGTTCCATTGTCTGAGATGGTGGAGGTCCCGGATAAAAGTTGCATTGAAGGCCTTCTGTCGGGGAGCTGGGTCAAGCTGCCAGTCCCTCATACTCTGGTATAGAATACTCGAGATGGGATCAGTACTCGCACGGTTGACATGCACCGTATGTGTCACACCGCATTCAGATCCGTGAGTGGACATGACGCTGTGTACCAGTGCTTTCTTTTTCTGGCAGCCTTCGCTTCACCAGCATTTCGTCAGTCTATCATCTCGTGATTTATGTGCGTGTGTGTTGCCCATTCATTCGTATTGTGTTCCGAAGACACAGCGAAGAGAAAACTGCCGGGCGCCGTTCGCTATGAGAAAGATTTTCGCTTTCTTCGGTTGGCTACCTGATGCTGGGAGCAATCCGGATTTGATGCGGCCGCGGCGCGTGATGCAATCCGCCATTGAGCACGTCGCCTTCTGTGCTTAAGTGGACGTTGGCGGCACAGTTACTGCGACATCAGCGGCCTGTTTCGCATCGGCTGCTTCTTGTGGTCCTATCGTGATTAATTTTTTTTAAATCTTAGGGTATTTGAATGCCAGAACAACGATAAAATTATTAAATGAACAAGTCGTGAACATGGTGTGTCACTGAACCCAACGTTTCGACAAGCGATCTTGTCAGGTCTGCTTGTCGAAAGTTCGACTCCAGCGACGCCCCATGTTCAGGAATGTTTCATCTCTTAAAGCCTCTATCTTTCCATGAACTTCTGCCTTAATTGGATATGATTATGAGGCCAACCTGCCGTATATATAGCGGTGCATTCCCGATAGTTCTGACTATACCTGGATTTTTCTTTTGTTTTTTTTTTTGTTTTGTTTTACGTGCACCCGAATATAAGTACACAGGATTCTTTTCCATGTCGCCCCCATCCTGTGGCGCAACGCAAGAGTATAAAGGCATACACTAGATTTATAATTAAATTAAAAACTTTACTACTAACTGCTCCCATGAGGGAACGACCTGTCGCCAGTGCTGGGCAGTATCGAATATATGGGTCTTAGGTACTATTTTAGACTTGTGGCATTTCCATGACACTTGTTCCACTGTCCTTTGCCGCTTACGCCAATACTTGCGCGCAAACTGATGTGTCAGTGTCGTTACCAACATTTTTCTTGCGTGGTGCTTCGTTAATAAGTCTGAAGAATGCTAAAATGGGATTGCTTTGCATTTGGTGGCTTTCACAGATCGACGAGCAGAAACCGCGGACGGCGCCGCGTATAAAGAGCTGTCACGTTAAGCAGCTAAAGCAACTCCACTACATTGTTTCGGAGTGAAGCTAATATACTTAGGGCAAGAAATACAAATCTTTTCAGATACTTACAGACACTTAATTCAAACCAAGTAAAGTTGTTCGGACTTAATAAATTTTGAAGGAAACGTTTTTTAGCCGATGCGCTTCGTGCTACGTTATATAGACCTTCGATAACAAATTTTCGAATATATCAAAGTAACTTAAGATACATTTGGAAAGTATCGTATCGAATCCAATCACTGATGCAGTATCTGGTACCTGTATCTCAAATACTTTTTGCCCGAGTATATTGCATCATACCGCAATACTACTTCAAAGTATCTTTGCCCAGCCCTGTCTGTCGCACTTTTGTAGCATATTTCATCGTAGTGTTGGCCATCTGAGTTTTCTTTGTTCGGTTCTATCAATTCACATGAGAAATCGTATAACAAATGTTGTATATACTATGAAGGCACTGGATTGACCATTAAATGCGAAGCATTTCTCTGCGTACTGTAAGCACTTTTGCGTTTCTATCTATCTATCTATCTATCTATCTATCTATCTATCTATCTATCTATCTATCTATCTATCTATCTATCTATCTATCTATCTATCTATCTATCCGCCTACGTCTGGGTGCTCTCGTGATGGCCTCCTTAACTTGGGGTATACCGAAAATTTGTATGGGAGGGTAAGAGGTATTGACGAATATGTCTGGCTGGTCATGACATGAATAACGTGAAAATCCCGTCGCGTACGTCGTCAAACTCATTTGTCCAGACACGTGTGGCTCATACCCGTATACCACGGGCCGCAAAATTCGGGTATGCGCCACAGGACATTGACAATTTATATCTACCCAGGAACGGCGAGAACAGGCATTGGTAATTTAAATGCGAGAGCGTTCAGAGAAACTGACATCGGTGGCGTTTACACAAAGAATACAAAGAATAGAAATCAGAGTCCCAGCAGGAATCGAACCCAAGCATTCTGTGTGGCAATCAAGCATTCTACCACAGAGCCACGTCAGGTCTCGAAACTGGTTTGGAAGAACACCCTATGCAGGCGTAATGTCGGTGAAACGTATATTGGGGTTGCAGTGCTGGCTATCTAATTTTATAAACTTTACATACGTACTACTATGACGAAGGAGTCATGTCCGGTTAACGTCAGTTGTAGCGCCATTCATGGTAGTTGGTCTACGTAACACTATCCAGGGCTACCATCCTTGCAAACACAAGCTCTACATGTCAGCTTACGGCTTCTGGTGTTGGCGATGTCCATTTTTCTGTTGGCATCGTCACACAACTGTAAACAACTGGTTATATGAAACATATGCGACTGTTCAACATGTCTGTGCGTGCAACCTTTATACATATCTTTAGCGTCATTTCATAACGTTTCGCTCAATACAAAAATTACAATCCAGTCACCTTACCTCCGGATGCTTCGCATAACATCGATTCCCATGGTACTTGGGATCTTCCTAATTCTTTTTTTACCAAGAAGCCAACAGAATTTCTTTTCGGATCCAATCTCTGATGTAGTATCTGGTATCTGTATCTCAAGTACTTTTTTTTGCCCGAGTATCTTGCATCATACCGCAATACTACTTCAAAGTATCTTTTCCCAGCCCTGTCTGTCGCACTGTTGTAGCATATTTTATCGTAGTGGTGGCCATCTGTGTTTTAGATGTGAAGCATCTTATGGCGAAGCTTAATCCGGTGGTGGTGTGCCGGTGTGACCACCCTTACTGCGCATGCGCAAACCTTTCAAAAAATAAAAAATAAAAATAAAAAACCTCCTCTCCCCCTCTCTCTCTTGTAGACATCCCTCCCCGCGGCAACCACACCCTCACTGCGCATGCGCCTCCCCTCCTCTCTCCCCTCCTACGTTCCCCCCCTCTCTCCTCTAGGCATCCCTGCCCGCGGTGTCCATACTCCCTCTGCGCATGCGCGTCCCCCCCTCTCTCTCCCCCCCTCTCTCGCCTCGCGACGCCGACGCAGGCAGCGTCTGCTAGCGAGTTTCTTGGTTGAAAAAACCGACTGCTCGCGCTGCACAGCCGTTCACTGGCCACCCCGTATATATGGCAATGGATCTTGACCTCCAAGGTGGTGCCGGTGGGAGATTTCTCCTGTGCGTTGTTGAACAATAAAAATTCGCAGCGTGCACGTTAACTAAAAGCGGACTGCGGGTCTCTGTGTCCAGTCGGAGTCTTCTGTCTCTCATTGCCCATTAGCAGCGATTGGCATGTTCCAGTAGGAAACACCGCTCCATCACTGCGTGCTTTGCGCCTCCCCAGTTTTCTGTCCTGCGCAACGCTGCGATGAGCACCAGCGTCAACGCCACCGCCAATGTAAGCGTTAGCGCCCGCTGCTTCACATCTGCACATGGTTCCCTTTAGCGGGAGATGGTGTAATTTTCTTTGTTCGTTTCTATCAATTCACATGAGAAATTGTATAATAAATGGTGTATATACTAAGAAGGCACTGGATTGATTATTTTAACAAGAAGCCAACAGAATTTTTTTTTTCGATTCACTCGAAAAAACGCAAAATCCTACCTTCTGAGATCGCGTAAACCGATAATTCCTCATTGGAAGCACGCCTTCTGTAAGTGCGGCTTCCCACGTGATATTAACGCAATAGCGGTAAAGAGATCGCTTCGCGGAAATTCCGGTTGTCGGCGTCGGTGTCGTTCGTTGTGAGCGAAAAATTTAGCAAGATGCAAATAAAATTAACTAAAAATCTTCTGCTCGAGTGAGAATCAAACCCAGGCCGTCTGCCTGTCAAGCATGTGTTCTACCAAAGAGCCACGCCATTGCTTGGAACTGTTTCGGAAAAAAAAAGCACTATATGAATGTCATGTATAGTGGCAAGAGTCGCCTTACCGCATGTAATATAGCGTGGCAGAAGCGTATACAATCGCGCCAGGCGTCAAAGCATGTGCATTGCGCAAAGAGCGAGTGTTTTAAAGGCCCACCCATCAGGAAGCGCTTTGACATATTTAATCATCAGCAGCAGCAAAAGCATAAAAAAAGGTGAGTAGCTGCGTAGGTACCCGTGTTGCTTACGGACGCATAGAGGGCCCTTCGCTGATTCGCAAAAGGAAGAATTATGTTGTAGTGGGCACATCACAACTGTACTTGCAATAGGCGTTCTAGAATACTTTGAAACGGCCAATGTTACGCGCACAGACGTACGTTTCTTTGCGGCACGGTTGAGGCATGCACCGAGAACCGAATGTAGGCGAGCAATTGAGAAGGCGATGCGCACGGGGCCCCATTATGCTATCGTGTTCTACTCTTGAAGGCGAAGCTCAAGCGTCCTCCAAGATTTTCTTTTTTTCTTTTTTTTCCCGCAGTTTCCGAATTGGAGTAAACCGATTCACCAAGAAAAACAAAGCAGTGGAAATGTTATGAGAGCCTTTCAAACGAAGCACCAGCTCGTGAAACTTTCCGCTCGAAAACGTTAACAAACAGAACGTAAGTAAGAAAAAAAAACATACACCATTCTCGCACAACTCTTTTATTCAAAATAACGATACATTGAAAGATGTTGCCGACTGATGAGACCACACAGGGAAATACTGACGTGCTATTAAGATATCCTCAAAAATGTTGACATGTTGTATGTGAACTGTTGACTGTGCGGCACGCATGGTTCACTTCGTTTAAGGACACTAAAAAATGAAGTCGGAGGACTAAATGCTCCATGAATACTCCGAAATATTCCAATCCAAGTCAAAGAATAACGTGACTGTCCCAATGTCTGGCATCGCTGATAAACCTCATGAGCTTCAAGAAAGTAAATCGAGGGTTTTACGAGCCAAAGCTCCGACATGATTATGAAGCATACCGTATAGCTTGGGACTAAGGATTAACTTTGACCACCCGGGGTTCTTTAACGTGAAGCTCAATCCAAGTACGCATTGCTTCTGGCATTTGTTTTGTAGCGGCCGTACCTGAAGCAGCGACCTTGAGCTTAGTTGGACGACACCATGGCAAAAGCTACAGTGGTGGGTGTGCTCTGAAATAAGTTAAAGACTGAGTATCTAAATGTGCACAATGAATTGGTGAAGCAAGCTTCAAGCTTTATACTCAGAGTGGAAACGTGTATTAAATTTTTATTTTGCGGTAAGGATGATGATTGTGAAGTTGAATGTGAAAAGAAGGAATAAGGAATATTAGGTAAGTTTATTACTTGACCCTCCCCGATCACTGGTGCCTTGCCTTTCTTCTGTGAATAAAAACAAACGTGTTAGACAGTTTTAAAGTTCGATATGTTGAGTGCGGTTCGATGAACATTTCAGATTTTGATAACATGCCTTATAAAACCATTTTCTTAAAATATGTGAACCGTTCTGATGAATAGCACGGCGATGGATACGGCGCGTGGCGTATTGTTGACTGACGAATGCCCAAGTGGAGGTAAGACTCTCCTGAGGTGACTGTCGAGCACGCGAGTTGGGGAAGCAATAAACGTCCGGCCGGGTGGAAGGATTTCGCCAACCTTCGGCGTGTCAGATACTGCAGACTTCCTCTGAGTTGAATACGCAGTCCAATGTTTGCCTGGAAGATAGACAAGTGCAAATAGCTTACGGGACTGAGTGTTATACATGGGAATGACAAGAGTGGGCAAGATATATGGGCACTGGCGTAGCCAGGGGGTGAAGGGAGGTTAGGGGGGGGGGGGGGGGGGTTGAAACTTCTCGGAATTTTTGAATTTTACATTTGTATATATACACGCACAAATACAAACGCACACACGAACATACAAAAAGTACATCTTCAACAAACAGCGCAGGAGTGGACAACGGATCAAGAAAGCAACAAAAACAGGCACTGAATTTCCCTTCAGGATTTATTGAAAAACGCATATCTATATATGCCGGCATGCTACGTCACGAGAGCGCATGCAACCAGTCGCGTAACAAGCGTAAGGCAGTTAAGTAGAAAAACTTATCGGACGTAACAAAATACACAAAATGAAATAAAGCAGAAAAAGAAATCGACGAAAAGCACGTAAAAAAAAATTGAAGGACACTTTGTACATTCCAAAGTGTGTTCGGCGAAAGCGTGTGGCCATTCCACTGACTATGCCATGTCTTTTTTTCTTTTACACTCTCACTGGGATAACACACAAACCGAATGTGTGCGTGTTTCCTTTTTTAAATTTTTACCACGAATCGCAGCGAGACGCGAGACTAATCTTCCTCCGTTCGCATGCGTTAGTATTTTCTCGCGCTTTGCGCATCGCGCAAACGCCATCCGCGCTCCAGCGCTTAAATTGACGGAACCTTTGTAAATTCCACAGTATATTCCGTGGACGCATGAGTCCATTGAGACGGCGTCGGTCAGAATGAATGCAAGGGCTGCGCACAGCGACGCTACGCAAGCAAAGTGCGAGCGCTGTAGAGTCCGACGCGACCACCGTCCGTTTGCGCACCCCGGCGGCCACCTGATTCCGTGCCAGAGCTCGGATGGACAGACGGACGGACAGACAGACAGACAGACAGACGGACGGACGGACGGACGGAGAGACAGACGAACGGACGGACAGACGGACGGACAAACAGACAGACGGACGGACAGACGGAGAAACGGACGGACAAACGAACGGACGGACGGACGGACGGACAGACGGGCGGACGGACGCCGGACGGACGCCGGACGGACACCGGACGGACGGACGGACGGACGGACGGACGGACGGACGGACGGACGGACACCGGACGGACGTGAGCATGAGACATTAAAGGCTTTCGCCTTAATTTCGCCTTAAAATTCCACCATCTCCTTCTAAAGAGAACCATGTGTAGATGCGAAGCAGCGGGCGCTAACTCTTACACTGGCGGCGGCGTTGACGCTGGCGCTCATCGCGGCGTTGCGCAGGAGATAAATCTAGGGAGGCGCAATCACGCAGTGATGGACCGGTGTTTCCTACTGGAAACATGTGTTTTCCACTGGACCGGTGTTTCCTACTGGAACAATCAAGAAACTCGCTAGCAGACGCTGCCTGCGTCGGTGTTGCGAGGCGAGAGAGGGTGAGCGTAGGAGAGGAGAGAGGGGGGAGGGGACGCGCATGCGCATTGGCGGTGTAAACGCCGCGGGAGGGATGCCTAGAGGAGAGACCCCTTTGCAACCCCTTTTTTTGTGATGCTATTATTTTATCTAAACACCCAGATCGGACCACCAGAGAGCTGATAGAGGCATTTCACATTAGAAGAAGTGGGAATAAATGCGTAAGCGCACCCTCCATCACGTTAACAGAGAACGAATTTTCATACCTCATCAGCACTTTGAGGGTCTGATCTGACGCACGTGTTTTATAAACCCATTTGTGTGTTTTTTTTGTTGTTTCACTTGCCAGGTCATGTGACAGAAGTGATATATGTACATGCCTTTCTTTCCAATAAATTTTAGTTGCGAGTGGCGCTTTGTGGTGTGCGTTTTCCTCTTCTAGTGTCCGTGTTTGTTTGCGCGCCCTATTCAGTTAAAAGATGCCTAGAGGAGAGGGAGGGGGAAGCGTAGGATAGGAGATAGAGGGGCAGGGGACGCGCATGCGCAATGGGGGTGTAAACGCCGCGGGAGGGATGCCTAGAGGAGAGGGGGGGGAGCGTGGGTGAGAGAGGGGGGAGGGGACGCGCATGTGCAATGGTTGTGTAAACGCCGCGGGCGGGAGGGATACCTAGAGGAGAGAGAGGGGGGAGCGTAGGAGAGGAGGTGCGTGGGGAGGGTTTGCGCATGCGCAGTAAGGGTGGTCAGGACGCACACCACCACCACCGGAAGGACGGACACCGGACGGACACCGGACGGACGTGAGCATGAGACATGAAAGGCTTTCGCCTTAATATGCGTGCCATGGTTTACGCAGTCAAGATAAGCTAGTTCTTTTGGAGTCGGGGCAGCCGAGGGCTTGCTGACACAGTCACCTTTGGCAATAGTGGAAGCCTCAGTGATAACTCTTGTTTGATCATTCGCATGTTTTCCCAGAACCACAGTTTGGTCAAACACGGGAGTGTAGCCGCTCTGGGCACAGTGGTGAGCAAGGAAACTCATTTCTTTTGTGCACGTTCAAATTCTACTCTTAAGGGGAGATGCGATTCGGAAAAAAAGTTGCGTTAATCTGTAGCCTACGGTAGTGAAGGAAGGAAGGAAAAAAAGGGGAGGGAAAGGAAAGGCAGGGATGTTAACCAGTCTAGTAGAACCGGTAGTGAAATTTTTGCTGTATATATAGGTGTTATGCTGATTTCAAATTATGTAATTAGTTTTATATTAAGTTGTACAGTTTTTGTTTTGTGCCACGACAATGTGTAAAATATAGTTCTTTTTGCAGGCACTTCTTTTGCCAGTAAATGTTTATCGTTCTGAGCCATTATTGGCTCATATTGCTCCACATTATCTGTAGAATGCAAATAACTATCAAGTGCGTATAAGACATTTTAATGGACAAGAAAAATTGTAATGTGAGAAGTCTTAGAATGCTCAGACCATACTAATTGCTTATTTTAGGTTCGTAATAATTAGATTAGGTGATATCAAGTTTTAAGGCAGATACTTGCACTCTGCACATGTTAAGATATATATGGGCAAAATTTCATCTCCCCATCTGGCTATTAGAAGTACCAAAAATATGATGTGCAAACTCATGAAGTTGCCCAGAATTGTATCTTGAGAAAAACGCATTTAAAAGGTATAAGTGAAAGCTCATGTATGCGGAAAAGATTTGTCATTTAAGATGGTTTATTCCATCATGAGAGCTTGGCAATCGTGGTAATTTTGAGTATGTGACTTTAGTGAACCCCTCATGCGAAATGCAATGGCAAGCAGCCAGGTGACAATTTCCAGGGGACTCTAGACAACCAGCACTTCTTAGATTTTTAGTAGCCACCTTGTGCTCTTTAAAAGCGATTTTGACCTACTTCGAGTTCAATCACAATCTTCAGTTTTTTTTTTACTTGAAAGTAGAGAAACTAAACTTGTGAAAGCGAATAAAAACGAAAAATATGTAATTTTTCAAAAAACGCCTATTTCGACTCGCATCTCTCCTTACGTTGTAACCTGAGGTTCAAGCATGGCCCCATTTGACCGACATATTTGAGACCACAGGAAGGGAACACTGTAGACGACTTTGTCGGCACATCCAACAAAATGGCTTTGTGCTTTCCCTTGCACTTGCGCGGTGCTTGCTTCACTGGACGTGCCCTAGCACATAACTGATGCAGTTTGCGCATCGCGGAAAGAGCAACAGAAACACCAAAACCCTATCTTCCTGAGTTTATCCGACACCGTGTTAATAAGGAATCACTGCCATCTTCTGCCTTGGTACTGTCTGTCCTTCACTGATTCTTTTTCGTAATGCCTCGGCCACAGATATCAGCAGGCATGTCGGCTAACCCGCTTTCTCAAAACGAGCTATTCGCGTTCTGAAGCTGCCATCAACTGTCCACCATAATGCATCAGTGGTTACGGTGCTCGGCTGCTTACCCGAAGGTCGTAGGTTCGATCCCGGCCGCAGCGGTCGCATTTCGGTAGAGGCGAAATGGTAGAGGCCCTGTGGACTATGCGTTGTCAGCGCACGTTAAAGAACACTAGATGGTTGAAATTTTCGGAGCCCTCCCCTACGGTGTCCCTCATAATCATATCGTGGTTTTGGGACGTAAAACTCCAGATTTTGTTATTATTATTACCATTATTACTATTATTAAGCTGACATCAACTACGTGAGGGCAGGACCTAGTGATTACATTCCAAAGACCAGTGTGCACTATAGCCGTTTTAACCAGCT
This sequence comes from Rhipicephalus appendiculatus, assembly GCA_030522465.1. Lineage (NCBI taxonomy): Eukaryota > Metazoa > Arthropoda > Arachnida > Ixodida > Ixodidae > Rhipicephalus > Rhipicephalus appendiculatus. The sequence goes on along the minus strand of JALIZH010032912.1, from coordinate 229,888 downwards.
TGCTGTGGGCTTACCCATGCGGCAGAAGTGGCTTAATCACCCGCGATTAGTGCTTCCAACACAAGTGGTTTCCTGAAAGGGTCAACTGTAGGCTTAAAAGACGAATCGAACCATCTTCCGGTAGTTCATAAGTTATCAATAACGTACTCAGGCACTCTTGGAACATGACCAACGCATCCTGAACAGAGGAACCGGGAGCAGCGGCATCACGTTCTACTAAAAAGAGGTAGTCATCTACATACAGAAAGCATTTTACAACCCGTGATCCTGACAGCCGGCCACAGAGCTACCTGTCTAGGCGTGCAAGAGACAAGTCGCTTAAAACCGGGGCTATGCAAGACCCAATGCACACGATGGTTTTTTGCAGGAGCGCACTACCATTACATTAAGCAAAGGTCGAGCTCAGGTAAACCTTAATTAAGCAGTTACAAAAAACCTTCCGTTGCGACCCCACATTCATTTTGAAAGGCTACTGCACCAAATGCAAAAATTTCCTCTGCGACAATTGACAGAATTTTGTCGTATGGTGAGGAGTAATAGAGCTCTTCCACATCGATAGACAAATATTTAGAGGCGACGTCGTCGTTCTCTGTGAGAAATTGAATAATTTGAGAGGAATTATTTACCAGGAACGTATCATCGACATGAAGTAATTTTAGTTTTTCTTGCAACCAAAGCGTCATAGACTGTTGCCAAGTATCCTGCACAGAGAAAATTACATGAAACGGTACGTGAACTTTGTGCGTTTTTGAAGAACATTATTATTAACGCCAGTTTTTCTTTCTCCCCAACAGACTGAGCCATACCTATCGAGTTTAATTCATCGCCCAGAGGTCTCGCTTTTAACCTGGCAGCTTTTAAGGTTATGTCTATACGCCAGTCGAAAACACGGTCAATGGCTTACCTCGCCTTCTCAATGAACATGCCATTGCTAGCAACAAAAAACGCACCTTCATTGTAGGAAGGCTCAACGCAAATATTATTGATGGAGAGGAATTATTTGACTTGCTTTTCGTTGCTTTCTTCTGGTGCCTTTTCATTTTATTTCTTTACATCCGTTAAGTTTTTCTACTTAACTTGCTGACGCTTGTTACGCGATTCGTTGCGTGCACTCAGGTGATGTAGTATGCCGGCATAAATACATGTGCGTTTTAAGTACGGAGCACTTTAGGGGCCTGGCTTGACGTCCATCCATAGACCTGATGTGTCGTGATCACGCTCACGATCAAGTGGCCAATACAGGCCTAAAGCAAGTCTACCAATGATATAAGTCGGGTTAGAATACCCGAACAAGGTCTAAAATAACATAATTAACAAAAATAACCAAGAAGTAATCGCAATAATTAACTTAATAACTGCTAAAAACACTTCGGATACCTGCGGCTGATGCCCGCGCCGCCCAAGAGAGGGCGCCACTACCTCGCCAGGCACGTGATTCCTCCTCTCACCGGTGCTTCTCCGGCGCCGGTGTTACGAACTCCTGCGAGAAATCATTCATAGAGAGAGACTAACAGCGCAACGGGAATCGCTGGGAGCCCGTTGCGCTGTTAGTCTCTCTCTATGAACGCACTTTCCCAGGTTTTCCAGTAGTGGAGCTGCATTTAGCGCGGTTTTTTTTTTCAGTAAATCCTGAGCTGGAGGTCAGCGCCTGTCTTTGCTTCTTTCTTGGTACGCCTATAGACTGGATGTGCTCCCCCAAGTGTGCCCGTGATTCTGTCCATCCCTCTTATATTCTTTTGTCTCTCTCTTCGCTCCATTTGTCCCTCTCCCCCAGTCCAGGGTAGCAAACCGGACGTGCGTCTGGTTAACCTCCCTGCGTTTTCTTACTTCTCTCTCTCTGGCCCGTTGCGCGCTTCTGCGCCGTTCGTTGAAGATGAATTAACAACTATAGCCACATCTCATACCTTGCTTCAAAAAGTACCATTGAAGCCCCGCCCCCCTTCCCCCCCCCACCCAGAAAAAAAAAGTTCTGGCTACTCCACTCTATATAGGCGTCATGTGCCAGGACGCGTACGTTTATAAAAACAATGACACTTTGGTGTTCCACGTTCCATGCATACCCACTCAAAAAAAAAAAAAAAGAAGTCAGAGCAGTCTTAACCCTTGACTGACCTTTAGGATTCTTGAATATCCCTAAAGAACCTTTAACTGCAGCCTTCCAGAACATTTAAGATTGTTGCCTGTGACATAAAAGTCATCACGTGCAGCCTACCGATACAGTTCAGATTTCTGAGGCCCGGTAAGGAGTGCAGCCTTCTCGTTCAAAGAGGAGTCTGACTGGTCGCGGTCAGCCAAGTTGCCGAGCGCGGCCGTAGCAGGTCGCCGCCGTGATACGCCGCGTCGTGGTCAAAAGCCTGAAACGCGTTTTACTTACCAGCTAGACGACAGGCCATATCAATGGAATGCAACTTTTTCATACCAGACTGCCACCGACGCGACTGACCATCGTGATGCCGTCGCAGTCCGCAGGTTGCATGTCGATCGAAGACAATTAACGATGGAGAAAGTGCCGAATCGTCTGCACGTGTCCTTCAAGCAAATTATCCGCAGGACGTAACGTCATCTAAAGTATCGACAGGGTAAATTTCGATACGCATCCGCTGACACGTAATACCAGGGTCCTTCCATGGTATTGAAGGCACTCGCAGTACATGCTCACGCTGGAAAACGAATATAACATTACACCGGGTTTTTTGTTATGAGAAAAAAGTTGCATTGAGTCTTCAAAATATATACAGCTATCTGTTGACCGTAATGCCGAATTTGTAACTGGTCCGCACTATTCAACGTAGCAAAGAGGTGCAATAGAACAGTGAAGTTTTTTTCCCCCTTTAATCCTGCCCCATACTCCGAAAACAGGCGGTATGCAGAAGGGGTTCGTCAGTAGAGGCGCAGCTAACGAAGATACCGAACACATCCCTAGAGAACGTGCTCAGCTGATGAGAAGACACAGGACAAAAGTATTAAACGCGCATAAATGCTTTAAAAATCAGCGAGGATTAACCTCACGCGCCCAAAGAATCATTCATTTTTGCCTATAAGATAACAAGAGCAGGCAAGAGAAACGAAGACCCATCAAGCTACAGCCTCTTTGCAGTGCCATTATTTTAAAGGGGTCACAAACCACCCCTCGGGCTGGCTGAGAAAACACATCCTGCGAAAGCAGACGCTGCTATGAACAGCTCAGCCAAATCTTGCAGTCGCGTGCTGCAAGGAGATTTTAGAAACGGAGCGCGAAGTTACCATTTTATGAGGCGCCCGCTTTTCATGCAGAAGTATGTGCTCACCTTCGTCGGAGCTGCCAGCGCCGGCTGTTCGACGCCGAACAGCAGCTGGCATGTTATTGGCCAATAGACGACATAAATCAAGAGCAGCGTTTGAATAGTGCGCTTGCTGCCACGGGGTGCCGTCACGTGCCGGCTGCGCGCTCCATATTCAGCTAACATTACATAATAACCACACATGCGCGCATAGGAATCACAATGGGGGAGAGCGGCCGCGTTTCATCACAGACGCTCAAGGTGATGACGCGCGCTGACGTAACTTCCTTCCCCGTGCCATCTTTTCCTGTGTAGCTTCCATGCCCGCTCGTCGGGACGAGAGAAAAGCGAAAGCGCTTAAAGCGTCCGATAAATCTTTGTAACTCCGCTCGTTTTTGGCGTATTCGAGAAATTTTTGCGGCGATTGATTCGTGAGGCAATACCCCCCGATACTGATATCAGATCATTTATTACTCGGAAAAGTGGTTAAGTTCCCCTTTAATTTATTCCCCGCTCGTCTAGAAACAGCACTGGGGTATAAACGATAAGAAAATAAGACATCTGACAGACGTGAAATGGCTTGTTGGGGTACATTTCGCGTTGGTCAACGGAAGCGTAGCTCACGATCCCACAGCTATAGAACTCACCCGTTGTCCAACTACTGCTTGGCGCGCACGATCGTTGGTTGAGGCGTCAGGCTCTGCGCCGATTTCTTCACGGAGGCCGGCGACTCGGTCGCGTAGTCGTTCCGACCCGTGACGGTGCCCCCTCCGTCACCAGCGAAGCCCGCGAGAGCTTGGACGCGGACCTAGTAGACTTCTCAGGGGTACGTCACTGAGTCCACGGCGAATGTCCTTGGCCCGACCGTGCATCGTGTGGATGTTGGAGAAAGGCATCATGATGATCCTGTGCAGAAAGAAAATGGACTCACAGATATACTCGAAGATGCTTGAAGAGACATTAGTCGTTGCATGCGATGTCTATATATGGTGTCCCAGCTTTGAGCCGATGAAGTGCGACTGTCCATAGTGACTACGTGTTTGATGCAAGCATCAAAACGAAGGATAGCGATCAATGAGATAGCAACTGATATGCCCTGAACGCATCGGGACCTCAGAGCGGCGGCGCTTCTGCTTGAGACTCTGGTTGCCTGTGTGAATAGGCAAGGCATATTTGTGTGCTTAGGGTACTGGAACTAACCCTCACGTAATCAGAAGACAAGTGTCACCAAGGTTGCAGTTAGGGGAGGCAAATCTAGGAAAACCAGCGTGCTTCATTATTCTAAAGCAGTGTAAGCTGCATATACATAGCTACGTGAAGACATTCAAGAGGGAGTGGAATAACGTAGAACTATTACGTACTCCTCACTGGCTCTCCAGGATTGGACAAAATCTTCTGGGCCATGTCCACAGCGCTTGTGTGACACGCCACGTAAGAAAAGTCATGATTCATCGCACAATGATTTTTGTGCACAATTACGTGAAACTTAAGAGAGTAAATTACTCTGATAATGCATCTCCCTGGCCAGTAGGGCTTCGTCATTGGTAAGATATTTTGGTCTGAACTAGAGTGCACCAGTACAGGGAAGTGCCCAGAACGAGCTTCGAAAAGTGAAGCCCAAACAGGGTCAAGCCACTTGTGGCGCTTCGATCGGTAGCCTCCAATGTGTCGTCGTTTAATAGTTGCGCGCGGCTCCACCAAAGTGGTGCAGGGGTAGAATGCCCGCTTCCCACTCTAAAGGCCCGGGTTATAATCACAGCTGTAGATAATGGCTTTTTACTTTTACTGTCACTTGTTATGGCTCTATTGTTTCTTAAAACTAGCCTCAGTTGCTACGTATTGCTACAAAAGGTAACATGAAATGTGAAGTCAAGTCGAAGAAATTTGACAGTGAACGTAGTTATTTGCAGCGCCACCACACGCCATTCCACAAAAACGCAAAGAGTAACCTCCGAGATTTTTACGAATTCGAGACTCGAAAGGAGACTTCACATTTTACGTTACCTTTTTGTAGCAATACGCAGCAAGTGAAGCTAGTTTTAAGAAACAAAGGAAAACCAATACAGCTATAACAAGTGACACTAAAAATAAAAACCCATCATCTACAGCTGTGACTCGAACCCGGGCCTTCAGAGTAGGAAGCGGGCATTCTAACTCTGCACAACTTTGGTGGAGCCGCGCACAACTCTTAAACGACGACACATTGCAGGCTACCGATCGAAGCGCCACAAGCGGCTTGACCCTGTTTGGGCTTCACATTCTGTATATTGGTGCGGCGGCAGTTCCGAGCACTCCCCTGTTCTAGTACACTCTACTTCCCACTAAATGTGCCTAGAAAAATAAGCCGGCCTACTTTCTACTTTCTAAACTTGCAACAAATCAAGATATATACGCGCTGAACATGTGCCTCGCTGTGAGCATACTTGCTAATACAGCGATCAACGAACGCTTATACCACCGTAAGGAAGCCGGTAATTAATCGCTGCAGTGTGGCTGTAGACCACTGGAGAGAGAGAATAAACGTTTATTGCGAGCAAGCGCACTGTGCGCCCAAAGTGGGCGGCCTCCTTATTCCAGGTAAGCCGCAGGCCTTCGCCATCTCTCGCGTCCGTTGAACCAGGCTTCGCTGATTCTTCAGGTCTGGGTTCGATAACTTGGCCCCCCACTGCTCTTCGGTTAGTGCAGCGGTGCTAGGGTTTTGTATGCATAGGGTGTCAGGGACATCACAGTACTAGCAAATGTACGCGTGCTCAGTCGGTGTAGATAGGGTGAAGTAATATGCCACGAACGTAAGTGTTAGTTTGCAATTTCTAGAGCGTTACCTACTGCCTCTTGGGCAAATTTTCGAACTTCGCGTTGCCACGGAAACCAGAAAACTTAATAGTTGGTTGAAGTATGAGACCGATGTGAAGGTGAAATAAACTTTATTTGGTCCTGGAGAGACCGAGCATGCGAGAGAGAGCGAGAGAGAGAAAAAATTATCTGTTTTTACATGCGACTTTCGTCTGAGCCACGATCGCTAGTGAAATGTCACGTGGCGCGTTGGGCTGTATAATTATCTCGCTGTTTTTAGTATGCATAAAGGGTGTCTAAAAAGAAATGAATAATTTGACTTGTAATAGTAAATTAACCTTTGACAATATCAAAAGCGTCACTATACTGCCTCGCGAAGGTGCTTGGTGGTGTGGAGGCTAGCCAACTTTCGCACAAATTACGTGGGAAGTCTAGATCAGGCCATCCAAAATGAACACGCCTCACATTCCGGAGCGAAAATTCAGAACGGTGTAATGAAAGGAAGTGTGAAAACAAAAGTGTCAAGGCAGGGGGTGTTAACCAGACACATGCCCGGTTGGCTACCCTGCGCTGGGGGGAATGGGGAAAGTGAAAAAAAAGATGAGAGAGAGAGAGGACGGAAGGAAATTAGTAATAAATGCGCGCACGCTTATGTGCTGGTTGCACTGCGCAATATTCAAAGGCGTTTACACGGGCCCACAGTCCTAATAAAAGCTGAAAAAAATGTTTTAACTGCCTCGTGGGCCGACGAGCAATGGCGCTGGTGCTCCAGCAGCATCTGCACCGAGCGCGGCTGATCGTCCAATCGTCGCAAGGTGTCAGAAAGTGTTCGTCTTTCAGAGGCAAATTGAGGGCATTGGCATAGCAAATGGGCAATGGAAGACCTGGCTCGCCAGTGAGGAAAAGGATCTCCAAGCGGCACCCTTCGACCAAGCATGGTGGGCTGCTGAGGCCAGTGTAATAGGTGGAGTCATAGGCGTGCGCACGGAGGGGCAGGGGGGGGAGGGGGGGGGGGGGGCGCAAAGCCAGCCCCTATACATTGACATAATAGGGAGGGGGAGCGAGAGGGGGGGCACAAAGTCAGCCCCGTACATTGACATAATAGGGAGGGGGGGGCCGCTGCGACGAACCTTCGCTCCCCCCTGAACGGGAACCCTGCGCAGGCCTATGGGTGGAGTTCCATATCCATCTGCTTCCCCGACCCCTTTGTCTTTTCAGAATAAATGCTTTTAAAAGGAGTTCAATTCAATTCACATACCTAGGTATATTGTGGACGTGGAAGCGGGCCAGGTGAATCACCTTCTCCCAGAGGGTGAACCAGCGGTTCAGACGGTCAGGCTCGAAGACGTTCTGCACGAATCGGTCCATGAGGGGCAGTGCCTGCGCCCTTTGTGCAAGCACCAGACACACCAGCAGCGCCAAGGCACGGCTTGCCTCACGACGCCGCCTCCTGCGAAATTGAGCCAGGGACATGTTAGTGAACATGAGACAGGTGCGCATACCTCCTTAAGCTTATCCACTTTTATCGCACTAGTTATATCATATTCATATTCACTAATACGTTTGTTCATTTCGTTACAACCAATGTGTTTATTGACGCGCGCTTGAGTTTCCGGAATTTTCAAGGTTCTTGCAAATTATGGCAGAACGGCGCAACATACGGGGCAGTGAAACACACAGGACACAGGTCACTATCCCGTATTTTCTGCTTTTCTGCCATAAACCTATTGAATCAACTAGCCCACCTAGGAACCTTTCTGAGTGTAAAGCTGGAATAATCTCCTTAATCCTGCTAAGCCACTGGCTCGGCTGTGACACTTACGCCCTGCTGCAGTTAACTGACGTTTGCTTGTTGTCGCAAATAGCTTCACACATCGACAATGGTTACCGATAAGCAGAATCAGTAGCGCAACTCTAACACGGACTGAAGAAATAACAGACAAGGACAAGCGCAGTTCTTTGTTCAGTCTGTGTTAATGTTGAGGCACTACCCATACATCGCAACGTGGAACCATACCAATTCGTCCGAATATCTACGCTGGTACCGATGAGCAGGAATTGCTACATTTTTCCGGCGCAGCAAGTGTATACGGTGCCTAGGTGAAACGGTGTATGTTGAACATGGATGTAGACACCTCGTCGCATGCCGTTAATTGTGATGCAGTCACCCAGCTGATTTTAAGTACTGACGTATACCTGCCCCCCCGAAATGCTCCCAGAGAGAACACGAACAGTTGAGAAGTCAAAGAACGCCGTTTGTGGGCCAAAGACAGAGCCAGAGCCCAGATTTAACAGAATACAAAAAAAAAAAGACATAATCTGAACTTAGGCAGTTGCAATAGAATAAATTTCAAATGAGTGTCAACAAATCTCGGGATCATAAATCGACAAACACTAAAAGGGCAAGCACATAACTTACAGAATGAGCTCAAACAATAATTGTCCTTTCATATTCATCGGAGATTGTTCACAGCCAGAGTCCTCGGCGTAACTTGCAGCACCTCTCGAAGGACGATTTTCTTCAGAAAGCACTGGCGCGCATATGATCTCGCTGACTGTATAGCGCTCGGCAGGGGGTTTCCTACTTCTTCCGTTGTCGATATGTTTGCGATTCCCTTCGTCGACGCCGTTATCAACTCTTCCCCTCGCCTCGGCAAGCTTAAACTTTTGTCTGAGTTCGAGATCTTTTGGTCTGAGTCACCCTGTCACAGCACACGGAAATCTTGGAAAACTGCGAGACACCGATCGCCTCGTACACCCTGGCGTGCGGTTGCGTCATGCTGAGAGAGCTTTCGATATCTTCGATACGTTTCGCGCCCGCTCAGTGAGGGTTCGAACCATTTGACGCGAACTGGCTGTGACATCGGCGTGTTCTTTTTTTTTTCTTTTTCTTTTTTTTTAAGTGCGGATCACTTTAGGGGCCCTGCTTGTTGTCCATGCATGTATGTCCTGCGGCGTGATCCCGCAAACAGTGAAGCGCTCAATACAGGCCATAGAAAGACTGGCAATGCTCAAAACCAGGTTAAAATAAACGAACATGTAAGGTCTAAAGTAATATAATTAACAGAAATAAGCAAGAAGTGATCGCAATAATTAGCTTAAAATTGCTAAAAACATTTCGGATACCTGCGGCTGTCTCAGGCGCCGCGCAAGAGACGCCGCCACCACCTCGCAAAGCACACGATTTCTCCTCTCACCAGCCTTCTAAGGCGATACATCTGAAGGGGGAAACAAACCTCGCTGCAGACGACCCGTACCTTAACTGCTGGTACAAACAGAAAGTCGATAAAGCGTAGCAAAAAGGTAGCGCACATGCCGCACACCGAGCTTGCGAATATTCCTAACAAGATTCTACTCCTGTCGGGGAAATCCTACTTGCTTAGCTCAAACATTGGCGTCATCGACGCTTTAGTAAATGGAGCAGGGGGGAACTCAATGAACGGGAATCGTTGGGTGCCCGTGCTACGCACTTCTACAGGTTTCGCAATAGTAGAGCTGTCATACGTCTTTTGCAGGGCACGCTGGGTCGAAACTTGCTTGACTACATCAACTTGTCGTTGGCTTCAGTATTAAGTAGCAGCGCGCACTTTTGTGCGAGCGATTTTTTTTGTGACACGCATTCTTTCGCTGTGACAAGAAGGGCTAAAGGATCGCACGAAGGCTTACAAAATTACGTGGCGTTTTCGTTTCCTTTTCGTTTTTGGTGGCGTTTGTTAAATGCCATTTTGGTGGCACGGGCAATGTTTCTCTTTCAAGCACTTCTGGTCGAGCGGTTACTTCCGGTTTTCCGAATACTGAGAAAAAGCGTCGTAAAAAATAAAGCTGGTATTAATTCAATGGTTCTGGTTCAAGTTAGAAGTTGTATAGGATACATATAATATCAGAGCATCAGCTTACTTAAGGTAAGGGCGAAATAACTACCAGGATGATCAATGGAAAATTTACTGAATCAGTTCATTGAAAGGGCAGATGGTTTTCTTCTGAGCAGCTGGGACCGTTGCGCCATCTAGCGGAGCAGATCTCAACCACGCGCTTCTTTCTACGTGGCCTCTGAGATCTACTTCAGCAGTGCGTAGGATGTTAACCCAAGGAGGAAGAGGAGAAGAAAACTTTCACTGGAAACCAATGATTGGAGACCAGTGCTAACCGTCACTGGAAACCAATGACGGTTAGCGCGGTTACACCACGCCACACGAACGCCGGAGCGCAAGTGCCACTTTCAGACACATATACTCCATCTCACAACTACCTTGCAGCACTGCCAAAGCTACGAGGAGTACACGGGCAGTATCATTGTGCAGCACATAATATAGTTGCGGGTGTAATTGTTTCATTATCAACCAAGGTACAAAGGTTTTAACTGTGGTTCTTGCATGACGCGTTACAGCGATACGTGTTACGTTAGGTCCTTCACGAATGCATTTCGCGCTTTCTAAAATATTACAGACGGGTAACCGTAATAGCCTCCCTAACCGCGATGACGTGCAGCAACATGGCAGCCCCCAGTGAGCCCAGTCCATCCCGCTTCCATCCGAACTCGTGCTTCTCACTGGTTATCTGCCCTGAGAGCACGAAATAAGTGGTATATTCTGTCATCGCTTACTCTCATCTAACGCTGAGGGCAAAGCATCAGGTATATTTTAGGCGCGAAGCTCCTCTTAGTCTAACCTTGTCACGCGTCAAGGCGTAACCGGCAGTATCTCCCGAACAGTATAATAGATGGCGCTGTCTCATAGAAGTACATACAAACTGCAGTTGAGTGATGATATTCTAGATGGCGCTGTACACTCGCTACTCTCCGATTGGCTGCTGCGCTGGCTGTGCCTGGGTGCGCGGGGAACGAGTGCCTCTCTCAGTCTCCTGGATCGTCGCTGTACGTGTGGGATCGTTGGTGGGGCATGGACGAAGCGGAGCGGCGGGCGCGGAGGGCCGCGGAGGGCCGCGGCGGCTCGTGCTCGTCGCGACCGGAGCTCCGCCCACCTCACCATCATTCACCTCGTGGATATGCTGTGATTTTTTTTGCTATTATTTAGATTCGCTTGTTTGTTTAGATGCTGCTAGGACTACCAAGGCGGTGCCGAGCCGTAAAAGTGGTTTGATGTGAACTGAACAGATGGCACCACAACATTAGCACATGTGATGCGTTGACGATTGCGAAACATCCTGAATGACTATATTGTTTTCTGTGCCAATAATTTGCTGTTCCACTCAACAACGGTACGTGACGGCCGCTGAAAGTGTGTCGACTGAATCTGCGGAGCGTTGTAGGTCAAACATCCAGTATTTTCCGAAATAAGCTAGTTTAGAAGCGCAAAATGCGTTTGGTGCTGTCAAAAATGAAACCGTCCCATCGTTACTTGGAAAAGTGTTGCAGAGCCGCTTTAAATGCCGCGCCTGTGGTCTGCAGAAGTGTTATTATGCAGTTACAGGAGGGATTCTTTCAAAGCATCTTTATTGACATATACCGTATTTTCTCGCATATAACCCGCCCTCGCATATAACCCGCACCCCTAACTTTGAACTCCCCGAAAAAAGAAAAAAAAATCCTCGCGTATAACCCGCATGCTTAGCTTAAAAAAACTGTTTTGGGAAGTCACAACTGCACAGTCACAATCTCGTTTACAAAAGAACTTTATTTCGAAGCGATCGCCGCAACGTTGACGGCGCCGATTCCCGTTCCTTCAATCATCGCCCGACTCGCCGCTGTCGCTGCTGCCATCCGAGGCTTCGTCGCCGCTCTCGAAGGCACAATCGTCTTCGGTGCCATTCAAGCAATTGCTGATGGCGCACTTTTTGAAGCTCTTGCGCACCATGTCGGCCGGAATCGCCCCCCACGCATCCACGATCCACTGGCACAGCAGCGCAATGTCTGGCCTCCGCACGCGCCCCGTCGGTGTCCGACTCGGAGACACCTGACTCGGAGACAGACGCTGTCAAATCGCTGTTGTGACGCTGTTGACCAAATCAAACAATGCACGCAAAAAGTGAATAAACACGCTACGGAGGGGATCTGTCTATGGCCTGTGTTGGCTTTTATTGGCTTTGCACCAGACGATGCCGATGGGGATGCGGACTGCACGGCAGGCCATGCATTGCCGTGAAGCCGACCTCTGCGTCCGGATTATTCGCAGATAACCCGCACCCCCCACTTTTCAGGCGACTTTTTTCAATTTTTGGTGCGGGTTATATGCGAGAAAATGCGGTATATATATATATCCAATGATGACTTGTGTTCGAAGATGCTAGCTAAAAGCATGTAAGCAAAGACTTCGGAAATTTTAGTTTTATTATGTTCTATAGCCGGTTGGCTCAAACGCTTAAGATATGCTTAAGCGCAAGCGGATGCTTTCCTGAGAAAGCATTGAGGTCTTGATAGGTAACCTACGAGAGCATTGTACTCGATCGTTTGGCTTCATTGGCAATGCCTTGCAGACCGACGCATGGGAAGGCGGTGTGCTCGCAGCGTCCTACGACAGAAAAAATTTTAAATGCGAATGCATTTCATAGTCGGGCTATGTCAGGCATCCGGCGTTGTCCGGCGTTGTCCAGCGTTGTCCAGCGTTGTCCGCGGAGGAGGAGGATAGGTTGAGGAGGTAAGCGCCGGTAGGTGTTAGATGTGAAGCATCTTATGGCGAAGCTTAATCCGGTGGTGGTGGTGGGCGGCGTGACCACCCTTACTGCGCATGCGCGAACCCTTTAAAAAAATAAAAATAAAAAACCTCCTCTAGGCATCCCTCCCCGCGGCAACCACACCCTCACTACGCATGCGCGTCCCACCTCTCTCTCCTCTCCTACGCTCCCCCCTCTCTTCTCTAGGCATCTCTGCCCGCAGCGTCCACACTCCCACTGCGCACGCGCGTCCCCCCCCCCCTCTCTCTCCTCTCCTACGCTCCCCCCCCTCTCTCGCCTCGCGACGCCGACACAGGCAGCGTCTGTTAGCGAGTTTCTTCGTTGACAAAACCGACAGCTCGCGCTGCACAACCGTTCACTGGCCACCCCGTATATATGGCAATGGATCTCGACCTCCAAGGTGGTGCCGGTGGGAGATTTCTCCTGTGCGTTGTTGAACAATAAAAATTCGCAGCGTGCGCGTTAACTAAAAGCGGACTGCGAGTCTCTGTGTCCAGTCGGAGTCTTCTGTCTCTCATTGCACATTAGCAGCGATTGGCATGTTCCAGTAGGAAACACAGCTCCATCGCTGCGTGCTTTACGCATACCCAGTTTTAAATGCGAATGCATTTCAAGTGCGTGAGGGCGCTCGCATCGCGGGAGATCGGCGGAGCTATATATGAAAAAAAAAATAAAAAAAGGAAAAAAGAACAAAAAAATAAAAAAATAAATAAAAAAAAGAAGAAAAAAAAACCAAAAAAGCAAAAAAAAAGGCGCTGTGCCGTGCTCCCGACCGGGCTGCAGAAATTAGGCGCCTTTTCCTTCTTCGAACCACAACAAACAACCACCATATATAAATGGAGTGAAGCGCGCGCGAAATGCATTCGCATTTCCTCACGATTCCCTTCGGGGAGGTGGGGGGCATTTTTTTCTAAGAAGCGGTTACATGTTTTTGAAGCAAAAAAGAACCCGGTCCTAGCGCCAATATGAACGCTGCTGTGTAAAGAACCGCGTTCCTCACAAACGCCAGCGAACGCGTCCTGTCCAAAGTGGATGTCTGAACCAACGGTGAGGTGGCGTTCCCGAAGAGCTTTTTGCATGTTATATTAACTGCAGGGAACAAGTATCGACAAGGTAGGCGAGCCGACGCGACGCGGATGAACACGTATTGTGTGGCTTTCGCCTTTTCTGTGCCCTGCAGCTTCCACAGTGCTGCAAGGTGCTTCTGAGATGGAGTATAGGGATTTTAGATGCGAAGCAGCTCTTTGACTCACGTGTGTAACGCCGTACGTTACGTGCGTCCGTACGAATGCGCCGCAACGCGTTCCCCTCGCCGTAGGTGTTGGAGCGTTGCCAAGTAGGTCACGCCACAGCTGCGCGTTGACGTCACGCTTCCCTCGCAGGTGCGCGCTGACGTCACACTCTCCCTCACCCGCAGCATGCTCGCGGCAGCGCCCGCAGCTGCCGGCTGCTCCGCCCGCTCGCAACACCTCTGAACGTGTCACTTCTCTCTCGCTTCACCCTCTCCACCGCCCGCAACGCTCGACCGCACGTCGAGTGGAAACACTCTTTCGGCTCGTTTATCTGCGATGACGCCCGTTTCAACCGAGTCAACGCCGTGCGCACCGCTGCTGCTTCGCATCCCATCAGGGTTCCCTTCGGGGAGATGGTCCAAGTTTTTTTTTAATATTTTAATTTATTAAATACGCTTTCCTGTCGTGCTTTCTGGTGCAAATAAAAAAAATGATGTGTGTTAGAGCCGTATTGTTCATACAGATATAATCCCGGCTGGGCAAAGATACATTACAAGTGTATCGAAATATGGATACCGATACGATAAGTATTTGCGATGCAGACACGACATACTCAAATGTATCTGATTTGATACTTGCCATTTGTATCTTAAGATCATCATCATCATCATCAGCCTGACTACGCCCACTGCAGGGCAAATGCCTCTCCCATGTTCCGCCAATCAACCCGGTCCTGTGCTTTCTGCTGCCACGTTATACCTGCAAACTTCTTAATCTCATCTGCCCATCTAATTTTCTGTATCCCCTTCACGCGTTTGCCTTCTCTTGGTATCCAGTCAGTTACCCTTAATGACCAGCGGTTATCCTGCCGACGTGCTGCGTGCCCGGCCCGTGTGCATTTCTTCATCTTGATTTCAACTATGATATCCTTAACCCCCGTTTGTTCCCTGACCCACTCTGCTCTCTTCCTGGGTGATTCCACGAGAGATCGAACATGCATGTCCGGTCGATATTTTTGTTTTGTCTGGGTTTTTTATATGTTATGCGGGACCATTCAAAGTGCACGGAACCGAAAATTTAATTTCCGAAAAATGCTCCGAGCGCGAGAAAAAAATATTTGAAGGTGGCGGCGCGGGCGTCTTGTTTTTGCTCACCGCAATATTTTTGGATTTCGCGGCCGAATTTAATGCGAACTGTAAACTTGGCGTCGAAAATTTTTTGTGTTGGTTTTAATAGGCAATACTGCAAACTACATCCATGCTTTCTTGATGCTGTCCTCCAAACGGGAAAAACGTAAAAAAATGGTAAACATGGCCCAAATCGAAAATGTTTGCTAAGTTTGATGCGTCTTCGCCCGTTTGCTATTTTACACAGAAACTTCAGAACTGTGCCACATATATAAAAAGGCCTTTAAAATATTCGAGCAGCGTAAAAAAAGAAAAAAATAGTTTAAAAAATCAAGTTTTTTTCAAAAAGGCCCATTTTCAAAAAACAAAATTAAAAAACCCCGGTCTCAATTTTGACGAAAATCTTTTTTATCGAAAAGCGCTTATGTCAGTCAATGCACGGTTTCAATATCATATGTCTTCATTTGCTTTGTTAACGAGATATAACGGGCCAAAGTGGCCCTTGCTGTGTGTTCTCACTTCAGTGCCTTTGATGGTTGTTATCAGTTTGCATTGTGCTTAAATATACAGTACTAATTCTTTGCTGCAGCGAAACTTCACTCTGGTGGCCCGTCTTCAGGAAAAATGTATTCTCAGATTTTATTTGTGTGTAGCGTGTGAGGGGGGTGGGCTGCTTCCGCTCTTTAAAGGACAACGCGTTCACAGTTTGCAGCCTGCAACCTCGCCTACAAGCAACAGAAGGTGAACGCACCTGTTCAACATATTAATCGCTTCATGTTCCTCAAGAAATGCTTGGTCTACCTCATCGCGGTTCTCAGATGTAGACAGGTTTTCCATAAGACGCGTAAGGCAATGCCAGCAGACCTCCGTCGCGAATATTCTCATCATATGTGGCAGTGGCCTCCGTAGGTAGGCAACAACAAAAACAGTAATGGCAAAAAAAAAAGAAAAACATTTACGCAACGAAAATGTTCTTCTCCACAATCTTCTTCTTGTGAACTCTTAAATAATTGCCACAGAATACTCGGACCTAGCCATGGGTCACGCGCGCATCGTGTGGGCAGTGAACAGACCAAGTCGATACGTTTACACTGAACAGCGCCACACTCATTCTCTCACTTATGCGCTGCTGTCGTGAATGAGTTTCCGAATTTGCTCCTGCTTTCACGCTTTATGACCAAGGCTTTGTCCGTCTAAAGGCTTTGTACTACGACAATTAATGAGTGGGCCACACTCGTAGTCGAAATTAAGGATAACGTATACGACTGAAGCCATCAGTAATCCCTACTGTTCTCGACGTGCGAAAGCACTTTAGCAAAATTACCGACAAAACATCATAAATTGGGCAGCTTCGCCCATTTGTGGCTTAATCATGACGCACCGCAAGTTTTCTGGCTGCTGAAACGCTGAGGTAAAGGCCGAGATGATACAAGATGACGTTATCTGCGACGCCGAAAACATCAGATTGCTTGAAGCGAAATTAACGGCTCAGAATTGGCTGAGATAACTTTTTACAAATGTTATTTAGGCACAGTGTGCGTCGAATAGATAAGATGGTTAGAGGATCCAAAGCACGTAACGGAAGGGAAGCAGGCAGTGACAAAGCACCTCCATAACACGGCGTGTGGCATTTAGTTACAAATTAAGCTAGCTTGTCGCTGCATACAGATGCTTTTTTTGTGTGTGCAAGGCGAGTTTTGGCAAAGTCACCTAAAGCATGTGCTCGCGGTGTCTCGCGTGCTCCTGATTAGCGAATAATAGCGGGGTAAGTTGAGGCTGCAGGCTGCAAACTGCGGATATTCGCGACAGAGGTCTGCTGGCATTGCCTTACGCGTCTTATGGAAAACATGTCTACAGAACATGTTTTCAGAACCGCGATGAGGTAGACCAAGCATTTCTTGAGGAACATGAAGCGATTAATATGTTGAACTGGCGCGTCCACCTTTCTTCTGATGCTTGTAGGCGAGGTTGCAGGCTGCAAACTGTGTACGCGTAGTCCTTTAAAGAGCGGAAGCAGCCCACCCCCTCACACGCTACACACAAATAAAATCTGAGAATACATTTTTCCTGAAGACGGGCCACCAGAGTGAAGTTTCGCTGGAGCAAAATAATTAGTACTGTATATTTAAGCACAATGCAAGCTGATAACAACCACCAAAGGCACTGAAGTGAGAACACACAGCAAGGGTCACTTTGGCCCGTTATATCTCGGTAAAAAAGCAAATGAGGACATATGATATTGAAACCGTGCATTGACAGACATAAGCGCTTTTTGATAAAAAATTTTCGTCAAAATTGAGACTGGAGTTTTTTTTATTTTGTTTTTTTTTTTTGAAAATGGGCCTTTTTGAAAAAAAACTTGCTTTTTTAACTATTTTTATTCCTTTTTTTACGCCGCTCGTAGAAAATTGATCTTTCGCAGAAATAATTCAAAGGCCTTTTTCTATATGTGGCACAGTTCTGAAGTTTCTGCGTAAAATAGCAAACGGGCGAAGACGCATCAAACTTAGCAAACATTTTCGATTTGGGCCGTATTTGCCATTTTTTTTTTTGCATTTTTTCCGTTTGGAGGACAGCATCAAGAAAGCATGGATGCATAGGCGGAGAGTTTTCATTTTGGCCGGAGGGGGCGGGGCCCGGCTTGCTCTTTTTCTACATTGTTATCCATGTCGCTTCATATATATATATATATATATATATATATATATATATATATATATATATATATATATATATATACTGTTGGGCGGTTGTCGGAAGTGCGCCCCATCGGTTCGCGGGTCCCATCCATGTCGCAGAACGCGATGGGCGAGGCGGCTGCTGATATGACTGCATGGTGGGCGGCAGTCGCGGCACGTGGACGACATCGGCGTATGTATGCGGCACAGTTGCGTCGAAGCAGGGGCGTAGCCAGAAATTTTTTTCGGGGTGGGGGGGGGGGCACCCCCTTGATTTCGGGGGTGGCACCTCCCTAAAATGGTCATTTTTCGCCCTGTATGCCATGGCGAAAAAAAATTCGGGGGGGGGGGGGGGCACGTGCCCGGTGTGCCACCCCCTGGCTATGCCACTGCGTCGAAGGCCTGGGGTCTGGCGACTGCTTCGGTGTAACTAAGCGGGCCAGCCACAGGAATCGGTGGGGTGGCCTGGCTACAACTTGTGCGTAGCTTAGTGGCACAGGTACTGTAGGCGGCTGGTGGTACTCAGGCATGACCTCCGCGATTTCCTGCTGAATCGCTCGGCGGAGGGGAGGCAGAAGTGTAGTTGACGGCTGTTCGACATGTTGCGGTGGAGCGAAAGCCAGTAAAGAGACCTGGCGGGCGAATTTCCTCACGCACGAACGACTTGATTTCGGCGAGCAAGGTGGTGTGGTCAGAAACGGCCGACAAGCCCGCGAGGTCAGCGTCGCGTGACGGCGGTCGACGGGTCATCAAGCGCTGCCGGCGCAGCTCCTCGTAACTTTGGCACAGCGTAATGACCTCTGCCACAGGTGTGAGGGTTCTTGGCCAGGACCATGGTGAAGGCATCGTCGGCGATGCCTTTCAGAACATGCGTGATTCTGTCCGACTCCGACATGCTCGTGTCCACTTTCTTGCACAAGTCGAGGATGTCCTCGATGTAGCTGGTGAAGGACTCGCCGGACTGCTGTGCTCGTTCAAGCAAACGCTGTTCGGCTTGCAGCTTACGAACGGCAGGACGGCCGAACACGTCGACGACGGCGGTCTTAAAAGCGGACCAAGTCGGGAAATCGGATGCGTGGTTGTTGTACCACATGCCGGCCACACCCGCGAGGTAGAAAACCAGGTTGCTGAGCTTGCCTGCCTCGTCCCATTTATTGGGGACGCTCACGCGTTCGTAGATGGCGAGCCAGTCCTCGACGTCAGTGCCATCCGCGCCGGTGAAGACAGGAGGGTCGCGTATGCGGGGGACACCGGGAGACATGGCGTCGGCGCAGGAGGAAGCGTTTGCTGAGCGGCGTCTTGGGGCATGGTTGATGGCACGGTACGAGATCGAAGCTCCAAGGGCATCGAATGCGGACCGAAGTTGTTTTAAGGGCACATCACCTCCACCAAATTGTTAAGGACGTTTATTGGCGGGCACTCGGCGACGATGCACAACAGCGACAGTCAAGGCGGGGACCGCCTTGACTGTCGCTGCTCTTTTTTCTTCGAAGAGGGCGACCCACTAGAAGGCGCTGGAGAGGACGACCCACTAGTTCCAAAGCTTCGCTACAATATATATATATATATATATATATATATATATATATATATATATATATATATATATATATATATATATATATATATATATATCGAGAGAGAGAGAACATGTCCGCCTCCTAAACTAAATAATATATAATTAAATACTTTAATACCACCTTATTCTCTTTGGCGCCTACACCGCGATATCAGTATGAATATCTCTTGTGATGACTCCCGATTTATTTTTCAACTTACACAAAGAAATCGATCCTTCCTCGCAACGCTGAACTCAAAGCGAAAAATGCCGTATAGGCTGCTACTCGGTGACTGCATCACATAAAATCGATTCCCACAATGAGTAGGGCCCGGCCTATTTTCTTTATTGACATGCATTACTTTGTTAAAACATGCACCAGACATAAGACAGTGGCCTAATGCTGGTACAGGAAGCTTTAATTTTCCAATTTGTGATGGCCCAAAATAATTCTCAGGTGGTAGAAAATCCAATTTTCTACCACTATAGAACACTAAGAGGTCGCCTCAGTTGTTTGTTAACACAACATATTCTGCACATACAAATCTCTTTGCGGGGTATTATTAACTGAGTGTTTCACTTGTCACTGGTCCATGATCGGAATTTTAAAAGCCTGAAATGAAAAAGCGGGTATAAACAGACCTCTGTGAAATAAATAGCTGCCAGACAGGAGGCCAAACGCTTGTTGTCAATGGACGGGGACCTAAGCCAACTCTTAAAAAATATCCCGGGCAGGCGCCGGGGGAGGAGGGGGGGGGGGGCTCTGCCTCCTGTGAAGCCGTCCGAGGGGCGCCCGAGCCCCCCGTACTCTCCGCCTATGCATGGATGTAGTTCACAGTATTGCCTATTAAAACCAACACCAAAAATTTTTGACGCCACGTTTACAGTTCGCATTAAATTCGGCCGCGAAATCAAAAAATATTGCGGTGAGCAAAAACAAGACGCCCGCGCCGCCACCTTCAAATATTTTTTTCTCGCGCTCGGAGCATTTTCCGGAAATAAAATTTTCGGTTCCGTGCACTTTGAATGGTCCCGCATAACATATAAAAAACCCAGAGAAAACAAAAATATCGACCGGACATGCATGTTCCGATCTCTCGTGGAACCACCCTCCTGTCTCTTAAGGTTACACCTATCATTTTCCTTTCCATCGCTCGCTGCGTCGTCCTCAATTCAAGTTGAACCCTCTTTGTAAGCCTCCAGGTTTCTGCTCCGTAGGGTAAGTACCGGTAAGATGCAGCTGTTACATGCCTTCCTCTTGAGGGATAGTGGTAGACTACCATTCGTGATTTTAGGATGCTTGCCGAATGTACTCCATCCCATCCTTATTCTTCTAGTTATTTCCCTCTCATGGTTTGGCTCCGTGGTTACTACCCGTCCTAAGTAGGCGTATTCCTTTACAACTTCCAGTGTCTCGCCACCTATCGCAAAGCGCTGTTCTCTGTCGAGACTGTTGCACAATACTTTAGTTTTATGCATATTATTTTCAGACCTACTCTTCTGCTTTCCGTGTCCAGTTCAGTAATCATGAGTTGTAATTCGTCCCCTGAGTTACTCATCAATTCAATGTTATCAGCGAATCGCAGGTTACTGAGATACTCTCCATTAACTCTTATCCCCAACTCTTCCCAATTCTAGAGGGCCCTGAAAACCTCCTGTAAACACGCGGTGAATAGCATTGGAGAGATCGTGTCTCCCTGCCGTACGCCCTTCTTTATAGGGATTCTGTCACTTTCTTTATGGAGCACTATGGTGGCTGTGGATCCGCTGTAGATTTCTTCCAGTTATGTTTATATAGGCTTCGTCGATGCCCTGATTCCGCAGTGCCTACATGACTGCTGATATCTCCACCGAATCAAATGCCTTCTCCTAATCTATGAAGGCCATATATAGGGGTTGGTTGTACTTCCGCGCATTTCTCTATCACCTGATTGATAGTATGAATATGGTCTATTGTTGAGTAGCCTGTACAAAATCCTGCTTGGTCCTTTGGTTGATTGAACTCCAATGTCGCCTTAATTCTATTAGCTAATTATTTTTGTAAATAGCTTGTAGACAACGGACAGTAAGCTGATCAGGGCCTGTAATTTTTCAAGTCCTTGACGTCCCCTTTCTTATGGATTAAGATGATGTTGGCATTGTTCCAAGATTCTGGTATCCTGCCCGTCAAGAGACATTTCGTATACAGGGTGGCCAGTTTTTCTAACACAATCTCTCCACCGTCTTTCAACAGGTCTGATGTTACCTGATCCTCACCAGCGGCTTTGCCTCTTTGCATTCCCTCTAGGGCTTTCTTTACTTCTCCTGTCAATACTGGTGGGATGTCCGATTCCTCTGGGCTACTACTGCTTCTTACGCTATCATCCTGATTGTCTCGGCTGCTGTACAGATCCCTGTAGGAACTCCTCCGCTACCTCAACCATCCTATCCATATTGGTAGTGACTTTGCCTTCCTTGTCCCTTAATGCATACATCTGATTTTTGCCTATGCACAGTTTTGTCTTCACAGCTTTGAAGCTTCTTCCGTTCTTTAGAGGGCATGCTCAATTCTCTCCATGTTATACCTTCTTATGTTCGGCTACCTTACGCCTATTGATTAACTTTGAAAGCTCCGCCAGCTCTATTTTGTCTGTTGCATTTGAGGCTTTCATGGTTTGACGTTTCTTAATGAGGTTTTTCGTCTCCTGGGATAGCTTGCCAGTGTCCTGTCTATAGACTGTACCCCCCGACTTCCATCGCACACTCCTTAATGATACTAGTCAAATTATCATTCATTGCGTCAACGCTAAGGTCGGCTTCCTCGGTTAGAGCCGCGTATCTATTCTGAAGCGAAACTCTGAATTCCTGTACTTTCCCTCTCAGCGCTAGCTCATTAATTGGCTTCTTGCGTACCAGTTTCTGCCGTTCCTTCCTCAAATCTAGGCGAATTCGAGACCTTACCATTATATTGTCACTGCATCGGATCTTGCCAACTACTTCCGCATCCTGTACAATGCCCGGGTGTGCACACAGTACGAAGTCTATTTCATTTTTAGTTTCGCCATTAGGACTCCTCCACGTCCACTTACGGTTAGCCCGTTTTCTGTAGAAGGTATTCAAGACCCGTAAATTATTGCGTTCTGCGGACTCTACAAGTATCTTAAGATACTTCGACGCATTTATGAATTCCGAATTATAGTATCATTATTGGCGCTGTTGCAAGTTTGCAGTTTCTTTACAAACTTGCTCGCCGACATTCATAGTTTCTCGTCGCGCTAAAGACAAGAACGGAGACAGAGGAACGACATCAAGGGATTCCTTCCGCCGTGTTCGTCTCTCCGCCCCCCATTATTGCCTTTGGAAGGAGAAGAAACTATAAGAAGCCACCAAGTAGCCTAATTTAACGCTCTTCTGAACTCCTCTCCCACACATAGGCCTCCTTAATTTCGAGTAGCCTCTTGAGTGAATTTTTGTTCGCGACGTTCCACAACATATCATATTGCAATCGTACCACAGTCTATGGGACCCCGAAGATTGTCATAACATCAACGCAGTCACACTGTGCAATCGGCAATATTTCCATGCCCTGCTTACAAACGGCACAATTCACACTTATTGGATTCCGATCATAAATTGTGTTATGTTTTACTAAGCATTAGCCTGTAGCTTCGTATCTGCGTATTCAATACTGAATAGATTGCACATGTTTTGCAGTATAACAATGTTTATAAACAATTACACAGTGCACTAGAAAAAACCAGCTGGAAGAGGAGAACATGCGGACGACTGTTCGCTAGCAGCTTGCTTTCTGCGGTGTTTTTCATCAGCTGCTTTTTATGTGCAAATGGATAGCTGATTTCTCAAGGCCAGTGCTTATGTCGCGTGCTAAAACGACGCATTTTTTTCCGCGCACTCGTTTCACGCAAACTGCATACGATCTCTGCGTCCACGAAGACTGCATCAGTAGAACCATCAAGGACTGGAGGCCATTTCACCTATACTACGCGTTCTTGAATAATGACACGATGTACAGCATATACTAACGGTCTTGAAGGGAAGTACGAAGCTCTTCTCAAGCTGCTTCTCTGACAGATATTATGGAAAAATTGGTTCCTAATATACTGCGGTAAGTTCCAAGTCGTGATAGGACGAATATGTTTCTCTCGCTTTTTGATTTCGCTATATAGTGCATTTTTAGTATTGATTCTCTGAAGTACGGTCGCAATGAAGATATCTTTAAACGATTACTTTCAGAGTTGCTCCGGATTTAAAAAAGATTTCTCCAGTGGCAGCACTGTAACGAACTTAGAATGACAGTATACTATAATTAGGATAGGAAAGCTTAAACCATCATTTCCCGTAGTAGCGTCTTCAAGTGTACGTGTCTTTCAGTTGAGACGTAATAAAGGTGTATAGGGCATCGCATGGTTGTATCGTACGTGACACGTTTTAGCAGTGGCCCTCCAAAAGAAGAAAAAGCAATTGTTTGTGATAATAGACTAAACTGGTTTAACCCAAGCTTAAATATCTGCTAATAAATCTGAAAATAGTAGAAGTCTCAATGACGCTTATAATGCACAGAAAAAGTGACTGGCGTCAGCAGTTTATTGAAAACATGAGTTAAAGAAGTAATCAGACAAAATTTTGAAGGCGAGATAACTTGTGGGATAGATTTGTACGAACGCACGCACATCATCCACAATATATCAACGGCTGATATAGCATAGAACATATTTTGAAATCAATTTTACAGCGTGTGGCTGCGCAACTGCATGATAAACAGAGCATCTCGCGACGTAGGGATAAACTTAGTTCGAGTGTAATCGACCAGCAACCACCTACGTCACGGCTTCCTGTCGGCTGCTACGCTCCTTGAGTGCGCTCCCCTCCGCAGTTGTTAACGTGGTGCTACGTGCACGCGATGCCGCGCGCGTGGCGAGTGCGTCACTGTTTTATGTGCTGACGTAACTACTTGTGTTTGCAAAGAAAAAATATATAAATAAATAAATAAATAAACCCCGCCAGGTACCGCCTCTCTCGACGCTCTCTGAGGCAAAAAGTGCGATTCCGAAGCGCCTCCGAACAATCAACAGTCGCGCGATCCAGCAGACGAGAGTTCTAGCTGTGACTAATGGGTCGTTATCTTCTTATTGCAACAGAAAAAGAACAAGATGTAAAATTATCCGTGTCGGTGCTCCCTTAAAATATTCAGTAAAAGTATCGTAACGGTGATTTCTCAGACTTAATTTGAATAACAACATGCAAGGCGCATGGGACATTGGAAAAAATTTCCATACTTCATTTTTTCCCAATGATTACCATCACTTTGAAAATTTGTGTAGCACAACGTTGACATTGCTCCAATAGCAAGTATCTGTCATTGCGATAAGCAGTGCGCGTTACGGAATGCTTGAATAGAGAATATGAAAAAAAATTCAGGTTTTCCCGACAGTGCGTACTCGTGCATATTCAAAGTGAAGAGTGTTTTATAAGCGCGTAGTTGATACCTTCATATACATTGGCCACTAAAACGAAAATGTGCGCAGATGGCGTCTCTATAACATCAAATATTGTTTCTGGTAGTAAGTATCTAGAGCCGATCGTAAGAAAACCCACGCAACGGCGGCAGCACTGACAAATTAGATAAAGCAACGACCATTGACTGACTTCATGTCTCTGCGAAACTTAATGGGGGTTGATTGATCGTTTAGCTTTAATAGTTTGGTTCGCTATAACGATGCACAACAAATACCGCAATACTTTATTAATTATTCAAAAGGTACGGATACTCGTATTCATTTTGTTTCTATGGTATATTGCACTGTGACTGTAATTGAGAGATATCATGCTGTGTCGTGTAGTTTTCCTAAATTATAGAAATTATGTACGTTTGTTAGTTTACATAAACGATAGACAGTAATTAAACATTCTTTCTATCGATAACACCATCTATAGTGAGACACAAGGCTCAAGAATAAGGTCGTCCCTCTCATACAGAATTTACAGTAGTGCGATGAAGGCATAAACGGCCACGTTATAATATACTTCTCATTCCCTGCAGAAATCAAGTTATGGGGGGACGGGATATCGGATAACGCTGATGCTGTCGTACAGGTCCAACTACGTTTGCAAGCGCACGGATTTTTAAACTGCTCCAGATCGCTAGAGGTCATACAAACTTCTTTAGCTGGCTGAAAGAAATTCGGAGGTGCTGGTCCAAGACATATGTAGAGTACTGTAGAATCAAAGCCCCGCGTTGGGCCTGGTGTGTGGTCACAGATACCGGCTTCTTTCTTGATGTAAACGCCTCTCGAGGTAATAATGGCTTTAATGCTTGGTTGATGGAAGTTTCACACGTGCGGAAGCCTGTTTCCGCATATTGTTTTACTCTAATCTCCTCCCACTTCTATTCCACTATATATGTCCCTGTACTCGCTTCCCTGTGGCCCTGAGTCGTGCTCGCTTATGGGCTACAGAAGATAACGTTATCTTTATTTTCCTAAGAATAACCTGCGGAGAATCAAACGAGCGCATAGACGAAGCACGGCGTGCCATCGCTGGGTCAAACGACTAACCGCAAGGAGGTAACCTGCAGGTGCGCGTGTTTTCTTACGTACGCGTAGCGGGTGCTATACGCCAATTGGCAAAAGATAGAATTATGACGCAGTGGGCCCTCCGCAACTGCTGGAGTAGGCATAATATGCTAATTTATGTGCGTTATAGTACCTAGTTCTAATTATGTTGTAATTAAATATCTACTTATCCTGAAGTCACCGATGCTCTGTTTTGGCATGAATAGAATGAAATCTCATGCTAGAAATGTAGTGCAAGTTTATTTTTGGCTATGTCTATTTTGCGCAAAGAAAAATTATACTTTTCACATATCTCGCAGGAAGCGGCACGTCGAACGATTCGTCGAACGTGGTGGTGCCTTCAGAAAAGGGATCATATACATCAGTACGCTCCAAAATGAACTTAAACGAAGACAAATTTATTTTGCACTAGGTTCAGTTATTCCAAAGCTCAATACATCTCGGTCATTCTTAGCCCCTAGTTGATACAAACAGAAAAAATAAGTGGTGTACACAATTGTGTACATAGCGTGTCAAAGGGCTAAGATAACATGAAATGACCAGTGTTACGCACACTGACGTTCGTTTTCTAGCGGCACGGTGTCCATCAAGAAGCCAAGCCAGGGTAGCGATGGAGAAGGCGATGCGAGCGGGGCCCCATTAAGCTATCGTGTTCTACTCTCGAAGGCGAAGCTCGTGCGTCCTCCAAGATTTTGGTAACGCGTGCGCGACGTTCAGGATTCGCGATTTATGTACGGTGTTACCAGTACACTGTAAATGCAGAGTATAATTTTCCGCCACACGTGTAACAGTGCCGACATACGCGACATGTACTGTAGATTATAACAGGGCCGGCAGTGCTGGCTAAAAGAAATTCCGGCGTGCATCGCTGGGTCAAACGACTCACCGCAAGAAGGTAGCCTGCTCGTGTGGTCGTCTCCGCTGCATGGTCAGTGGAGAACGGAACCAGGGCGGTGCTGTTGACGCACACCCTGGACGTCACCGCGCCAGTGTACACACACACTCTTCTGTTCCGCAGGGCGCGGAAGGAAGCGAGCGTCGCGGTGCCGGGGGCAAAGCCCCGCGTGTGAAACAACCGAGAAAACAAAAGGGAGGCCGAAGAAAACACTCGATCGTCGTGTCGAGTCGTCCGGGACGAACGAGGGCTCCCTCCCCCCAACCTTCGAGACTGGAGAGGTGGCACAGAGGGGGGGGCGGGGTTGTGCCGGCAAACCGAGCGTACGTGCATTTCGACCAATCTGGAATTTCACGGTCTCTGGGTCACGGCTTCCATTCCCTCCCCATCCCATCCTCCATTCCGAGCCGGCACCCATGCGTCCAGGTCCCGTAGAGCATCCCCTCTCTACCGATCTGCCCTCCTCCACTGAGGTGACTCTCCCTCGCCTCAAACGGAGCGCTTATGCCGGTTGCCTCTCTTTTATCTTTTACGTTGTGCCGGGATGCGGCATTTGGGAGGAAGGTATATACAAAGCTAGAAGTGGAACGAGAGCACGTAACGCGGAGGGTAGCCGTCAGATGATGGGACGTGATGGCGAGGCGGAGAGAATGCGAGGAGGAAGCGAGGGACGCCCGCTTAGATGCGTGCCCCCCCCCCCCCCCTACCAACCGACCGGTTCTGTCCTTCCGTATTGCTCTCCTATGAGGAAGGAGGAGGGGGGTGTGGGGGGACGCCGGACGATGCGATGTATCCGCGGCACAGTCACAGCCGGTTCCTCTTCGCTGTTGACAGTCGCGTGCGCGGATCTATAGGAAGTAACGGAATATTCGGAATCTTCTTTCTCTCGTCTTCCGCTCAGGTAGTGGAACGGGCGTTGCCTGAAAGATGGGCGAACAAAAAAATGGACCGGTTTTTCTGTCTCGTTTTAACGACGTTTTTGTTTGTTCCGTTGGTTCTGCGTTATAATCCCCGCCAATGCGGCCGCGTTATGTCATGCTTGCTTCCTGACTGCTGCGCTTCAGTTGCCGTTTGCGTGACTGCGTCCTAAAGGGCGACGGAAAATGCTATTTTCTTTTCTTTCTTTTTCTTGTTTGATGCCTCCATTCCTGTAATTCGATGACGTTAACAGCATCAGAAGCAAGCGACAATGTGATGCACTGTTGTGGGGCAGCTACATCACTGCGATGTACATAGATGCCCTCCAGAGTCCACCGTGATAGAGCAGCGGTTGTGGTGCTTGGCTGTTGATCCGAAGGTCGCGGGTTCGATCGCGGCCGCGGTGGTCGAATTTCGATGGGGCGCGAAATGCAAGAGGCCCGTGTAGTGTGCGATGTCAGTGCACGTTAAAGAACACCCGATGGTCGAAATTTCCGGAGCCCTCCACTACAGCGTTTCTCATAACCATATCGTGATTTCGGGACGTGAAGCCCCAGATATTATTAGTGCATGCCCTCCAGTACAGTGACTTCACGTGACCAGTGAAAATATAGACCTTGTGCCGGAATATTTTTTCCTGCACGTAGCGATCAATTCGCAAGATGAGCTTTGTGATTATCTATCCATGGAATCATCCCCTTGTCCTGCATCTGAGGTACTAAACTTCGGGAAGAACAAGCAGTCTAAGTATCCCAAGCTTGCTATGCCTGAGAAAAATATATTGGCAATTCCGGCTACCAGTGCGAGCAGCGAACGGAATTTCAGAGCATTTTAGCGTATGGTGAAGTAGCGCAATTTTCGACAGGGACAAAGAACAGAAGGTGGACACGACACTCGCTACACTCGCAACTGAATTTATTTGAGAAAAAAACACTTCATATATATGTCCCCACTCGCCCCCCGAGCGACACAGAAAAGAATTAACAATCAGAGCAAACTTATCAAAAAGGCATCATATTTTTGCACACTCAAGCAATAGCACTACCTGGGCATGTGTAAAAACTGAACCAACAGTTAGTGTATCCTTATCCTTATCCATGAACAATTTTTTCTTCGGCTCACACTCATGCGATAAATCTAGATATGTGCAGCTGATATACTTTAACAAACGACAAAGTCAATAATAACCGCCATAATTTTACACTAGAGACCAACAAGCGTCTTAACTGGAAGTGGGCCTCATCAATGAGAACGTAAAAACACAATTTAAAGTCCTGCCAGGAACGCGGCTTCGCAATCACTTATTGAGACCGATGATTGACTGATGCAGCCGTCCTTTCTTTTGTTAATATGAAACGCTTCTACGATTTCCCTGGTTAGTTGGTTCTGGTGATGAAAAACTACGGTGGTGTCATTGAATAACGGCAAGCAGCCACACTGAGAACAGTGTCCTTTTATGTGGGAATGATCATTTTTCTCTAACGACCTATTGTGTTCTAACAGCTGTTACGATCGGCTTTGGAAGCCGTCGCGGCAGAGGCCGGGGAAAATGCTACTGTTTTTCTAAAGTTCCTCCCGGGTTCGCTGCCCTTCGGGGGGCGCAGGTCTAATCCCTTTTCCTGGAATGCCTACGAGCGTGCGGCGTGGTCAAGTGACCAGAAATTCCAGCGGCAGTGCCGCGAACAGCCCTTTGTGGCAAGATGCGGCCGGCGGGGGGACGAGGCTGCTCGTCACATTCCAAGCAACGAGGAGACAAAGCCGAGGTCCAGTCCACAGAAGACCTGCTGCGTGTTGTTGCCTGGCGGAGGATCTCCCTAACCAGCCGTGACATTCTTCGGCACGTTAACAGAGACTCTACCCCCCCGGCCGGAAGAATTCCGGGAACCAGCACCGGCCAAGATCTGCAAACGTGTGCAAAAGTTGGTACTGTGCGCAAAACCGTGGTGCTCTTGTCGGACCATATTTGGTCATCGTTTCGACGGTGCCCTCTCCACGTGCACCTATTGGACGTCGGTCCCCAGTCTCGTGGGTGGAGCTACAGGGCCATCGAGAGCCGTATTGGCCAACGATGTGGACAATGCGCCCAGAGTTGGCAACGCGGCGACATAAAAGCCCAAGACATGTTTTTGTAACGAGACTCTCTCACTCTGTCATCTTTCGTCATGTAAATAAACTTCTGTTAAGTTTTCCTCCCGAGTCGCTCACTGCCACGGCTCTCTGCTCCGGACATCGATGGGCCTGCAGTTCGACACCTTACGCTCGGCACCACGCTACCCGCTGGTCGGCTCAAGCAGCAGGCCAGTCGCAACAACTGGATGGCAGACGGTGGGATCCTGCTAGCCCCGAGTCCACAACAAATTGATGCCAGCGTCTGGATCGACTCCGCCGAGATCATGGCTGCAGGGTGTGGTGAGTGCTTGACTTTTCTTCACTGAGATTTTACCAGGCTTTGTTTTGAGTTTTGTTGAAAAAGGTGGTAATTTCGGTACCTACTGTTTTACGTGGATCTGAGCACGAGAACGTAGTTGTTTTTGTAATAGTGAAGAATTAGCAGCACTTGCAGCAACCATGAATCTAAAGGCACTGAAAAAACCGCTTTTGCTAGAGTTAGCCAAAAGTTTGGGTTTGAATGTCCAGGAGCAAATGAGAAAGCCAGAGATAATCGCGGCTATTGAGAACCTTGAGGCAGATGACGACGAGCTCTCAGAGTGTCTTGAGATGATTGAGGAAAAGGAGAAGTTAAAGCGCGAAGAGGAAGCAGAAGAAAGGGAGAATAGGCGCTTGGAAAAGGAGCTAGAGTTAAGACGCGAAGCAGAAGAAAGGGAGAATCGGCGTTTGGAAAGGGAGTTTGAGTTGAAGCGCCTTGAACTCGAGCTGCTCCAGGCTCGAAATAATAGAGAAGGCAGTGAAGCATCCAGCGCGGTAGAACGAAAGTCGTTCAAAATCAAGGACCTTATGCAACCCTACCGCTCCGGAGAGGACATAGGTCTGTTTTTGGTAAACTTCGAGCGCACATGCGAGAAGGCGGGTGTTACCAAAGTTATGTGGCCGCAGTGCTTGCTGACGTTATTGCCGTGTGAGGCTGCCGATGTAATTGCGCGCTTGACCAAGGAGGAAGCAGATGATTACGACCAGGTTAAGTCGAACCTGCTAAAGAGGTATAGAATGTCAGCGGAGGCATACAGGCAGAAGTTCCGGAACGCCGTAAAGCAGAGAGATGAGTCGTATGCTGACTTTGCATACAAGCTAATGGCTAATATGAGGGAGTGGCTCAAAGAGGCTAAGGCGTTCGAGAGTAAAGAGAAAGTGGTTGAATGCTTCGGACTCGAGCAGTTTTATCGTCGTTTGCCCCAAGACGTTAGGCTCTGGGTGCAAGACAGGGAGGACGTTAGCACTGTTTCGAAGGCTGCGGAGCTTGCTGAAGAGTTCGTCTCGCGCCGTGCGCTTGATAGAAAGGAGATTCACCAGCGGGAGTGCCAGAGTAAGAGGGCAACTGGGTGGAATGGACAGTCCGTCCAAGAGAATCAAGCGCACAACGCCGAGCCCTTAGCGAAAGGGGATGAGGCGAAAGAAGCCAATCTGGCTCGAGAACAGCACAAAAAGAGTGCTTTTGAAAAGAGGCGACCACTTGTGTGTTACAATTGCCACAAGCCAGGTCATATGGCTGCGTTCTGCGAGGAGCCAAAGGTTGCTTGCCTGTCAGTTGACAGCGGGGTTGAAAGCATGCAACTTTTGGAGCCATATATTAAAGAAATGAGGGTAAACGGAAAGGGGTGTCGCGTGCTGCGAGATTCAGCAGCAACGGTGGACGTGGTCCATTCCTCGTATGTAAAACCGGGGCAGTTCACAGGTGAATGCACTTGGATTAAGCAGTCGGCGGAAGCGCGAAATGTATGCCTTCCGATTGCTAAGGTTCGCATCGAGGGCCCCTTTGGCGTATTGCATACAAAGGCAGCTGTGTCTGCCTACCTGCCGATGCAGTATGGTTATCTGTTTTCAAACAGATCCGATTGGTTGTTACGGCAGAAGAACCCCGCGTTCGAGAATGGGTTTGTGGGCGCGCTCACCCGGTCGAAACCGCGAGCGCGTCGGAAGAGTGGTAGGACAAGAGTCAGGGTGTCCCACGAATTGAAATAGCAACGTTGATGGCTCAAGTCGCTGTTTCTAAGGAACTTGAGGGCGTCGGTACTCTGGCTTGTGTTAATAGGTATTTTTTTTTTGGTTATGTGTCTAAGGTTTACTATTGTCTTTTTTTTTTTGTTGTTGTTGTTCATTGTTGTGCGCTGTCACAACATGTGTTTGTGCATTTGAGAAGCCTATTCTAGGTTGTTGGAATTGCTGCTAATTTAATTAAGAAGCAGAGAATGTTTTTGTTTGGGTGAAAAGCCTGGTGGGTCTCAGGGAGAGAGTTCGGGCGCTTGCTGGCTTTGCGGTTGTGGTTCTCATGTGGTTGACCCAGGTGCGGTCTTCCGGGAAGCAAAACGGGTTGGCAAGGCAAAGAACTCCTCTGCGACATTGGACGACGAAACCTGATGTTCGAGATCAACAGAGCTGGCAGAGGAATGCAGCAGAGCAGCATCGGTAGAGCGCAGGACGTCACTTCTTCAGCGTCGCCTTCATCGACCTCTCCCCCACAAAGGTGTTCGACCTTTGTACGTCGAGGTCTCAACCGGCCGCCGGGGAAGCTGTTACGATCGGCTTTGGAAGCCGTCGCGGCAGAGGCCGGGGAAAATGCTACTGTTTTTCTAAAGTTCCTCCCGGGTTCGCTGCCCTTCGGGGGCGCAGGTCTAATCCCTTTTCCTGGAATGCCTACGAGCGTGCGGCGTGGTCAAGTGACCAGAAATTCCAGCGGCAGTGCCGCGAACAGCCCTTTGTGGCAAGATGCGGCCGGCGGGGGACGAGGCTGCTCGTCACATTCCAAGCAACGAGGAGACAAAGCCGAGGTCCAGTCCACAGAAGACCTGCTGCGTGTTGTTGCCTGGCGGAGGATCTCCCTAACCAGCCGTGACATTCTTCGGCACGTTAACAGAGACTCTACCCCCCGGCCGGAAGAATTCCGGGAACCAGCACCGGCCAAGATCTGCAAACGTGTGCAAAAGTTGGTACTGTGCGCAAAACCGTGGTGCTCTTGTCGGACCATATTTGGTCATCGTTTCGACGGTGCCCTCTCCACGTGCACCTATTGGACGTCGGTCCCCAGTCTCGTGGGTGGAGCTACAGGGCCATCGAGAGCCGTATTGGCCAACGATGTGGACAATGCGCCCAGAGTTGGCAACGCGGCGACATAAAAGCCCAAGACATGTTTTTGTAACGAGACTCTCTCACTCTGTCATCTTTCGTCATGTAAATAAACTTCTGTTAAGTTTTCCTCCCGAGTCGCTCACTGCCACGGCTCTCTGCTCCGGACATCGATGGGCCTGCAGTTCGACACCTTACGCTCGGCACCACGCTACCCGCTGGTCGGCTCAAGCAGCAGGCCAGTCGCAACACAGCCTAGTGTTCAGGCAGCGACCCGTCTGGCCGATGTATACTTTTTCACACGACAGCGGCAAACAATATACAACTGATAATTTACATTTTACAAACTTTGTTTTATGATTTACCGTGCATCCACTGGAATTAGTCTTTGCTGCTGCGGAAAGTTTACGATCTAGTCCTGCACATATTTTTCCGAGCTTGTTGGGTGCCGAAAATACTACTTCTAGACCATATCTATTGCCCACGTTTTTTATGTTATGAGCAATCTTGTGCGCATACGGTATAGATATTATTTTTTCTTCTGTTGTCACATGTCATTTTTTTCTCGTCTTTGTCCCTGTCGAAAATTGCGCTACTTCACCATACGCTAAAATGATCAATTACCAGCCCAGCTGTCAACCTTATTGAATTTCAGAGCAGCGGAAGATGCTATGAAGGAACGCCGCACTTGCCACTCTCCTACACAACCCTTCACCAACTGCTCCCACTAGCCTCATGGTGGACGCTTCCTCAGAAGCAGTTGGAGCCGCTCTTCATCAATGGATCAATGGTGCATGGGCTCCTATCTCCTTCTTTTCCCGAAAGTTACGCGACACTAAGCGCCGATACAGTACTTTCGGACGGGAGCTCCTCGCGGCCTACCTTGCGGGGAAGCACTTCAGGTACTTTCTCGAAGGGCGAGAATTTGCCATTCTCACCGACCACAAGCCACTTGTTTCGGCTTTACGCTCCTGCAGTGCCACCCATACTCCTAGAGAGCTTCGGCACCTCGCTTTCATTGCCGAGTTCACCACAGACATACGCTACGTCAAAGGCAGCCTCAAGAGTGCAGCGGACGCTTTTAGTCGCGTCACCATCAACGCCACAAGCCACATCGACCTTTCCTTGTCTTCACTCGCCGAGGCACAAGCATTGGATGATGAGCTTCCACGAGTCCGATCATCTACATCCCTCCGACTAGAGCAAGTTAACTTTCCCGACCACGACGTCACGCTCTGGTGCGATGTTTCACACAACTGTACTCGCATCTATGCTCCTTCAGATCTGCGTCGTGCTGTTTTTGATACCCTGCACTCAATCTGCCATCCAGGCGTACGAGCTACGCAACACCTGGTCACAGAACGCTATGTCTGGCCGCGCATACGCGCTGACATTCGTGAAGGGTTCGCACTTGCACAACGTGTCAGCGTATTAAGGTGCAACGTAACTCCAAGCCTCCACGGGGAAAATTCCCGCTCCCGGATGCACGGTTCGACACCATCCATCTGGACATCGTCGGACTTTGCCACCATGCCGTGGATATACGTATTTGCTTACGTGTATTGATAGGTACACAAGGTGGTCTGAAGCAGCTCCAATGCCTGACATCACGGCGGAGACAGTTGCTCGTACTTTTCTGTCTACCTGGATTAGCCGTTTCGGCGTGCCATCAACGGTGACTACTGATGGAGGCAGACAGTTTGAGTTCGCACTTTTCACCTCTGTGACATCTCTTCTGGGTTGTGCGCGCATTCGCACCACTGCGTATCATCCTGCATCGAATGACATCGTAGAGAGACTACAGGTGTGTTCGATTCCGGCGTGGTGCGCGGAACCGGTGCTGCAAAAGTTCAGATAGTGCCGCTGCAGTGCAAACGCAGTGCAGATGGTGCAGGTGCAGCGCCATCGCGTCTTCTTTCTTCTCTTTTCAATCGAGGGCGCTGGTGCATCATCTGTCGTCTGCTCTGCCCGCCCGCAAGGCGTGTACGTCGTCTTTCCTGCGCCCGCATTGATCCGAAAACGCATAAATTCACTCACCAGCTGCTGCGTGAATATCCGCACTGCCGTCTGCCATTATCACGCGCCGTTATCATCAACAACGGGAAATAATTGGTATTAGGGCATCCGTTTGCATCCACGATCAACGCCATGTTCAACCAAGCGTCGGCGAAACGTGTCGTCTGCTTCTAAGCTGCACCGCGACGGTGGCGACGGCACCACCTAACGAGCAGGTTCAGGGATTCTCTGCAACGCGGCTGCACCACTCCGGCACCACGCCGCAATCGAGGACCGCGGGGCAGCGCACCAGAGAATCCAGGACTGTGGTGTCGTGCACCGTGAACCGGTGCAGGAGGTGCAGGTGAATGGAATACACCTTACATCATCATCTGAAAGCAGCACTCGTCTCTCAGCCTCATGCCGAAGATTGGGTATCGCACCTCCCCATCGTGCTGCTCGGCTTTCGGTCAACGCTCCGACCAGAACTTTCCTGCTCTGTAGCTGAGATGGTTTATGGCTGCACACTCCGTTTGCCGGGTGACCTCGTCAACCCCGTAACTACTCAGTGTGTTTCGGATCCATCTTCTTTCGTCCAGCGTCTGCGGATCTACATGCAAAACTTTCGCCCCACACCAACTTCGGCTCACACGAATAAGCACGATGTTTTTCTGCCCTCAAACCTACAGACATACCTCACACGTTTTCGTCCGTGTTGACGTGCCTCGTCGTGCTCTTCAGCCTCGCTATGATGGCCCTTTCCCCGTCATAAAACGTTCCGAACATCATTTTACAATCCTGTGCAATGGGCGCGAAGACACAGTCACAATCGAAAGGATCAAGCCGGCACCCAGTATCCACAGCTCCGTTTGACAACCCCTTCAAGTGCCAATGGCCACTTGTCCGCAGGGGGGGGCCCACCTGTGGCGGAATTTTCTTCTTCTTCTGGCGCACAACTTGGGACGTGAACTGGTAGTGGGGGATTCTGCTTAAGGAGGAGGAAGAAGTAGTTCTGAGAATTAAAAAAAAAAGTTTATTTTATTTCATTCCATTTGTTATTTCAGTTATTTATTTTTAACTTTCACTTCAATTAATACACAAAAGAAATATAGTGTCTGATCTGAATCGGTGAAAAACAATTATTGCACACTTTCTGATTATATACGGGGTTCTTTTGGTTGTGAGCACAACATCAAAATTCATAAAATCGAAAAGTCTAACTTCTTCATATAGTGATCTCTTGGCCGATCCCCCGGAGTAGGTATGAGCCGTACCAAAGGTAACAACAACAACAACAACAATGGCGTGCACGTATGAATAAATCCACTCTGCGTTTTCCTAAACCATGCTTCAGAGTGCTACACAGTCAATATATACACAGATTACAAGATGACGTGTCAAAATAAGAGGCTGTCAGATGATTCGGGCTTCATGGAAGTGCGGCGTTCCTGCATCGCATCTTCCACCGCTCTTAAGTTCTATTCGCTGCTCGCAGTGGTAGCCGGAATTGCCAATATCTTTTTCTCAGGCATAGGGAAGCTTGGGATATTTAGATTGCTTGTTCTTCCAGAAGTTTAGTACCTCAGATGCAGGACAGGGGGGATGATGGATAATCACAAAGCTCATCTTGCGTGTTCATCGCTACGTGCAGGAAAAATATTCCGGCTTGATGCGGGCTTTGCACCTGGCCCAGTCGGCCCGATAAAAAAACTAAATCGCCCGGCCCGGGCCCGAGATGAGAAGACGTCGGACTACCCGAAGCCCGTGCACACCTCTAGTGCGGCCTGTCAGAAAACTATCATCATCATAAACGTGTATGTGCCCCAGAAATCGGGTCTACCTCACTACTCTCCACTGGTCCACTAAAAAAAATTAAAAATAAAGCAACAGTTAGCCCTAGAAATGGCTGCGAAGGACGGCGGTGAGCCGAAGACCCCGAGTGCGTACTACAACGAGAGAATACTAGGGAATGGGAAAGAAAACGGCGCCTGCGAGAAGACCCCGAAGTCATAAAAGAATTACACGAACGACGACGTTCCCGTGGATCTATGACAGGTGCGAACGCTTGCGTTCAGCGCGGGGTTCTGTCTCTCGAGTTTGGACATTCGTGAAGTGCCTGTTACTGTCTGTGGTGTAACTCGAACCTCGCTGCGCTGAGAATCAACGTAGTAACAACCAAACTTGTTTCGGCTTTACGCTCCTGCAGTGCCACCCATACTCCTAGAGAGCTTGGGCACCTCGCTTTCATTGCCGAGTTCACCACAGACATACGCTACGTCAAAGGCAGCCATAAGAGTGCAGCGGACGCTTTTAGTCGCGTCACCATCAACGCCACAAGCCACATCGACCTTTCCTTGTCTTCACTTGCCGAGGCACAGGCATTGGATGATGAGCTTCCACGAGTCCGATCATCTACATCCCTCCGACTAGAGCAAGTTAACTTTCCCGACCACGACGTCACGCTCAGCAACCTAGATTGAATTAAATTAAATTAAAGCCCAGCAACGACCTATAGAAGCAACCTAGAAACAACCTGCATCACCTAGGTAAGGCCAAACAACCTAAAAGCAATCAAATTAGTCTTCAGAATCGTCCAGTTTCGCTGTTTTAGGACTTGCTCGGCTTAGTGCGAGCTTGGACTTTTTTAAATGCGAAGCATTTCTTAGCGAACTTCAGCGACTTTGAGCGTATCTATCTATCTATCTATCTATCTAGCCGCCTACGACTTTGGGCTCTCCTGGCCGTATCGTTAATGGGATTTATACCAAATTTTGTATGCCATAACATGACTGTATGACGAACATAAATGGCTGGTCATATCATGAAAATCATGACTAACTTGTCATGAAAAGTATGATTTACATGCCACGCTCATGGCCGGCTCGCGGCCGTTTCGTTAGCTTGATATACACCAAATTTGGGATTGAGTGACGTGACTGTATGAGGAACATAAATGACAGGTGGTAATATGCAGATAATGACGTGCATGTCATGTACAACATGATTTACATGCCACGCTCATGGCGCGCTGACCGCCGTTTCGCTTGCTTGATATACACCAAATTTGGTATTTTGTGACGTGACTGTATGACGAACATAAATGCCAAGTGGTAATATGAAAATCATGACATGTCATGTGCAACATGACTTGCATGCCACGCTCATGACACTCTCGTGGCCGTTTCGCTAGCTTGAAATACACCAAATTTGGTATGGCGTGACGTTATTGTATGACGAACATAAATGCCAAGTGGTAATACGGAAGTCATGACATGTCATGTGCAACATGACTTGCATGCCACGTTCATGACACACTCGTGGCCGTTTCGCTAGCATGATATACAACAAACTTCGTATTGAGGGACGTGACTGTATGACGAGCATAAATGACAAGTGGTAATATGGAAACCATGATATGTCATGTGCAACATGACTTGCATGCCACACTCATGGTACTCCCGTGGCCGTTTCGCTAGCTTGATATACATCAAATTTGCTGTTCAGTGACGTGATTGTATGACGAGGATAAATGACAAGTGGCAATATGCAAATCATGATATGTCATGTGCAACATGACTTGCATGCCACGCTCATGACACCCTTGTGGCCGTTTCGCCAGCTTGACATACAAATTTTAAGGTGAAAGCCTTTAATGTCTCATGTTCACGTCCGACGTCCGCCCGTCCGTCCGTCCCTCCAGCCGTGCTCTGGCAAAGTGCCAGTTGGGCGCCGGGGCGCGCAAACGGACGCTGGTCGCGTTGGACTTTACAGCGCTCGCACTTTGCTTGCGTAGCGTCGCTGTGACCAGCGTCTCTAATCATGCAAGGAGGGAGACGCGCGCACCACGTTCCATTCTGACCGACCCCGTCTCAGTGGGCGCAGGCGTTCGAGGAACACACTTTGGAATTGACAGGGTGTCCGTCAATGTAAACGCTGGAACGTGGATGGCGTCTGCACGATGCGCAGAGCGCGAGAATACGAACGCATGCGAAACGGAGGCAGATTGGTCTCGCGTCTCGTTGCGATTCGAGGTAAAAAATTAAGCGAACATAAGTGGCAGGCTGTAACATGAAAATCATGGCATGCATGTCATCTACAATGCCATTTACATGCCACGCTCATGGTGCGCTTGCATCCAGTTCGCTAGCTTGATATACACCAAAATTTGTATTGCGTGACGTGACTGTATGACGAACACAAATGACAGGTCCTAACATGTAAATAATGACAAGCATATTATGTACAGCATGACTTGCTCCTTGCTGGCTGCTTCGCATCACATCGATTCCCACAGTGCGTGGAGTCTGCCGGTTTTTTTTTTTTTTTGTTGTTGGTTTTGTTGATAGTTTCATTTGTCTTTCAATTTAACTTTCTTCCGAGTATTCCGTTGTTCAATTCGTCATCATCACCTGTATTCCCTCAATTTGTCCACGCGCCACGAAACGCTCGAGAAGCACGAGTAAAAGAAGAAGAGGTCGCCCGCCGGCTGTGTGTCTCTGCTCACTCGGGAAGGCCCAAATATATTTGCTCCACGCTCTGCGTCCGACACACTGCGTCCGTTCAGCGCTGAGACACCCCGTGGACGTGCCCTGGTCAGGACGCAAGTCACCGCTCTCAGAGAGCTCAGCCCACCCGCAAGATCGTCGCCATGCCAGTAGAGCGGGAGCGGTTCCAGAGGGAGACGGATTGCCTCCTCTGCTGCCTCAACTACTGCATGGGGCTGAGCAACGTGGTCACCTTTCCTTACCTCATCTACGACAACGGCGGAGGTGAGACCCGAACGGCGTGTATTGTTCGTAGAGCAGCATAGAAAACGCTAAAGTCTCACCTTACGACACAAATGTGCATTCATACGGACAAGAGCAGCTACAGATAGGCGAGCAAGGGAATGAATTATAAACACTAGCAAGAAGAGTCAACTTGGCGTACGTAACATTGTCTGCAATTATCACCTTGCGCCACAGCGAAATTATTAGAATGCCGGCATTGGAATTCAGGTCGGTAAGAAGGGCGCGACCTAAACTCCTCTTTCGGAGGGGGTTGGGCGGGGGGAGAGTTGATATTTTGCTATGTAACAAGGGTGCATGCGAAGATTAGGAGGTGGCCTGATGACGAATGCGGCACGACGGTGTAATGCAAAGAAAAGTAGAGGCAACAAGTATTGTTACGAGCTTTAAGATGTCGCATTCACAACCTGTGAAAAAAAATATCTAACAAGAAGCATTCTTTGAGGCGTAAACTGACAGTATTACCACTAAGGAACATGAAATGAGTACAAGTACTGTGAAAAATTTTCATTCACTTAACCTAACCAGTGCAGTTTCAACACCTCTTGCACGCACAGTTTTGATTCTCACTTGTCATCGCCATATGGCTCGAAACGTAATGGATGCGTCGTACATCGCTGGCCGCAATAAGGGCACCGAAATCGCGCGTCTGCTCATTTTGCTCATATATAGACCCCCCACGTGAGCAGGAGGCCAGTGTATAATCACGCGTATATATATGTGCGTACGTGCATGCTTGCTCTGATTACCTTGGCAGAGAAGCAGATTGTCGTATATAACGTATAAAGTGTAACGCGTATTGTTCCCGCCGTGCCACTGGTTCCTTCTTCACGATCGCAGTGGTGTTCATCGTGGTGTACCTGGTCCTTTTGTGTATCGTGGCTGTGCCCATGCTCTACCTGGAAATCTTCTTGGGGACAGTTCTGCGGCTGGTCTGTGCCTAGGGCCTTCGCAGGATTCCCCATGGCCAAAGGTTCGTGGCTCCCGTTGGCTCCAGTGTACTCCAACACTCGCGCACTCGGTGCGCAGTGTATCAGAAGTATCGTGATATTCTGCCGAGCATTCGAGGCTAAGGTCTCAATCCGCCTTTTATCATTTCCTGTGCTACCCTCTGCCGTTTTGGTAGGGCTTTGTTTGGGGCCACGGGACAAGCGATATGGTTGTCCCACCCACCGATATCATAAGGCGTTTTGCAACTTTTCTGTTAGGGGAAGGGCTGATGCGCTGCAACGTCGTGAAAATGGTGGATTGACAGCCATTATAGCGCCGTGCTTTAAACGCAGTCTAAATTCAAAAGAGCAAGGACACATGGCATATCTGGTGTAAATAAGGTAGCCATCACAATACGTCGGCAAAATCGAGCTCACACAGACTCACTGAACAAATATGTTTTTCGCTTAGGGCTAACTCGGACTCAGACTGGCCAAACCTTTTCCTCAACCTGACTGACTGTCTCAGACTGACCAAAATTTTTCTGAACCAGACACACTTGGACTCACTCACTAAAATAAAACTCACCCGAGATCACTCGGACTCAGACTCGCGTTTCGATCTACGTCTGAGTGAGGCAACTCGTGAGTGAGTTTGCCGACTATGACTACCTATTCGATTTCTGAAGGAAATAGCGTGTTGCCGCTACTGCCACCGACTGCCTTAAGACCAGTGAGATCATTCACGAGGAAGTCTGCAGGATAAGACATTTATATGCATATTACCTGTGGGAGAAGAGCAAGTATATCGACGACAGACGCGGAGCGCACTTCGCCCGAAGTACGCGCCTTGCAACCGTTATACACAGCGGCCTTCAAACAATCACGAGAACGGCCGTAAGAGGCGTGCGTTCGTGAATGATACCTACGGTGGCTACGACGACTGTTGACCTCTATTGGCGTCACTTTTGCGACTAGGTGACGACAAAAAATCCCTTTAGCCTGCCTTGATTTAATCCCACTTTATAAGTACATCCTATCACAGTCCAGAATTTTCGGCCATCTCTTCATTAATACATCCATCACCAAAACCTGCATTTCTCTCGAGATACTGTACAGCTTTCTTATTGGCGCCAGCATGCCCTACGGCATAAATTAAACATAAAGGATACGAGTCTGTTTCCTGGATAAAGTGTAGGAAACCCCGAACGACCTAGATACAGTCCTGGTTGGCACTCGTCCTGTCCTTCATGTCCGTGTTTTCATCGTCCTGCCTTGCTTTTCTCAAGAAATATGTACTACTAACCCAGCAGCGCGTTTGAATCTATTTCCTCCTTTTAAATGCGAAGCATTTCTTAGCGAACTTCAGCGACTTTGAGCGTATCTATCTATCTATCTATCTATCTAGCCGCCTACGACTTTGGGCTCTCCTGGCCGTATCGTTAATGGGATTTATACCAAATTTTGTATGCCATAACATGACTGTATGACGAACATAAATGGCTGGTCATATCATGAAAATCATGACTAACTTGTCATGAAAAGTATGATTTACATGCCACGCTCATGGCCGGCTCGCGGCCGTTTCGTTAGCTTGATATACACCAAATTTGGGATTGAGTGACGTGACTGTATGAGGAACATAAATGACAGGTGGTAATATGCAGATAATGACGTGCATGTCATGTACAACATGATTTACATGCCACGCTCATGGCGCGCTGACCGCCGTTTCGCTTGCTTGATATACACCAAATTTGGTATTTTGTGACGTGACTGTATGACGAACATAAATGCCAAGTGGTAATATGAAAATCATGACATGTCATGTGCAACATGACTTGCATGCCACGCTCATGACACTCTCGTGGCCGTTTCGCTAGCTTGAAATACACCAAATTTGGTATGGCGTGACGTTATTGTATGACGAACATAAATGCCAAGTGGTAATACGGAAGTCATGACATGTCATGTGCAACATGACTTGCATGCCACGTTCATGACACACTCGTGGCCGTTTCGCTAGCATGATATACAACAAACTTCGTATTGAGGGACGTGACTGTATGACGAGCATAAATGACAAGTGGTAATATGGAAACCATGATATGTCATGTGCAACATGACTTGCATGCCACACTCATGGTACTCCCGTGGCCGTTTCGCTAGCTTGATATACACCAAATTTGCTGTTCAGTGACGTGATTGTATGACGAGGATAAATGACAAGTGGCAATATGCAAATCATGATATGTCATGTGCAACATGACTTGCATGCCACGCTCATGACACCCTTGTGGCCGTTTCGCCAGCTTGACATACAAATTTTAAGGTGAAAGCCTTTAATGTCTCATGTTCACGTCCGACGTCCGCCCGTCCGTCCGTCCCTCCAGCCGTGCTCTGGCAAAGTGCCAGTTGGGCGCCGGGGCGCGCAAACGGACGCTGGTCGCGTTGGACTTTACAGCGCTCGCACTTTGCTTGCGTAGCGTCGCTGTGACCAGCGTCTCTAATCATGCAAGGAGGGAGACGCGCGCACCACGTTCCATTCTGACCGACCCCGTCTCAGTGGGCGCAGGCGTTCGAGGAACACACTTTGGAATTGACAGGGTGTCCGTCAATGTAAACGCTGGAACGTGGATGGCGTTCGCACGATGCGCAGAGCGCGAGAATACGAACGCATGCGAAACGGAGGCAGATTGGTCTCGCGTCTCGTTGCGATTCGAGGTAAAAAATTAAGCGAACATAAGTGGCAGGCTGTAACATGAAAATCATGGCATGCATGTCATCTACAATGCCATTTACATGCCACGCTCATGGTGCGCTTGCATCCAGTTCGCTAGCTTGATATACACCAAAATTTGTATTGCGTGACGTGACTGTATGACGAACACAAATGACAGGTCCTAACATGTAAATAATGACAAGCATATTATGTACAGCATGACTTGCTCCTTGCTGGCTGCTTCGCATCACATCGATTCCCACAGTGCGTGGAGTCTGCCGGTTTTTTTTTTCGCTAGTACTTTACAGATCCCTT
This sequence comes from Rhipicephalus appendiculatus, assembly GCA_030522465.1. Classification (NCBI taxonomy): domain Eukaryota; kingdom Metazoa; phylum Arthropoda; class Arachnida; order Ixodida; family Ixodidae; genus Rhipicephalus; species Rhipicephalus appendiculatus. Next base: position 186,239 of record JALIZH010032912.1, on the reverse strand, counting down.
ACTTGTCTCGAACGCTAAATACTAAATAGTTCCCGCCACTTTGAATACCAGCTCTTCTGAAAGGTGAGCGCCGTTACGATATTACTGAGTCGTGTAAAGGGTTCTGCCACAGCATTTGCCAATGTTTGCCTCAGGAAGCAGGAATCACACCGCATACTTAAGACAGGGGCAATGGGAGTTAGTTGGGAGAGGTCTTCATCTTGCAGTTATCATAAACTAGAACGATGATGATAATAAAGATTGTGATGATGCTTTTTGTCCATAGGCACTAATCGCGGTTCTGAATTAGGGCATATGAATGCTCCTTGTGTTATGTCAGCTGTGTTATGAGAAATGATGTGGTATTTCTTTTTCGCCTATTTCCTATTTAGTTACAGCTGGACACCACGGCCGCCGCCGAGAGTCGGCGCCGCGTGCACACGTCCCCTAGAATTACGGCGAACGCCACCTTTGGGTAGCAGAGTTGCGCATCTGTTTTCCAAACGCCGCGGGAAACCGCGCACTGTGGAGAAGATGATGCGCAGGCGAATCGGTTTAACAAGAGGGCTCCCTCGGCACCACCATTATCCCCTTAATATGCCTGGCCCCCCCCAAAAAATACATTGTCGAGGCTGTGAAGTCAGCCGTTGTATTCCCGTGGCACAGTCCAGAAAAAAAGGTGTTTCTTCTTTCATCGCCGGTCGTTCGACACGCCGCAATAACAGAGTGCGGCTTCGTCGCATAGCTCTGGTTGCTAGCCGGATCTATGCGCAGCTCTGCTACCTAAAGGTAGCATATACAGTAACTCTAGCGTCCCCCTGATGCTGGTCATGTTCGAATAGCAGACTCACTTACGGCCATGGCTTCGGATGGCCGAAATCGCGAAACTTCTCCCGTAAGAGCTTTTTGCAGTTCGCCAGCCGGTTTCTCTAGTTGAATTCAAGTGAAGTGAATTCTGTTTATCTGCAACAACATAAACAACGTTAGCGGTATGTCCCGCATCAGGACTGGATGAAATAATTTCATGGCGAACATCATTTGGGCCCCGATTAGGGGCCCCTAAACTTCATTTCAACCGCAGTTATACAGTCACTTGCAAGTGACACGTGTCGGCCTGCGAATTCTCTGGCAGACCTCTGAGAGAACAAGTTTAACTTTCTTCACGCATCACGAAGCCCTCAAGATTGCCTTCCTTGTAAAGGTCTCTCCAATCTGGTGTTCTCTGTGGTTCAACACCGCAGGTCTGGGCTGGACGATGCTCTTCAGCGTCGCGTTGATTATGGTGTTCTACGTTTCTCCGCTGGCCTACTGCGTCATATACATGGCCGCCCTGTTCCAGGCCGAGCTCCCCTGGAACAGCTGCAGCGGAGGAGATCACGGCGCCGAAGAGCGCGACTGCTACCACGTCAAGCCCGGCACGGTGAGGGTCATGCTGCGGACGCATAAGGGAGAGAGTTTATTGCGAGCTATAGCCTAAATATCTTACTTGGCAGCACACGAAAGTGAGTAGGCTACGCAGTCGATTGCGCTCGACTCAAGTCGCGGGAATGCCGTGCGAATGTTTGTGCATGCCGCAGGTCCCCGACTTGTTCGCTTGCGGACGCGGTCGGTCCGGCGAACCAATGCGTGTCACAAACCGAATGTGTTCACTCGCGGTTTCGTTGGTCCTGGCAAAAGACGACGCCTCATACTGCTGCATTATATAACGGATTACATAATGTTTAACATTTGAAGTATACTGTTCTTGCCTCTTTCTCGCACTGGTGGATCCATTTCCTGAGGATTGAATCTTTTTTGCTATTCCTTTAGTAAACGTTTCATCAAGTACACCCGACCGGTTCCGTACCTTAAACACGCACGACAAGCCTAGCACAACGTAGTGTAGTAAAAGGCGAGACATGCGGTGGAACGGACCACGCGCAGTGAAACTCCGAGGCCGCGGAACATATAGTTAAGGAACTCGTTTACAATACGGGCCCGCCGTGTGGTTAAATAGCAATAACTGGCCGTCATGTGGCGGCCAGCTATTGAACCGCGTCAGAAAGTCCTTGGGTACCTGTTGTTTTTGAAGACGGACACGCCGTTACGTGTGGAGGCTTAGAAGACTGCTCCACGGCACTCGTCGCAAGTAACTTAACCAATGTATACGCGCTCTGTGCTTTGGACAACTGTAAACCGAAAGCTATTTCCTCTCAACAGCCACTCTCCAAACCAAACAATCGTGCTAGTCAGTACCTCTGCCCAGCTGACTATATATAGTAAAGCCTGGATTTTTCGCAGTACCAACTGTTCGATACTATACCACGCCTTCTCATTTCGAATAATGAGGCTGGTTGGGCTCGTTCTTACACAGGTTGTTGGGGAATTGCGGCACATGGAATTCGCAGAAACGGAAAAATGAGAAAACTGACGAGCGCTAATCTCCAACGAAAAGCCTGACTTTTGGAGACGCGTGTTCAGTTACACACCACTCATTGCATTTAACGGCGTGCACACCTTTCTGAGCAGAGATTCCGCAACGGAACACGATTTGCTCAGTGCACTTAGAAAACAGATTAACAATCCCTCTCCTAACTAGTTCAGAATGCGCGGAAACGTACAACACATTTGACTTGTTTTTCCGAGGTTTATAACGTGAACACGCAGCATGTTCTCGGTTTTAAAAAAAAGACAGCTCAGCGTCAAGGATTTTGAGAGTGCTGCTAATGAATTGCTAGTAGGTCAAATCAAGAGGCATGAAGCAGTACCTAAATGCAGCGAGAACATCTGCATCGTGCCTGAAACATTGCTAAGAAATACAACGTAGTCAACGGAAGACCTAAAAATGATTTCAGCTTGCTTATTCACCGAAGAACCAGCTATTATGCTGTCTAATTAGGCCGGAAACACATAGTTAAAGATCAGTGCTACGCACGGTCCGATACACATTCCCATTTTCGAAAGGTAAGGAATTCCATTCGACTGAATGCATCTCGACTACGCTGGCAGTTACTGTGGCAATATGTAACGAATGTAACATTGCTGCGACTGCGGAAAGCCAGAACTTCAAGCACAGTTGGTGCTGCCCCAACCCAGAAGCTGCGCCGGAATTCGCATTAGGCAGTATCATAATCGTCGGCGAATTTTTTTCATGCCAGACAGTACAGGAGAGCCGAGGCTTTCGTCAGACATTTCAGCCTTTAGCCCTGCTCCCACTTTTGTAAAAAAAAAAAAAATCGAGAGAAAAAGAAAAGGGGAGATGAAACTTTTGTTCCCTTCGCCTCACCTAGAAGCTGGGTATTATTTAACTTTTTTAGTCCATTCTCTTGAGCTTTTGCCTTCATTCAGCCTCGAGGCAATTATCGTTCTCTCTCCTGTGCACAGTACGCGTGCTCCAAGGTGAACGAGACCCTGGCCCGGCGATACGGTTCGCACAACTACAGCGGCGAGAGTGCCATCGTGGTCAGCGGCAGCGCAGTCCAGGAGCCCGTCTCGGTGCCCATACGAGAATACGAAGCCCTGCGCAACAACTGCGTCAACGGCACCGTGTCCGCAGCCGGGGCCTTCTACACGTACGACGCGCGCACTGCTCTCTAGAGGCAGCAGCTTGCAGGATTTCGACAGCAAATTATAGGGAAAGATATTTCGACAATTTTTTTTAGTGTTACATGACTTAGAGGGTATGTTGAAAAGGAAACGAAAGGTGACTGACATTAGCTTCACCATACATATTGCGATAAACGCATGAAATATTGCAAAAAAAAAAAACATCGCAGAAAACCTCAATCACTGGATCGAGGTTGCACGCATACGATGCTGCTGGAATAACAACGGTTAGCAAACACGTCAACAGCTAGTCAACTTTAGGCAGTGATGGTAGCATACGAGTATGAGTGGTAGTTGAATTCGGTTAGAAGGTGCTTTGATAACCATCACATTACCTTACACACAGCGAGTGGAAGAGAAGGGCTCCGAAAAAATTTTTTTGAAAACGAGGAAATAATGTCAAAACTGGGACAGCCGGTGATGTCGGAAGCATCGGTCAACGTCATCAACGAGCCGTCTTTTTTTTTTTTTTTTTTTTTTTTTTTTTTTTTTTTTTTTTTTTTTTTTGGGGGGGGGGGGGGGGACAAATCGCGAGTAAACGCTTTCTAGTGACAATGAACCGGACGGGGCGTTTGGCCCCGCAGCGTGCATCTGAGCCTAAATTTGCCAGTTCATACGATCGCTGACAAACGCTGACGGTTTTGCCTCCGATATGACTGCGTGCAGTGTGGAGGTTCGATGCCTGCGACCCCGCTGGCAGCGCTCTTAGCTAATCCAGAGTTTCTTAGACATTCCTAGCGCAGCTCTACACATACTAGAAAGACTTCGGGCAAAGCTGTCGATCTTTTCAGTGCGCTGTATACTAATTAAGAGTGTGTTATAGGGGGAAAAAGACGTGCAGGGGTGGTCAAAAGTTCCCAGGCCGCGCTGCCATAAAGTTACATGGGACAGTGGCCCGGGAACTCTTGACCACCACTGTACGTCTGTTAGCGCAGTGAAGCCCGTTCGCGGCAGAGGTATATAGACGTGCGTAGAAGAGACGTAAATTAGGGTTAATTATGTGAATTTAAGTAATTCCAACATTCCAACCAGAAGTGCATACCGCAAGTGCGTTAACTGTAACCCCAAAGTAATGCACCGGAGGTGATTAGTATAGGAATCTGAAATCGGAAGTGAAATTAACACCGCAGTGGATTCCGAGAGTAAGGTAACGGGCCGGATGTGTTTTAGCAGTAGCTATGTAAATTCGGAAGTCACGTGACGGAAGTGATGACGTAACAGCGAAATAGATGCACCCCCCCCCCCCCCCTCTGCCCCATGACGTAATGATCACGCAGTGCTCTCGCATTTACCAGCAAAATGGCCAATGATTTCTTTTTTATTTTAAATCTAGATGTCGCTTGCAATCCAGGTCCTGCACCTAACTTCTTTCGGTGGTGAATCATTCGACTGGCGTAATAACAAGGACATCATCACTGAGTTCTTAGTAAGCTGTTATTATCTGTGCAACGCTCCTTTACGAATTCAATCGGTTAAAACATAGCGCGAAACGCACTGAACTAAAGAGACATAGGTGTATGAAGCGCTCTTTTTTTGTCATTGTGTCCATTCTCACCTCGTCTCTATCACGCTACATTAACCGTTGAAATAATATGCCAGCTGGGACACCTCTCTCTAACTGCCGACTGCTTTTACTAAGTGCCTTGATCCACTACAACTGACATCTCTAGTTAATAGTAATCTACTGCCTCCTGAGCTCACATCACATCAAACGCGGCTTTATGGACACTGCTATTGGAGCTGATTAAGGCACAACGACGCAGGCGCCGCGTCGCACGCTCGGACTTTCAAAGCGAAGGCTTCACGGACTCGAGCGTTTTTTCGATGATGGCCATGACCGTCACCTGGGCCCTAGTGTTCGTCGTCATCTGCATGGGACTGCGCTCGATAAAGAAGGTACGCAACCACTACGGCTGCATTGCTTCCTGCAGGAAATTGTTGCTCGATAAACAACAATGTGAGAAGCAACAAAAGGCGCATACGTATTTACTTAACTCTGATTGCTTAAGCCTTCAAAGAAAATAGAAAGCCCGAAAAGTCCTGCATAAATGATTAATAATAATAATAATAATAATAATAATAATAATAATAATAATAATAATAATAATAATAATAATAATAGTAATAATAATAATAATAATAATAATAATAATAATAATAATAATGTTTATTTTTCATCCAATACACTGATCGACAGCTTTAAAAGCTATTCTCCGAAGAGGCAGCTTGACAAGCGCCCACAGCTACCTTTGCACAAAACAGCAGTAGTAGCAGTCCGGCAGTACTAAGCTGAATACCATGCAACAAAGCAAACAAAGGAAAGCTTCAAAAAATTAATATTAACAATAATGCAACTGCTAAAGTGATTAAAAGCTTAACATGTGTATTTCGAGCAATTGGGATCGGCGTAAAGCACAGAAAATCTATGCCACCTTTCACATATTTCGGGTAGGAACTAGGTAGGGTCTATTTTTCGAGCAGTTTGTTCTGGTGGTTTTACAGCGAAAGCTGTTATGAGATCACGACAAGGGCCCATTCTGGCACTGTAGTTGTCCGCCGCCGCTGCCGCCGGTGTCCGTAACCACTATCGCAAGAAATCAGAAAAAAGCTAAATAAAAAAATACCGAGGACAGAATGGGAATCGAACACGCGCCGTCTGCGTGGCATCCCAGTATTCTACCACTGAGCTACGCCGGTTGCGAACAGACCCTATGCGGGCTTCATGTCGGGTAAGGAATCGCGTTAACATGTCTAATAAAGCGTTTTAGAACAGTAAAGTAACAACCAGGCGTCACACAATGCGAATTGTGTAACGAGTGGGTCGTTCAATGCTCCAACCCATTAAAAAGCCTCAGGCATAATTCTTCATCGTCGTCAGCCATAGCATCAACAAAGTGCACATAATGCCTTACAAGTGTGTAGCGGGTACCACGATATTTCCGAAAAATGACGAATCATGGCTCTCCCTACTACACAAAAATTGATTTATGGCGTAGTGGGTACTAGAGGTGTGCACGGGCTCCGGGTAGCCCGAAAGCCCGAGCCCGGCCCGGCCCGCGGGCCGGGCTCGGGTATGCGGACGTCTTCCCATCTCGGGCCCGGGCCGGGCTCGGGCTACTCATCTCGGGCTTCGGGTGGGCCGGGCCAGGTGCAAAGCCCGCATCAAACCAAAAATATAGACGTTTTGCCGGAATTGTTTTCTAGCACTTAGCGATGAGCACACAGATCACCTTTGTGATTATTCATACACGCAGTCATCCTCTTGTCTTGCATCAGACATACTACACTTCTTGAAGAACAAGGAGTTTAATTATTCCAAGCTTGTTATGCTTGCGAAAAAAATTATTTGCGATTCCGGCTACCAGTGCGAGCAGCGAAGCGAAGACGGGATATGTGATGCAGGAGCGCCGCACTTCGCTGAAGTCCGAATCACTGCACAGCCTGTTAATTTTACACAACTTGTAATCTGTGTATACACACTAACATGTGCCGTTTGCATATGCTTAACTTTGATATGTTGATTAAAATGCCACATGATTAAAAAATGATATCTTGTCGCCGCAGCAAACTTTCATAGTGTCGGGCCGGACCGGGCCCGGGTTTGTGTTTTTTTACGTCGGGCCGGGCCGGACGGGCTCGAAGCCCTTTAAGGTCGGGCTCGGGCGGGCCTTCGACGTAGTCAGTGGGCCCGGGCCGGGCTCGGGCTTGAAAATTAGGCCCGTGCACAGCTCTAGTGGGTACCATGCAAGTGAGCTTGTTGTAGTTGCCCCAAGAGTGTTTAAATAAGGCTCTAGAAAGGCCGCTCTTCCAGCTTTCGCTGTACCTGTGCTGCACGTGCCGCGAAGGCCTGGCGTTTTTTTAAAATTTATTTTCCACATTTCGTGTGTTCAGCAATGTAATATGTGGATGTAGTTGGGAGAGGTCGTGCAAAAAATGTCAATTTCGTTTCGCTATCCATCAATTCATCCATCCATCCGACCCTCCGTCCATCCATCTGTCCGTCCATCCGTCCATCCATCCATCCATCCATCCATCCATCCATCCATCCATCCATCCATCCATCCATCCATCCATCCATCCATCCATCCATCCATCCATTTATCCATCCATCCATCCATCCATCCATCCATCCATCCATCCATCCATCCATCCATCCATCCATCCATTTATCCATCCATTTATCCATCCATCCATCCATCCATCCATCCATCCATCCATCCATCCATCCATCCATCCATCCATCCATCCATCCATCCATCCATCCATCCATCCATTTATCCATCCATTTATCCATCCATCCATCCATCCATCCATCCGTCCATCCATCCATCCATCCATCCATCCATCCATCCATCCATCCATCCATCCATCCATCCATCCATCCATTTATCCATCCATCCATCCATCCATCCATCCATCCATCCATCCATCCATCCATCCGTCCATCCATCCATCCATCCATCCATCCATCCATCCATCCATCCATCCATCCATCCATTTATCCATCCATCCATCCATCGATGGTTAACAGAAATGGTTGAATAAAGTACGTCAGAGTGCGCCCCTTAAGCTCTCAAACATAATTTTCTTTACACTGATAATCATATTTCCTTTTACCGAAGTCACAGTGATCACTTAACCAATATACATGTGTTCCACTCCGCGTCATCATCCTCGCCACTCACCGCAACGGGCCTCCCAGATTATTCTGGATGATCAGTTCAATGTCTTGTTTACCGCTTCCGGCAATATTTTCTGCTCGTGCACTTTCAATTCTTGGATATTCTGCACGATATTAATCGTGGCATAAATATGAAGTCAATGTTTTCTTTATTCCCACCACGTTTTCTACGAGTCACAGCGTTGTATATCTCACGTTCGCGTTCCCTGTTCTACGTTAATGAACATGGACACGTGACTAGATCGCGAGCATACCCTTCTGCACAGATATACTAAGCCTTGTTAAGGGTTTAGGCGGAAGCCTGACGTTGCTCATGCGAACGTGACCTTCAATGAAAAAAATTCACCGAAATTCACCGACGATTACGACACTGCCTAATGCGAATTATGAGCGCAGATGTTAAGGCTTTTTGATTTTGCTATCATGCAGTTGAGACAAATGCGTCTGCTTCGGTGGCGCGCACCTCTGAATTCTGGCATCGGCGGCGTTCAGCCTCTGCTCGGGCAGTTCGTTTAGCAGCAGCGGCAGACGACGCACTTCCACCAGTTGCGTCGCCCATTGTTCAGAAAGAACTGGCTGAGACTATCTTGTGTATACGTACGATGTTCACATTAAGAAGAGAACGCCGTGAGTAGTGTGACTGGTGCCGCGGAGGCGGACAATTTCGGGCAGCCCATTTCACACCAAACGCCGGAGAGGGAGCGTAGCGCGACTGCCTCGCTAACCGGGTGACCGCGGAAGGCAGTCCGTGGGCGCGTTCCACAACATCCGACGCACGACGGCACGACGGCGCGCACTACCGTGGCGCCGCGGATGGCCGCTGCGGAACCTGTCCTCTCGCCACTTTCGTCACTTCCTCCTCGCACTCTCCTCGCCTATTGCCGTCTTTCATCCTCCGCTGCGCTCCCCGTTCGCTCTCTTTCAACCTCGTTCGCTCTATCGGTTACGCCGACGCCGCTCAACGCAGGACCGGGCGCCCTAAGAGCTGCAGTCTGAAATCGCCAGGCCCGCGCGGAACACGCAGCACAGTCACAGCGAAAGTTGGAAGAGCGGCGTTTCTAGAGCCCGTTGTAAACTCTCTTGGGGCAACCAATACAAGTACACATGCAAGGTATCCACTCTGCGAGGGGTCTCAAACATGCGGCCCGCCGACCTTTCGCTTAGCGGCCCGCGGCCCGTACATGAGAGTCTTCGTCTAATATTTCTTTTCTGACTTGGTGACTGCGACATTGACAAATAGTGCTCGCATTATTTTCTCGCCTATCGTGGTTATTAACACTTTGTTCGGGTAAAATACTCAGACGAGATTGGTCTTAGGCGTTTTCTGTCGTGAGGCATGCTATGTGGTCGCCTTTTGTTGAAACATAACCGCGGTACAAAAAACTCTATAGTTCAGGATCGGTGTGCATGTCGGTGTAGAAATAGGATCGGTGTGCATGTCGGTACAGAAACATATCGGTATAGATATGTTTCTCGAATCCTAACGCCAAATCCCCTTCAGGAATGACCCATATGTGAGATATGGGAAATGTTATGGGAATGTTAGCCTGAGATTTTGTTAGATGACTGATTGCGCCGAGGCGTTTCAGTTTCTAATGCATCACAATCACCTTCGAGTCTTCCTAGCAATAGCGCAATGGGCCTTCCGAATTTTGTAAAAATGACGCGCTAAGCTATTAGTTACTATCATCATCGTCGTCACCACCACCACCACCATCACCACTACTCGAGGTAGCAGGTATATGTCCCATTACGAGTAACGTACTGCGTACGTCTTGTGCAGTTCTCGACCCTGATGCTGGCCGTTCGGTTGACGCTGCTGGCTGCGTTGTGCGTGGCTTCGTCGACGCTAAGTGGAGCGGGGAATGGCGTGCTCGCGCTACTACGTCCCGACTTCTCCAAGGCCTACGCGGAAAAGGTGATGCAGGGATGCGAAATAACGCGACGGTGCTTATCGCACGCCGCTAACGTAATTTCATTAAATGATTTGCTAGAGGTGTGGACCATCGTTTTCGGCAGGAGGCTGTCGGCTTAACTGAACCACGGCATGAAAGCACTGCATCAGTCTTTTTGTTTTTATTTTAACATCTTTTCTTTGATTTCCCCCACCGCTTACACCATTTATTAGGCATAAATTCTTTAATAAGTTTGTTGAATCTACTAACTTTAGGGTAATAATTTTTTGTCACAACATTCACTGCCTATGTAGTAAAATGCAGGTAGTAACGGTAGTATAGTAACTTTACTACCTGAAAGGTAGTAACAGTTGCTACTGGTACTCACAAAATGTAGTAGTGATTACTGACGCGTTCGTTACGATACTGCTTAGAAATGGAGGAGGTTCGGGCTGGTTGGTACACCAGTATCAAAGAGGTTCGGGTAACAATGCACAGAGTGTCATGGATGAGAAGGGCCCACATACATAACAAAGTCGTCAATGTGCGAGACGTACTTCATAAGCAATGACAGGAGTATTTGTAGCTGCACATTTGTGGAGCGCAGCTGGAACCAGTGAGCACATAAGTATTCGAATAAATAACCAATATTATGGACCTACATTTCTATGTTATACTATTTGGCTACGTGTATGTGACGACGTGGCACATGACTCTTAATCAGCTATAATGAAAAAAAATATGCTATGTCTATCCTTGGATAACACTGCTAGTACCAGTGTTGCGGAATGGGTGCCTCCACTCCATTACAATTCCATTCCGGTAATTAGAACTTGCCGCAATTTTGTTCCTTTCAATTCCTCGGAATGAAAAAACTTAGCCCATTCCCACTCCGGGAATGGCCGGGCAGTTCAATTCCATTCCTGTAATTCCTCAATGTACGAAAGGCATCCCTGTAAAGCTGATGTCATCAGATGGATTAAGCACTGCAAAAGTACACAAAACACGTTACCAAGGTCGAGGATAGTATCTTGGTGACATATCTAGTGCAGTACAACCATCCTACTAATTCCCATAGGGGCAGTTCTCCCGCAACCTATAGTATTTGCATGGTCAGCATGTTTGGACGAATGGTGATGTTTTAATGCTTAAATGTGTTAATGCTAAAATGACGACATAGCGCAGTTGTATGCTGACAAAAGTAGTGTTCAAGAAGACCATGCAGTTTTGCCACACGTCTGGAGCGGTCGTGAATAGGGAGAAAATTAAGATTTGGTTAATGGGGAACAAAACCCTCTAGATCTGCCGAGGGAAAAAAAGCCGGCAGATCCCACGCACTGTGGGAATCGATGTAATGCGAAGCAGCCAGGAAGAAGCAAATCATGCTTTACATAATTTGCATGGCATGTTTTACATGTTACGACCTGTCATTTGTGTTCGTCATACAGTCACGTCGCGATTACCAATTTTGGTGTATGTCAAGCTAGTGAACTGGACGCAAGTGCACCATGAGCGTGGCATGTAAATGGCATTGCAGATGACATGCATGCGAAGATTTTCATGTTACCATCTGCCACTTATGTTCGTCATACAGTCATGTCACTCAATACCAAATTTGGTGTATATTAAGCTGACAAAACGGCCGCGAGCGCGCCATGAGCGTGGCATGCAAGTCATGTCGCACATGACAAGTCATGATTTCTATATTACAACTTGTCATTTATGTTCGTCATACAGTCATGTCACTCAGTACCAAATTTGGTGTATCTCAAGCCAACGAAACGGCCGCTAGCGCGCCATGAGCGTGGCATGCAAGTCATGTCGCACATGACAAGTCATGATTTCCATATTACCACTTGTCATTTATGTTCGTCATACAGTCATGTCACTCAATACCAAATTTGGTGTATATCAAGCTAACGAAACGGCCGCGAGCGCGCCATGAGCGTGGAATGCAAGTCATGTCGCTCATGAGATGTCATGATTTCCATATTACCACTTGTCATTTATGTTCCTCATACAGTCATGTCTTTCAAAACCAAATTTGGTGTATATCAAGCTAACGAAACGGCCGCGAGCGCGCTATGAGCGTGGAATGCAAGTCATGTCGCTCATGAAGTCATGATTTTCATATTACCACGTGTCATTTATGTTCGTCATACAGTCATGTCACTCAATACCAAATTTGGTGTATATCAAGCTAACGAAACGGCCGCGAGCGCGCCATGAGCGTGGCATGTAAATCATACTTTTCATGACAAGTTAGTCATGATTTTCATGATATGACCAGCCATTTACGTTCGTCATACAGTCATGTTATGCCATACCAAATTTGGTATAAATCCCATTAACGATACGGCCAGGGGAGCACAAAGTCGTAGGCGGCTAGATAGATAGATAGATGGATAGATAGATAGATAGATAGATAGATAGATAGATAGATAGATAGATAGATAGATAGATAGATAGATAGATAGATAGATAGATAGATAGATAGATAGATAGATAGATAGATAGATAGATAGATAGATAGATAGATAGATAGATACGCTCAAAGTCGCCGAAGTTCGCTAAGAAATGCTTCGCATTTAAAAGAAATCTCAAGGCGTAAGGTGGGGTATGCCGCCGCCGGAGTTCCGCACGACGGATACCAACGGCATAGAACCGCGGTTACGCGAAGAATAGAGACGATCTTCGGAGCAACACAGTCTATATAAGGACATAATTGTAGTAGGCGCGTTGCTTACTAATGTACCATGCTTGTAATCAGCCAAGCCATTTTAGATATACTGCTTTATTGTTAACTTCGAGGCGCTGGCTTACTAATATTTGAAGTTTGAAAAACAACGCGTAGACGAAAACGTGCTCTATTTTCGGGAAAACACATAATTCCATTCCCATTCCACTCCGTGCAAGAGGCGCTTAGTTCCATTCCCATTCAATTCCTCCAAGCGTTGTCCCCATTCCATTCCCATTCCATTCCGGGGTCGCGAAAAAGTGGAATGATTCCGGAGTCATTCCAATTCCGAGTGGCAACTCCGCAACACTGGCTAGCACAAGGCCCAATATACAATGGCTAAGAAGTAGTAAACTTGTAGTCTGAAATATACTTGACTGGATCTTCGTGGTGGTAAATAGGTAATAGGAAGCTAGTGAAAGTCCGTTTGAGACAGTAACTATAGCTGAATTTACTAACATTTTATCATTTTTTTAAAAGAGTATACGTCATAAATTTTAGATTAGAAGTCTTTAACAGCGCACAGACTGGGGCCGACAGATGCAAACGCATTGCGAGATAAAAGTTGCATGAACAGGAGTAAACCGCCTCCGACAGGCTGGCCAAAGTTCGATCTATGTTGGCCAAAGGTGGTCTTGTCATCCTAGGAGTGTTAATTAAAAAAAAAGAGTTAAGTGACGTCATGTAATGTCGCTGTAGCAGTGCCATCGTGTGACATCGAGATAGCTAAGCAAGTGAGACTGGCGTTCGTGGTTTAACTATAGCCAACTATCACCTCAGTGCAACAAGTTCCAGCATTCGAAATTCCCAGCGGCATTCGTCATGCCTCAAAACGTCTCAGAACAGCCTTCGTGCCCACGGCGGAGTAAGGTACACTATTAATAACGTGACAATTACGGTAATGCGAATCTCTAAATTAAGGCAGCATGATTATACATAATCACATGCCATTCCATAAAAATTAGATGACGATTATGGAGCTCTCATAGATGGTACAGAGTGCTCTAAGAACTATGATCATACTGTCACCGGCCTTTCTTTCAACGTATCTCCACCACTGTCCATGCTTTTTTTTTGACACCACAGAATAACGAGGACAAATGCCAACCAATTAGGTTTCCATAACGGCCACACTAAATGCTCCTTACAACGAGTGAGTTAATTGGCACTTACGAGAGAAACATCCAGTAGAGGCAGTGATTTAGAATACATTACGTGCACTCGGTGGTCGCTCTTACGATTACGCATAAATGGTGCTTGAGCAGCATTTTTCTTTTTCTTTCTTTCGGTCGCTTCGTGCGTTCCGCCTCACGAGGCGGCATCATTCGGCGTAGTGATTGCGAGAATCAGCTACCTAAATGCGTTGTTTTGCTTTGCCTGTTTCCTTGCACCCGGACTTCTGCAGACGTGGGTGTCGGCGTCACAGCACATGTTTCACAGTGTCGGCCTCTCCGTGGGCACGGTCACCTTCCTCGGGAGCCACAATCAGTTCGACTGGCCTATTCTCGGGTAAGGCGGCACTGAGTGCACCCCGCAGACGAGGGCCGAAGCGATGTGAAAGTAGTGGGACGTAAAATTATGCCCTGACTGTGCGCATTCATCCAATAAGCGACAGTACTGTACTCGATAACAACCTCGGTGGAACAGTGGCTACGGTGCTCGGCTGCTGACCCGAAGGTCGCGGGTTCGATCCCGGCCGTGGCGGTCGCATTTCGATGGAGGCGAAATGGTAGAGGCCCGTGTACTGTGCGATGTCAGTGCACGTTAAAGAACACTAGATGGTCAAAATTTCCGGAGCCCTCCACTACGGCGTCTCTCATAGTCACAGCGTGGTTTTGGGACGTAAAACCCCAGATATTATTATTATCGATAACAACCTAACAAAAAATGTTCGCTCCGCTCACAGCCGTTGCTGTCCCTCCGAATGAGAATTTTCATAAATCCTCCATTCCAATAGCGCTTATTCATATTCCTGACATCAAGCACTTGTCGAATGTTTTAGATAGTCGACCTTCCCATACAGACACACGTTTGAGTTGCTGGTTTTAGGTCGGAAACTTCAACGTCTTGGTAAAGTTTCTTCGGGGAATTCTGACATCGCTGCTCAGATAAACGTAATGTTTTCGGTGGTAACGACGAACCATTAGGGTATTTTAGCAACTTGCGGAAATACGGTACGCCAATACGGCAAGGCAGTACGGTAGCACTCCTCCTTTCCCACTCGTTGTGCTTTTGCCGCTCCCCGATCCAATGACATTGCATCCCCCCGAACGACAGGTGTCTCGTTAACAATGCGTAGACTGACAGGCAACAATGAGGCTTGACATCCCCACAGTAATTTTTGGAAAAGCTTTTGTTGTGTTGGGGCGCCTTCACCGGCAAAAGGTCGACGACCGGGAAGGGAGGAGCGCTACGGTAATACCGTACTGTATATGCGTACCGTATTTCCGTAACTTGCTAAAAGACCCTATTAACTCTTGGTATGCGCAGAATTCGCATGCGCCAGGGAAGAGGTATTTGCGGTTCGAGGGAGGCCAGCTAGCACGACTGTCTGTCACAGGACGCCGCAGTTCTATGGGCGGATCTGACATCTTTTCTAAGGTTCTAACCGAGTATACTGTGGTCAGTGACAGGCCAAGAACACAGCAGCAAGTTCCTACTCGGGGCTAAATTCATTTAGTAGTTAGGACTAACCACAAACAACAATAATAGCAGCGAAATTCCGAACAAACGGGCTATATAACAGTCACGGGAAGTGGAACCTTCTGCTGAGGGTTCTACTACGATGAGCCGAACACGCGTTCTTACTAAGAGGAAACTTTGACATGGTCTGTCGACCTTTCGTATGGAGCCTTTCAAAAGTTCGTGAGTCTGTTAGCCTCAACTGTACAGTGGCGCAATAGCCTGCCGCCATATTCCCCTCGCAAAACAGTGTGGTTGCAGTGAGAGCATCTTACCAAGGCTTGTTTTTTTTTTTTTTTTGTAATTTGGTAGCTCTCACTGGGTAGGAGCGCGAGCATATGGTGTCGATATCTTGTGAAGACTGTACCCATGCGTGTGGAGCAGTTAGCTTGCTACCCCTTATCTGCGTTGTAGTAAATTGAGTGTACGCCCGTGATAGCTGCACCCTGCGTCATTCCCTGGCAAAAACATATTTATTTTACACGTTTGAAGCAGATCACTTCCATAAAACTCTACCTTTTAACCCCACAGATTGCCGATGAAAGTCGCGAAACTATTATTTCATTCCGCAGCGTCAGGTTGTACCAACACCCCTCCTCTTCGTCAGGAGCACGCTCTCTCACTCCCTCCCTCACTCGCTCGCTCAATCACTCACTCGTTCACCATCACTCGCTCACTCACTCACTCCCTTACTCACCCACTCATTCACTCAGTCGCTCACTCACTCACTAACTCGTTCACTCACTCACTCACTCACTCGCTCCCTCCCTCACTCACTCACTCGCTCACTCACCCACTCACTCGTTCACTCACTCACTCACTCACTCACTCACTCACTCACTCAATCACTCACTCACTCACTCACTCACTCACTCAATCACTCACACACTCACTCACTCACTCGTTGACTCACTCTGTGAGCTTGTGAGGGGCTTTCTCGAGCATCGCGTTCTTGGCGTACATATATTGCACGATCGTTTCAGTTGGGAGCAGTTTCCGCTCGTTTTGATAGTCTAGAAACTCTTGCAGACTCATTTTTCTTTGGAAACGCTCAGTAACGGCATGCTTCCATGTGTCCCAATCTTGGATGTAAATGCCGTAGGAACTGTGCCAGTCGCGCGCCGCTCCACGGAGACGCGTAATGGCGTTTAACATCGTGAGCGACTGCGTCCAGTTTGCAAGAGACGCTACGCGTTCTATCTCTGCAAGCCATTCTTTTACACTTTCTTGAGGGTTTCCTTGAAATGTATTTATAGCTGAGGCTGTATCGCCGGAAGAGTGTACCTGAAGTGGACGGGCGTTCTGTTGCAGTGCTTGTGCAAATTGCCGTTGCGTCTCTACGATGACGCCGAGAACATCGTTCAAAGCGACGGGGTGCGTTGCGTTGTCTCCATCGCCTACGTGCACGGGATCCAGGTCCGGAACGGTGGACGTCGGTGGCTCTGCGGGCCCTTGGTGCATGCGTTCGCCTGCTGCAGATCTTCCCCCTCCTTCTGGCCGTTGATCTTGGTCGCGATCGGTGCCGAGGTTCAGGGCATGAAGAAGCGTCTGCAGCTGTGACTTGATGTCTTGCATTTCTCTCCGTAGATCGTCGTTTTCGTTGGAATCGGCGTTCGATGTCGGCTGCGCCATGTTAGCAGTAAGTGGGTGACTTACTGGTGAAATATATAGTATCCGAAGGATCGATTACACTGGATCAGAAAAAACTGTTTATTTTTCGGCGTACGTCTAGTAATCGTCCATCTTGATGGGTTGCGGCCTGAGTAGGTAGGCTGATGAGCGTAACGTCGTTTGAAACGTGGAACGTTACATCAACATTGGCCAAACTCCTCCAGTCTGAACCTAATAATAAGTCCATTGTCGGTGGCAATGGGAGGACAAGTACTTCGGGAATTTTGGTTGCCAGTTTACCCACAATAATTGACAGTGAAGTCGTCCACTCTGGCTTGACCTGTTTGTCGAGAACTGTTACGAGTTCGTGGCCCTTGCAGGTCGTCTTTACTGTGCTGGGAGGTAGAGCCTTGGGGTCCACGATGGATACGTTTGATCCAGTGTCGATACATGGCAGCAGTAGTGGGGACGGCCACTGCATATCGGCTGCAGTCAAACTGATGACAACGCCCCCCGTACTGGCCACAGGCGAACGGCTTGGTAGAACGAATTGTGGGAATGCTGAAAAACGTACTTCGCAAGATAATCGAACCACACCGTGACTGGGACAGGAAACTTCCAGAGGCTGTCTTCGCCATAAACGTCTCGTGGCAGAAATCATCTCGATACTCACCGTTCGAACTGATGCACGGGTACATTCCACGTGTTGCGGGCCAACTTCTTCTGAGTGATGTGGAAGAGGACCTAAACGAAGTGTCTCGGCTTGCAGAGCTGGCCAAAAAGCGAGAACAAGCCAAAGAAAACCTCGAGCAAAGTCAGAGAGCGGCTAAAGGTCGATATGACGCGAAGCGAAAGGAACCGAACTTCCAGCTAGGAGACACAGTGTATTGTACACTGGGATCTCGATCATCTACACTCGATCCTTTTTACGAAGGACCATTCGAAGTTGTGGAACTGTTAGGCGGCAACACAGTAAAAATTGCACGCATCCAAAACCGCCGTCACCGAAAGAAGGAGAGAGTGGTTAACGTCGAACAGCTACGCAGACACTCGGTACGAAACCCCAGCTTTCCAGAGCTGGGAGAGTCGTTCATCGGTCAGCAACTACGACAACCTTCAGAGGATGGACCGGAAAACCAGGAAATCGAGCCCCAACAGGAAACACGAGGCGTAAACAACAGATGCGACCATTTGAACGACGGCAACAGCCACGGAGTCCTGAATGACGAAGCTGAAGTACCTTACGGAACGCACCAAAGGCCACTTAGAGCCTGCCGACTTCCACGCCATCTCAAGGACTACGAGATCTGAGGACAGATCGAAGTTACGGTGGGGCGTGTGAGCACTCGCACACGGCAAGGCAGCCACATCGCGAGAGACATAATCATCAAGATGGACGATTACTAGACGTACGCCGAAAAATAAACAGTTTTTTCTGATCCAGTGTAATCGATCCTTCGGATACTATATATTTCACCAGTAAGTCACCCACTTACTGCTAACAACTCACTCGCTCATTCTCGTTGTCTTTCTGTTCCTATGCATTCTCGAATACTCCCTCCCCACGACAGCTCCCAGCCCCAACTTTGCCCACGATAGAGAGAGTTTTAGCGCTGGGGCTCCAAGCGGCTTGCGACGTGAGCCCTCGCATTCCTTTGTATTCTCCACAGGTGCGGCGGTGAGTACAAAGGAACGCGAGAGCGTGCACACGCAGGCAGCTTGGGGTACCCGGCACTTGTACGGGGAAATGCCCGCACTGTGACAAAAATTACTGTGATATTTTCCACATGGTGTGGGCGTGCCAAAAAAACTCCAAACCTCACCCCTTTACCCAATCCTTCCCGGGAGGACTGGGAGGCAGCCCTGCTCGGCTGCTCTGACCTGACGGCCCAACGGGCCTTGGTGAAGTGGGCCCTGGCCGCGGCCGATGCCAATGGGCTACCGTAAGAGGGAGCCCACCTAGTGTTTGTACGGGGCGGCCCATTAAGGACCGCTCCCCACCCTCCCTGTCGATCTGTGAATAAATGTTTTTCAGCAACACTAAAACTCTCTAGTCACATTGGCAAAATGCCAGGAGCTCATTTTTCTTTCTCCCGAGTATTTGTTTTTTCCAGTTACGTAGTACGAAACAGTGCTCCGATATACCACCGCAGTTTTTGCATAACAAGGCCTCAGAAGAAGGACCTATTAATGCCACTGAATGTTTGTAATTCACTTTGCGTCTACGATTTCGATTTTAGTTACGGTTAATAAGTTCGTTTGTTCTGATGCAGAACGGCCGTCAGAATCGTCACGGCGGACTTTTTGTTCAGCCTGTTCGCCGCCTGCGCCGTGTTCAGCATCTACGGGCACATGACCGATGCGTTCCCAGTGGAGATCATCGACCTCGCATCTTGGGGTGAGTTACGTTATTGGTTATTGCCGGCACAAAGCACCCAAATAAGCAAATAGTGCGATTTTGCGAGATGTCCCATTCCATGTTTCCTCATTAATTTTTATACTAGCGATACTAAACGATGAGCGCAATATTATTCGCGCAGGTAAAGTGCTGAATCAAACTAATCTCTCTGAAAGTGCAGTATGAGCAAAAATAATTCCAGGGCCAACTAGGCTCAAGCAACTGCGATAGAGTGGACAGAGTTACAACATACTAAACGAGCTTAATAAAAATGCATAGCACAAAGCATTATATCGATGCACTATTAGCGAACGAATATAGTGGTCTATTGTATTTTCTCGTGCAAAACACGCACAAAACACACATCAAATTTCGGAGTTAAAAGTCGAAGTTCGAATTAAACGTGAATTTTGATTTGCAAGTTGGCTTCACTGCACTGCTTCCCAATGATGCAAGGAAAATGGAGTCACAGCGACAAGTAGGAATCTTTCTCTTTTTTCTTTCTTTCTTTTTTTTTTTTTTGTAACGCGAAAGCGTTAAAAAGCTCATTTCGCAGGAATTCTGGATGTCGGCGGCGTTAGGTGTGAGCGAAAGATTATCACCTTGTTCGTGACCAAAAAATCGAGAAAGATGCAAATGAAATACGTAATAAAAATCCTCGGCTCGGTTCGAGTGAGAGTCGAACCCAGGCCTTCTGCGTGACAAGCAGGTGCGCTAAAAGAAAGCAACGCTATTGCTTGAAACTGCTTCGCAAAAGGAAGAGATATGGCGTCGTGGGCACTTAACAAATGTACTTGCAGTGGGCAGTCTAGGATAGTTTGAAACAATAGTCTAGGATAGTTTGAACGCGCACAGCCGTTCGTTTTCTTACGGCGCGGTTGAGGCATGCACCCAGAACCGAAGCCAGGCTAGCAATTCAAGAAGGCTGTGCGCACGGGGCCCTATTACGCTAATTGCGCTCTACTCTTGAAGGCGAAGGCTCAAACGTCCTCCACGTTTTCGCCGTGGTTTGTAGTCGGGCGTGCTGGTTATATGCAGGGGCGGGTTGTGCGCGAGAAAACGCGACAGGCAAAAGTATACAATAGTGTCTAAAGTGTCATCTTCCACGTCAAAAGTGGCGTATTTAAAATTACAAAAGTGCTACGTGAGAGGTGGGTAGAACATGACTGTTCATATTTAAAGTTTCCCCTCACACATTGACGAAGTGACGTGAAGAGATCAGGCACTGCACTCAGATAAATGTCTTGCGTTCAAAATGTTCGTAAAAGAAAGGTTCAGAAAATCGCGACGCTGAACATATTATTAGCGATGCTGTCTATAATAATAACATTTCTTGTGGTTTAACGTCCCAAAACCATGATTTGATTATGAGGGACGCCGTAGTGGAGGGCTCCGGAAAATTTCGACCACCAGGGGTTCTTTAACGAGCACCTAAATCTTAGTACACGGGCCTCAAAGCATTTTCGCCTCCATCGAAAATGCTGCCGCCGCGACCTGCGGGTCAGCAGTCGAGTGCCATAACCACTAGACCGCCGTGGTGGGTCTACCGATGCCAATAGGGAAGAACATGCACTGACCAAGAGCTTGGTGAATTTTGTCCCAGTATTCGCCGAAAATTCTCGCGCCAGAATTTTCCGAGACGGTGAATTATAGCCAATCAGGCTGCTGCTCATATCGTCAGCGAAGATCGCCTGCCAATGGCAAGAAACACTCACGAACGGAAAGCTTCGTGAATTCCGCACCGGAAGGATAACGGGCGTGTGGCGATTCATTCCTACACTATTATTGCCCTTGTTCTATACGCCCCACTTCACACTCCCTTCACGAGTCCAGTAATACTCGCACCTAATTTTGCATTGGATAGGGAAGTCTTCAATGATTCGCGAACCAATCCCGAACCGAATATGGTGATTCTGTAGCGACAAAGGTTTTTATTGAACCGCGAAAGTCTGTAGAAACAACCCCTATGCTTGTAGCCTCGAGGCCTGTACGTTGATCTGCAGCTTTGCCTTCTAGGAATGAACTACGCTTTCGTGACCTTCCCCGAGTGCGCCGAGTTTCTGACGTGGTCTCGACTGTGGATGTCCGTCTTCTACGTCATGATAGCCATCGGCGCTCTGGGTAGTGCGGTGAGTTATAGAGCTCTGTTGTAGCCATGTCACACCCGCATCACCCTTAAAGTAAACAAACTAGTGAAATAACATGCGTCTTAACCATACAATCGTTTTTACTCTTGTAGTATAGCACAGCTTTGCGTACGAAATGAAACAGCCGAAGTATTGCTCAGCTATGTAATTGCGTTTATGATATTTGTATGGCGACACCTCACCTCTGTTAATTATCATCATTTTGGACAGTGGCAACCCTGACAGGCAAGGACGAACGCTTTGAAAACAGCGTTAAAGTGATTGTCCTTGCTTACTTTCATGCTTCAGTTGTCCTTTATTCGCGCTTAATGTATTTCTTACGCACCGCGCTGAAATTGCAACGTCATCTTGCACAGTGATGTTCCGTGCAGGAAATTTTTCCTTTTTCCGGGAATTTTCGACAGTCATTTTGGACGAAAGGGAAAAAGGGAGGGAATCTTCGCGATATTGCAGGGAATTTTGAGGGGCGGCGAATTTTTTTTTTTTTTTTATAACGATCAAAAGACTGTGGACATGAGGCTTTCCCATGTCGCAATCGTGTCGCAAGGTTAGGCAGTGACACACTGAACGCCATGATGGTGACGCGTTCAAGATTCCACTCAAAAGGGATCTGCTGTAACAGCTTCAAGGTGACGCCCAAACACATCAATCTTCACACACAGCAGAACACTCGAGTGAACTAAAGCAGGAGATGAACAAGCCGCCGAAGATGTCGGTTTTTCGGTTTGCCCAAGAGGGCTGACATGTTCTAGTCATTGTGCTGGGATCCTAGCTTTATATATTTTAAATACCTTGCTTTTTTTTCAGTTCGAGGCACACAAAAGTTCTGCGGTCAATTGAAAGGTTTCCCAGTCAATATATATTCTAGTCACTTCACATTTATTTATTTTTTTCTTTACGGTAGTTTGCAGAACCGTTCCTAAACAAGTCAATAAAATGTTAAATACCACCACGAAAGCTTGTTTTATTTCACAATATTTAGGCACCATTATTGAAAAGTTGACGTGCTTTTTGTACAAAATGTGGTGCATATAGATACAGAGCGTCTGCTAGGCACATTAATGTACGCCACGTCACTCAGTAACAAAAAAAAAAAAACAATAATAAACTTTTCTTCTTATGCAGTGGCCGTGTGCATGAGCATGTACAGCATTCCTTCCGCATCGCATACCGCTTAAAGCGAGCTCCAAGGTAGCTCCTTCGTAGTATTAAAAGCTGATCTCAGAGGCGATGCTTTGAGTTGGGCAGGAAAGAAGAGAAAGCGATGGAAAGAGCCTGAAACACGTCGAAACACGTCGTGTGTGTGTGCGCGTGCGTGCGTGCGTGTGTGTGTGTGTGTGTGTGTGTGTGTGTGTGTGTGTGTGTGTGTGTGTGTGTGTGTGTGTGTGCGTGTGTGCGTGCGTGTGTGTGTGTGTGCGTGCGTGTGTGCGTGTGTGTGTGTGTGTGTGTGTGTGTGTGCGCGCGCGTGTGTGTGTGCGTGTGCGTGTGCGTGTGTGTGTGTGTGTGTGTGTGTGTGTGTGTGTGTGTGTGTGTGTGTGTGTGTGTGTGTGTGTGTGCAGGGATATATGCGGGGATTTTTGGCGATGTATGCGGGGAAAAATGCCGGAAATAGGGAATTTTAGGGCCTCGGAAAGAGAATTCTTCTGTCCAGGACGGAACATCACTGATCTTGCACTCTCTTCTCTGTGTATCAATAACAAGCATCTGCCTTTTCTCGGGAATTCTTTTTTTTTTGGTTCCAAACAGCGATTTCATTAGACCTGCGCATCGCAATATCACGCAAAAACCATCAAAATGTCGTTTATTCTTTACGGACAAGCACAACGACATATCAAAATTTTGTATACGTACCTTGAAGCAGAAGGAGCTTGATGTGGGCGAGTTGGTGTAGCATACTGGAAGATATAACGCTGCGCAAAAAACACGGGGACAAGAAATGAACACTTACAACAGACTAGCGCAAACTAACAACTGAATTCGACGAGGGTGGCAATGCGGGCTTCTTGGTTGGTCATACTTTTACGAGATGAGCGCTCAAAAGGACACGGACTCCATTCATTGGACACGGGAAAATAATTTTGAAGATTTTGCACTCAGAATGGCAGCGGCAAGCTCGGCTGCTTCGGAACTACCTCAGCGTTCAGCTGCACAAATCCTTTGAACGAAATGCCGCGTACTGTCTTCTCAAGAAGCACCTTCGTCTGGCGGATCAAGTTACTGAGCACCTCTGGACGTTCCAGCTAAGGCATCTTCGACGCCGCTCCGCAGAAGCTCGCCAAAAGGTCAGCAGCAGCGTTTGCATTCCTGAAGGTTTCGACCTTCCCACGGACGTGCGTCACGTTCTTAGCCTCGGACCAAAGTTCGGCGTTGAAACCAAGCGGACCGATTCCGAGCTCCTTTCCGTAGTGCGTGAGGTTTCAAAACGCGCCCCCCTCGGAAGACGAGTCGAGAATTACCTCGGAAGGAGTTGATACATTGCTCCGCTGCAAACCAATAGCTTCTAGACTTCCTGTGAAACGTGTATGTTCCTGCCTTGAAGACAAGCCTCGCTGTGTAATACCCGCTGAAAAAGAAGGCGGCTTTGCCGTCTTCTCGCGCAATTGTTTCAAAAAACAAAGAAACAAAAAAAAAGCCCCTGTGCGTGTACATTTCTTCCTCTTGACCGTGTCCTTTTGAGCGCTCATCTCGTACAAGTAACAACTGAGGTTTATTCGAGGAAACACTGTAAGCGCTGCAACTGCCGTCCAATTCTTAATCAGACAAGATTCTTGGCACTATCCGGCGATAGATTAGAGAGGGAGATCCTCGAAGCGTTTTACATTGCGCGCGCAGGAGACACTTACATATAGTTGCGCGTCAATAGCACTCCAAGAAAAAGAGATTACCTTCATGTCCCGTTAGATCCTGAGCACGTGATGATGATGGCGACGATTGTTTTTTACATGTATAAACTTGAGTTGTTAGTTTGCGCTAGTCTGTTGCAAGTGTTCCTTTCTTGTCCCCGTGTTTTTTGCGCAGCGTTACATCTTCCAGTTTGTATATGTACTGTCAACGCTTAGAACTACCTTCTGCGGCTCTCTTTCGTAACGCGTCACTTTGAATTCCAGTGTCCCATCGAACAACGTTCTAGCGTGGGACCCTCGAATCTCCCTCACTCACATCATACCTTATACTAGATAACCAGTTACTAGATAAGTATACTAGAGTATACTCGATAGCATACTAGATAACCAGTTTGTTAAGTATACTAGATAACCAGTTTGTTAAGTATACTAGATAACCAGTTTGTTAAAATAAATGAGCGTTTCAATGCGCATATACATTCGACATATATGGAATGGTCAAAGCGCTAGTGTGGGAAGTGTCAGCCAAACTGGGCGTTTGGAACTTACTCTAAGTACACTTGGGGAGCCAGTTTAACTACCGTTCATTTGCGCAGCGGTGGAATATGCGCGCATATTTCGTTAAGGTAATCGAGCATTATTCATCCACTTCTTATCCAGACAATGCATTCTGAAATGCTAATGTGTTTCCCCTGTGTCTTGCCGAATTATAGCAAGTGCAACACAACAGCATTGCATACACTCTCTAGTTTTGAGTTGCTTGCTCAAAATGCATTACCTGGTACAATCGAGCAAGCAATTCAGTTTATATACATAGTGTAACTGAAACCTCAAGGGTGGCAGTTGAACATGATAAACTGTTATTGTTTTGTTTTGCGTTGTTTGTTAATGTTGTTCGTTGTCGTTCGTTATTGTTTTTTGTTGTTGTTGTTTGCTGTTGTTTGTCATTGTTTGTTGTTGTTTGTTGATGTTGTGTATGAACGCCTGGGAGATATATTTCATAAATAATCTTAAAGCTCACCTAGATCTTGCCCTGTGCCCTGTACAATGCCGTCTTACCATCACGTGCTCGGGCTACATCTTTTTTCTCTCGTATTTCGCATTGATCAGCTCCATTGAACCGACGGGAAACGGGAACGTGAAAATCGGATACCTAAGGATTCTGCTCCGAGACGAAACTAACCCGGTCAAGTGTAGTTCACCAGTCGCACGTTAAGCTCAAGTGGTGTTTCCGCCATATTAGCTATTATGTGCGGATTAACACCTGGTGACACACTGTGGAAATTCCTCATCAAAGGTGGCCGTTTATGACACCGCGTTTCGGAGAATCACTTTCGCAAATCACTGTGAAACTGAGATGAGACAAAAAAAAAAGAAAAAGGAAAATAAGACATTCTCATTGCACTTTCGAAAGAATCACACTGAAAAAAATAGTACATTTTTGACTGTATGTTTTTTATTCTACACCAGGAAAAGGTAGAAAAGAAACAAACAAAAAAAAAAGACCGCACAACGGACGTAGAAGGCATGCCCATGTCTTAGCATGACACTTCCGCCTGTTTTTATTTCTGTTCTTGTTTTTGACAGTACATGCAGCAGCATTACTGCGATAATGATATCATCTTGTCAATTCTTTACATAGTGCTGCATAAAAAAAAAAAGCCACCACACATTTGTACTTTCTTTGCTTCGTTGTTAAATGGCATCACGTACTTTCAGCGCACTAATAATCGACCTGCTTATTACCATTTACTGATCTTGCTCATCTTATGGTCATTGGGTTTGTAGCAATTTGAGTGCGAGCTTTGTATAACCATGGAGCGTTTCGTTTCTCGATGAGTCTTCGTCTGACGTGAAACCGTGTCCCGCATGACGCTTCACTCGGGCTACGGGTATCGTGTCAACGCATCTGCAATTACGCAACGCGAAAACGAAGAACTTCTAACGAAAAAAACAGCGCAAGACAAGGACGAAAGGGGCACACCACTTCGTCCTTGTCTTCTTGCGCTGTTTTTTGGTTACAATGCTACCAAAACAACTAGCCCACCGACAAGCATTAACGGAGAACTTCTGTCGTGAGTTTGGTTCAGCGGAGGCGAGAAACCGATACGCCTTGGTAGCTCGAGGGCAGAGAGCATACCGAAGACCCGCCTAATCTGCCCAAAGATGACAACACGTTAGAAACATAGAACACGCACTCGCACGAAGCGCAGACTTCCAACTGCTTCGCATGTGTTCGTGTTCTGTTTCTAACGTGTTGTCTTTCCTGCGCAGCTTAAACGTGTGTTCGGAATATACGAACCAACTAGCCCGTTGTGCTGAGACCACTGGCATACATACATCACGTATCACCAGAGGCAGAGGGGAGAGACCATATTTCAACGTGCGGTCACTGCAAATATTTTTTGTATATTAACAAAAGTCGTTACTAGGCTAGTTGTTTCATAACCTTAAATACCAGATAGCGCGGATTCGACACAGGATTCGACAGAACATCAGTCCTTTGGATCAGTGCTCTTTCTTTGTCCTGTGTCGAATCCGCGGTATCCGGTATTTAAGATTTCCTTTTTTTTGTATATGTACGCTTTTGTTCTGTCAAGCGTGAACGCCAACCGCGAATGAGGGGATTTTTATTCGTCCTTTTTATCCGTTTTTCCTTTCCCTAACCGACGCTTCTTTCTCAAGCTGATTATTTCAATACTATTATTCAATTATTACAATTTCTTTTTACCCCAAACACACTTTCTATAAAGGGCGTATTACATATAAATTCATACGAAATCCTTGATCGGGAGTTGATCGGTCTATCGACGACATTCTGCCTTGAATAGCGCCCACACTATTGACATACGCTGATCGTACAATGTTCTCTTCAACGCAGTCTTTAGCCTTCGCCGCCGCAGCGTACAGCGTGGCCGACCTGCATCCTGCGTTGTCTGAACACCGAACCCTATGGCTGTCCATCAGCTGTGCAGTCTGCTTCGTAATTTGTATGCCGCTTAGCCTGCTGGTGCGTATATCACGTGTGTATCAAGCTTAATAAATCGTATCGTACGATGATACATGGTGAGGTCCGAACCACGAGACTGGAGGAACTAGAAGAATGTGGAGGGGCGCGTTGGGCAGGCATTCTAAAACCATCAATGGTAGTTCCCCACTGTCCCTCAAAGGTACATAAGAGCTGCATGTTACCGGTACTTACCTACGCAGCAGGAACCTGGAGGCTTACGAAGAGGGTTCAGCTTAAACTCAGGACGACGCAGCGAGCCATGGAAAGTAAAATGATAGGTGTAACCTTATAAGAGACAAGAAGAGGGCAGAGTGGGTCAGAGAACAAAGGTGTGTTAAAGGGGCCCTGCGACACAAATTTAGCGTGTCGCTTTCACCGCTTCTTCTCGAACTGTGGAATGCACCGATATTGTTGCGCGAGTGGCAACGCCAAAACAGTGCTGTTATAATTTTATTTCTACGGAGAAACCACGCTGTTTTCGGACTGGAGCGACATACAGCGGCTATTTTTGTGATCGGAAGTGACGCTTCACCACGTGGGAGTGACGACATAGGCCGTGCGTTTTCATTGGTTCGATGCGACAAGTCGCTCGTAATATTCATACGGTCCCAGATAGACCACACTGTTGAGCGCTAAAAATAATAAAAGCTCTCCCTATACTTCATCAGATACAAAAGGGATTCTGTTTTTAAATATCAAAATGTGAAAAGAATTGCAAAACGACGCTAGGAGCGCTGCACAACGGCCACCACTAGCCACCACGAGGCGAGTCGTCCGGTACGTCTCTGTAATACCCCTGTCACACGTGGCAACGTAAGTGCACTTTGAACGAGTGCACTTCGCCGCGAGTGTCATTTGCACGCTGTCACACGAGAAAGTTTAGTGCCACTCGCTGCAAAGTACACTTGCCGGCAAGTGTGTTCGCAAACCTCACTTCGCTGCGACGGAGTGTGTAGCCTCGTTAGCAGTGGCTTGCGCATAAATACGCTATTGCATAAAGCGGCGCTCACAGTATTTTTAAACCATTGTTTTGTTATTAGGAATACTGATATGTATTAAAACAAGTCATACAACAACGAAAAACCTCGCTACTCTCGCCCTCGGGCAGTTTGCAGCCACGTCCGCTAGGGGGGATGCGGGAGCGCATGCCGTGTAATGGCCGTGTCTGTCGTATTGTTTACTTCCTTGCGCACTTGCACAGGTGTTGGTCACTCGTTCTCTAGTCATTTGTGATGGCGTGTGCCACTGGTGCTACTTTTACAAAGACAACGTGTCCGATGCTGTGACAGGGGCGCAAAAGTAACAAATATATGCTGCGCTACTAATCCGCCAATTGCCACTGTCATCATTTGCAAAATACACTTCGCGTTCTCGTGTAGCAGCGCACCGCCAAAGTGACACTTTGTGAGCGTAAGTACACTCGCTCAAAGTGCGCTTAATACCGCTGTCACACGTGGCAACTTAAATGCACTTTGAGCGACGGCACTTACGCTCACAAAGTGTCACTTTGGCGGTGCGCTGCTACACGAGAAAGCGAAGTGTACTTTGGAAATGATGGCAGTGGCAATTGGCGAATTAGTAGCGCGACATATATTTGCTATTTTTGCGCCCATGTCTCGGCGTCGGACCACGTTGTCTTCGTGGAAGTAGCACCAGTGGCACACGCCATCGCAAATGACTAGAGAACGATTGACCTACACATGTGCAGGAGTGCAAGGAAGTAAACGACGCGATGGACGCGGCCATTGCACGGCATGCGCTCCCGCATCCTCCTGGCGGAAGTGGCCACGAACTGCCCGAGGGCGAGAGTAGCTAGGTTTTTTTGTTGTAGTATATGACTTGTTTTAATACATAGCAGCATTCCTAATAACGAAAACAATGGTTTAAAAATACTATGAGCGCCGCTTTATGCAATAGCGCATTTATGTACAAGCCACTGCTACCGAGGCACACTCCGTCGCAGCGAAGTGAGGTTGGCGAACGCACTTGCCGGCAAGTGTACTTTGCAGCGAGTGACACTAAACTTTCTCGTGTGACAGCGTGCAAATGACACTCGCGCCGAAGTGCACTCGCTCAAAGTGCACTTAAGTTGCCACGTCTGACAGGGGTATAAGAGGCGCGCGGTGATTGGAAGCGGCCTTTGACGTCAGTGGGAGAGTTAAATGCGAAAGGGAACGTTTTTTCTCGTCGTCTGCTGGGGCTTTGAAGTTTGACGGCTTATAACTTCCGTTAAGCGTGTACCGATTTCGATCATTCTTTTTGCGTTCATCTCAGTATTCGGCACTACGCGAATTCCAGCGCTGCAGAATGCAGACGAAAAAAGCGTCGCAGGGCCCCTTTAAGGTAAATCTTATAGTCGAAATCAAGAAGGCATGAGATGTTGCGATAAGTCTAGATCACCACTGGTCATTAAGAGTAACGGACTGTGTTCTAGCGGAAGCGAGCGCGCGAGGAGGAGGCAGAAAGTTGTCAGCAGATTTAAGAAGCTTGGGGGGGGGGGGATAACGAGGCCACGCCAAGCACAGGACCGGGTTGATTGGAAAAACGTCGGGGACGCATTTCCTCTGCAGTGGGAGTAATCAGGCTGATGATGGAGAGAGAGAGAGAAATATTTTAATGAATAGCTGGAGAGGTTTGTCTGGCTTTTCGCCTGACATGCTACTCCAGGGGCTGGGTGATGATTATGATATATACACTGATAGACACATAACACATACAGCCACACCCACGTAGACTACACTATTTACAAAGTTTCATTCAGGCTCGTGGCCCGCAAGAAAGTTAGCAGCGCTTTCGTGGCGCGTAACGCACTGGAGCTGGTTTGCCATGGGCCCAGAATGTGTTTTAAGTCCAAATTCGAGTCCCGTTGAAGTTTCAAGGCCACCTTCATAGACTGTCTCTGTCATTACGGAATGGTAATGGGAGGTGTATGTGCCCCATGTGCACATGATGACTGGCTGATGATGGTGTTCAACATCATATGATGCGAGATCATGGAGCGCATATCTCATCATCTCTCGGCGGTGCAACGTGTTTTGGAATGAGTATCCTATTTGCACTTCTGGTACGTCACCTTTGATCCACGTGATCTGTTAGCGAGCGTTGTACTTCGCTAAATGAAAAATATTAAGGGATGGGGGGCACGTTTTTAAGTAGTGCTACTGGATGAAAGGCTAGAACAAAGAAGGGAGACGGACACCTAGCGGTACAGCTTTCATGAGGATGTCATATTGAAAAAAAAAAAAAAAGAAGAAACAAGAAACTTAAGGTCGGGGCGTGATCACAAGATAAATAGCCGAGACAAATTGCATTCGTTGCGGTGGTGACAGGTGCGTCAGCCAGGCGGCCAAGGCATCTAATTGTTGAAAGAAGCCGTGGATTTTGAACACACTACGCGTACTAGCCTGCATGTCCTTTCTTTTCGCATGTCCTTCTTCACACTTTCTTTTTTTGGTCGTTCCCTCTTTTTCACCTAAGCTTCCCTGTTTTTTTTTTTCATTTTTCAATAAACTTCAGTACCACCGACGAAGTGGACATAGGCTGAAGGTCAACACTGTCGTGTGTTTGCTTCCCTTATCCTACTAAGGACTGAGCGGCACTAGCTGCATAAATAATAGAAAATTGACGCGACATCTTGTACAAAGGGTCACCGCGTAAACAAACCGATGTGTGGTTGAGCTTGAGCGAATCTGTCGTTCTTTCTCTTTCTCCGATAGGGCATTGTGTCCAGCTTTCGTACGTCTGTGTCGAACGCGATGTACACAGACATTGTTCCATGGATTGGTTTCGCCGAAACCATCACCGTTGCCTACGCCTACGGTGAGTGAGCTCGGGAGTTCTCACGAAACAACGGGACGGTGCGTTGTATCGGTGAAGTTAAATAAACACTCCTCGAATTTCAAGCAAGTTACATTTACCTCGAAACGAGTAGTATCGAAGACGTACAGTACTCACGGATTGAAAGCGCGAAAAATTAGGGTTAAGTGATGCATGTAGCTAAACATTAGTTTCCAGCGTCTACAAGTTTAGTCGTATCGGCGAAGTTATGATTCGAACGCTTACATCACTTACATCAGAGCCACTTACATCAGAGCCTTACATCACTTACATCAGAGCCAACATTAACTGTAGTAGTCAGAATTGCAGCGACATGACCCGGTTATTACCACTTATTCCTGACAGTAGTCATATACTGAAAAAAAAAATGTGTCCCGTTCAAATCTACGACTACTGTACGCTCTAAAAAAAGCCGTATTCGAGTAATTTTTCTTTCACTCAACAATAATCGTAGTTCGACTTGCTTGCGCTTCCTTCCTCCGAAAGTGTGCGCTCGTTGCTTGCCGGTCAATAACGCCATGCAACGTTGATAGCGCACAAACCATTGGTAAATTTGACTCATCGGGCGCGTGATGCAAGGCGCCTAAAATACTTTTTAGAGTGTATAGCAGACGACAGACTCCGTCTGTCTAAATGTACTTTTCTGCGTGAAACGATATTAATTAGAACTAACAGGCAATAATACCGAGGAACGTATAGGGGAAGCTGTTATTTGCAGTAATTATGGTATAAATGTGGAGAAAGTAAAGTGGACGAAAATATAACTTACCGCCGGCAGGGACCGAACCTGTAACCTTTGAATCACGCGTCCGATTCTCTACGAATTGAGCTACAGCGGTGGTCGTCGCCCGTCCACTTTAATGGTATATCTGTGTATTTAAACGTGCGTGGGAGTGTTAGTCAGTGCCAATCGCAGACGTGGCGGCGAGTGTGGAACACTCTTTCTTCTGCCTGCTGACGTCACGTAGCACGTGATCTTTTTACGAGCTGGCAGCTGACCAGTAATCCCTCGCATACTACCTGAAGGCATCAAGTCTGCCAGAACGAGACCCTCGCTATGAATGAAGGAAAGACGGGGAATTTTTAAGGGCTCGTTTTTTCTTTGTTAGACACAATTAATATTAATGAGAACTGAGATAATAATGCCACGTGTTACGTGACGCCTACGTGATCACGTGCTACGTGGCGTTAGCATGGCATCGAGTGTGGAACACTCCAAAGAGTGTTCCACACTCGATGCCATGGCTACTAGCAGCGCTGACTAACACTACCGGGTTTTAATGCACAGATACACCCCCTAAAGCGGATGGGGGGGGATGACCGACGCGTAATTCGAAGGTTGCAGGTTCGGTTCCCTGCCGGCGGCAAAGTTATCTTTTCGTCCACTTTTCACATCTGTATCATAGTTACTACAAACAACATCCCCTATACTTTCCTTGGCATTATTGTCTGTTTGTTCTCATTAATATTGTCGCTAACAAAGAAAAAACGAGCCGTTAAAATTACCCTTGTTTCCTTTTCTCTGTGAAGTCATATGTTGGCAGCAACTGACTGGAGGTACACGTGCCAGTCTTTAGGAAATGTGGGTGGTGCTCAAATATATGTGGTAATTTATTCGGTAAATTTGGGAGCACATGCTTTCTAACTTTTCTTTTTTGTGGATGCGCGTAATATAGTGCGAAATCTAAGGCTTATTAATAACAACATTGCTGCATATTTGGTCCAAAATACTGAACACACTTAACAATGGTATAATATATTCATGGATACTCTAAATTCAGTATCGATTCTAGTGTTCTGTCGTTAACGCTAGATGCATTCCTCGACAATAAAGATGAAAATTTTTTTCGATGTAATAAAATATTACAAATTTCTGCCTGGCTAAAGACAATGCAGCTGGTGATTTTTCGTGTTTTTTTTTTTATTCTCTTCCTGCGCAGGTATCGAGCGCTTTGTCAACGACGTTTATTTCACTTTTAACGAGCGTCCGCCAGTTTTTCTCCAATTCTGCTGGCGCTGCATCTGCCCGACTACGTTAATGGTAAGCAAGCACGAAGTTACTGTTACTGTAACAAATGTTCCTTGCAGTGTAAGCTACATTTTCCAATACCACTCATCGAAGACGCCGTAACAGCAAAGAATCAGACGGTCGCTTTTGCATTTACCTAAGACAACTCGTTGGCGCGAGCCACCTGCTTTCTCTTTTTCTTCTTAGTCGGTTGTATTGACTCCCCACCGAAAGTTTTACGCACCCAACATTCCGCGATGAACATTCCAAACCCATTTTCGAAGTCTTTAGTTTACAACCAATGCCTGACATGTACCGTTAAATTTATTGATGCGACATTGTACTTCCCGAAAGCAGCATGATTCTTTTCTCACTGATTTAGCGCGTTTAACACGCTATACCTGCCCCTATAGAACACGAGCCACTGATGACTGGAAAATCCCTTACACACGTACTAACTATGGTCGCCAAATGATAAGCTACTTACTGCCATTAACATTAAACAGTTTCTTATAATAAACCATTCATACCGTGCCTTCCTTTAAACATTTGTTTACGTGTTTTAACATGCAAATCGGCATGACCCTGAAATACATGACGTCACAGGTCAGCAAACTTTGCGACGTGACATGATGACGTCATCATGCGACATGGTCGCTTGGTCAAGGGTGGGCCGATCTCGGAGGCACTGCGAAACCACGTGACGCTCCGAAAAGCTTAAGGAAAAAGATGACGATCGCTTGCGCCATCCAGTCGTCTTGACAAGTACATAAGTAACCATGTGACTTTTTTTGACAGCATCACTACCGTCGCTGCTGCCAGAACTAGAGTCGATAGCGACATGCCGTTATACCAATGACGTCACACGTTACGTGTCCACTCAGGTCACGTGATTCTCCCGCATGTGACCAGAAGTTCTGCTGCTGCGCTCCTCAGGCTACTGAAACGCGCACCGCAAAGCCTCGGCCGGCCGCCACTGCAACTGCTATAGTCTTGACTGACCCACGCAACGAATCAACTTCCCTTTCATTGACCGGGCTACATTGCAAAGAATTTATTAAATCGGTCCCCGTCTCTGTAGCTGTTTTTAAAGAGCGCATATTTGCTGTCGAAACATCCGTGGGAGAGCTATGCGTGTGCAACGTATACACTATCAGACCGTTGGTATCCACTCTCACTCTTGCAGCTCATGAGTTTGGCCTCCCTGGTTGCCAGAGCGAGCTCGTTGCACACTGCGCCGCCAGGGTCCGAGTGGGCGAATCCGGTCATCATGTTCGTTTTCGGCTCAGTCATTGTGATCGTCGGAGCATTCGTGCTGCACGCCCTGGCCGAGAATAAATACGTGAGTGATCGCCCTTATACCGAAGAGGATGCAAAAAAAAAAAAACAGAACTGTTCAAGTGGTACTGGTTTATTTTGGAATACCAAGAGTGCCACTCAAGAATGAAGAGACAGGAGGGGTTAACACAACCAGAGCACTGAATACCGAAAAAAAAAAAGCTTGCTGCGGAAATGAGTTAACATGCGCTCGCGGGTCCGAAAGGCATGGGAATTCATGGCTTCTAACACGAAAATCATTACTTTAACCATGGCTTTCTAATAACAAACACGTGTTCACAGGTGCATTCTTAAATTTCTTTGTGGCTCAAATGGGCGAGTTGTAGAAGGAGGGCCTTAAGATGTGTCGGAATAAGAATGTTCTGCATTATACAACGTATGTGTCAAGTTAGCTCATTTGCCCTGACATTCCCTTTACCAATCCGATGCTTTATTTGTGCCGTTCTTCGCGATATGCAGAAAGAAGCGTGTAAAGCTACAGGATGTTACCTTAATAATGGTATTCATGGTATATGCCCTCAAAATCGGCATCCGGACCTATATGGACCCTGTATCGTGTCACAGAAATCACAGTGCGCTTGTACCACGAAATGAAGTGTCTTCGTTGACTAAATGGTTCTTTCACGCAAACAAATGGTGTAGCTTTAGTTATTGCTAACCGCTACCCGAGTCCACCAAACTAAGCCAGACCTAATCATCGGTCAGGCCCAGCCATGCTGAATACTCTGGCATGAATCGTACCGACATTTCTTTTATGGCAGTACCTTTTATTTAGTCAGATTTTTTCATTGATAACGAAATGTAATGAACCTGCACTTTTATTGTTTATTCACACCTCTTTGCAAACCTATTAAATGTACGTGTGTTTATAAACCTGTTTTCATAATAAGCAAGTACTAGATCGGACCGATAGCTAGCCACACACGCTAACGGTACCACGTATCTTGTTTTCATTGACAATGAACTTGGCTCGACTTGACATCGTCGGCAGGCCGGAGCCAAACGCTTTTTTGCCGACACCTTCAAGCCGTAGTACATCAACCAATCAGCAACGTCGAAGACTGATTACTTCGTATACCCTCGCAGGACCTGTACGCAGCCATGGAGCCTGAGCCGGGCTACGGTCCCAAGGACCCCGACCAACACGCGCGGTACGTCGCGTTCCTGGCAGATAGGAACGCCCTGCCAGCCGGGCGACATCCTCTGTCGTCCTTCGTCGAAGGCCAGTTCCGCGAGGCCTTCCGTGGTCCTTGAGCACACGAACGAGGAATATCTCGGTGCTCGACATACCGAGGTTACCGACGAGTCCGCACTCACCGTCGACGAGAACTCGCACGACGTGATCGCCAAACTGGAAAGTGTGAACGCCGCGTCCGCCGCCTTGACGTTGCCTTCAACCACCACAGGTCCCACCGCCACGACAGGTCGACACTCCTCGGGCCGCGACGACAGCGACTGATACGGCCCCTGAACCCACGACGACGACGACGCTCAGCGATGGGAAGGGCTCGAGCAGCCCGAATACGCCGGATCACGTAGATAAAGCGAAAAAGTGATAAGGAGTGTCCAAGAAATAGCTCCTGTGATTCTTGTTCTGTTCTGTG
Source organism: Rhipicephalus appendiculatus (assembly GCA_030522465.1). Taxonomy (NCBI): domain Eukaryota; kingdom Metazoa; phylum Arthropoda; class Arachnida; order Ixodida; family Ixodidae; genus Rhipicephalus; species Rhipicephalus appendiculatus. The sequence goes on along the minus strand of JALIZH010032912.1, from coordinate 149,884 downwards.
ATTGCTTTACCTTGCTTTCTCTTCCCGTTCACCTAAAGTACAGAACAAATTCGTGCGTGTCACTGGGTTCCTGGTGTGACTAGGTCTTAGAGTTGCTTACATTGCACAACACTTCAATAGTGCACCAATGCGGTGTAAGCGTACAAACCAGTAGCCAATTCGCGTCATCGGTGGTACAGATGGTTGCCAATAGTTCGGAATTTAGATAACGTGAAAAAACCGCCAGGCCTGCGCGGAACGCGCAGCACAGTCACAGCGAAAGCTGGGAGAGCGGGAACCATTTGTATTTGATTGTGGTTCCAAAACTCGCCGATGAACGGTGACGATACCTTGGAGTGGTTTGGAGAGGAACGTTGCAGAATATGAAAACTGAGTCGCCCCTCCCACTGCGCCGGCATGTATGCTACTGCTGTCTGTCTTTCAGATGCTGGGGATGTTTTGAACATTCCCAGTTAATGTGTAAAAATGTACGACTTCATCCGCACCAGGGGCAGGAGCCTCGATAGCACGTAGGGAACACAGCGTGTAAGTGGGGATAAACCTTTGCTTTAATTTTTTTTTGTTTAGTCCGCCACGGTGGTGTAGCGGTTAGGGTGCTCGACTGCTGACTCGAAGGTCGCAGGTTCGATCCCGGCGGCCGCGGCGGTCGCACTTCGATGGAGGCGAAATGGTAGAGGCCCGTGTACTGTGCGATGTCGGTGCACGTTAAAGAATACCACATGGTCGAAATTTCCGGAGCCTTCCAAACTACGGCGTCCCTCATCGTGGTTTGGGGGACGTTAAACCTCAGATAGTATATGTTACGATTTGCTTGAATTTTTGTCCAATTAATGGCCTTCCTTCTTGTTAGATGTTTGTGGGGTGGCGCATATATACTTGTCGAGCAGGCGACGCTGATGGGCGAGTAGGTCCTTTGCGATTGTAGGGTTGTAGCTTCGATTAGGTAGCCAATGTTCCTGATCCGTCCGTCCGTCCGTCCGTCCGTCCGTCCGTCCGTCCATCCATCCCTCCATCTAGCTAGCTAGCTAGCCACCTACGTCCGGCTGCTCTTGTGGTCTCCTGAGATTAGTGTATACCAAAATTTTCAGAGGAGGAGATGAGTGTATGAAGAACAGGAATCGTAAGTCATGGCTTCAATAACGTGACTTGCGTGTCGCGTACGTCATGAAACCCTTTCCACCAGGCACCTGTGGCATGTACCCGCATAACACGGCCCGTGGTATTCGGGTATGATCCACAGTATGTGTGAAATCGAGGGCAACAATAGTACACTTGAAGCCTTAACGTGAGAGCGTTGTAGAGACCTTGTTGCAGAAAATCCGGGGCCGGCGTCGACGGCGTTGTCGATGAACGAGATATCCCAATGGAAGCGAAGAACAAAGAGTCACAGTTTTGCCGCAAGGGCGAAGCAATGAGTGCGACAGCAACAAATTAGAATGTCACACGATGAACGGGAAGCAACTCGATATTTGAAGCGCACCGCTCAAGCGCAAAGGACGCACGGCAAAAACACACACCGGACAAGCGCGAACTAACAACTGTCACAGCTCGACGCATGTACCAAGCTACTCAGAAACAAAGGACGCTCGAAAAGAACGCATAGGTATACACAGGACGAACGGGAATTAACAACAGTTACAGTTGTTACTTTGTGGTTGATAAGCGCACTGTGCAAGGAGGCACTGTGCCAGCGCCTCCCTCTTAAACTCTGGGGCGCGTGGAGTGGCATCCTGTGGTGTGGTGACGTTCGAAGCATTGCTTGCCCGGCGTTCCACATCGCGAATGTGTACAGAAATGGGCCACTTTCTAACGCGATGGCGTTAAAGAGCTCGTTGCGCAGAAATTCCGGCGTCGGCGTCGTTGGTTGTGAGTGAAAAATCATCATATTGTCCGTGACCGAAAAATCGAGAAAGATGCTAATAAAATTTCCGCGTCCGAGTGAGGATCGAACCAAGGCCGTCTGCGTGGCAAGCAGCAGCCACGCCTCTGCTTGGAAATACAGTGAAAATAACTTCCTCTGCTTGGAAATGCTTGGAAATGCAGTCAAAATAACTTTGATGCTTCACATACACACACGTCCTGTATATAGGCGTCGCAATATCACATGTAATATCGCAGTAATATTGCGTGGTACAAGCGTACATTGCCATCGGGCTTCAGAACATGTGGCTATCGTAACGACTTCGTGGCTTAAAGCCGGCCACCCATTGCAAAAGGCACACACGTTACTGCGCGTATACCCTTAACACCACGTAGTAGGTGCATAGCAAGTATGCACTAAATAGTTGAAGTACGCATTTGGGACAGAATATCACTATCGCGTTCAACTCTTAAAGGCGAAGCTTATGGGTTTCCCGTTAGTGTGCGTCTCAAGAGCAGCTGAAACTAAATGTAGGAACGTTGCTTTAAAGAGCGCCCTTCGCGCCATCTCGCAGATGGTACTGAACACGCATAGCGCCTCCAATATCCGGGTACCGCCAGCGGTAAAAGGTCCATACAAATTACTCGCCTTTAGTATGCCAAAGAACGAATGGCACGTGACAGAGCTGTCTAACGCAACACGCTGCGGAGCGAGAAGTCATAGGTTCGCATCCCGGTGGCACACTTCAGAAATATTTCGTCTCTTATATTTGTGGCTTTTTTTTTTTAATGCGAAGCATTTCTTAGTGAACTTCGGCGACTTTGAGCGTATCTATCTATCTATCTATCTATCTATCTATCTATCTATCTATCTATCTATCTATCTATCTATCTATCTATCTATCTATCTATCTATCTATCTATCTATCTATCTATGCACCTACGACTTTGGGCTCTCAGGGCCGTATCGTTAATGGGATTTATACCAAAATTAGTATGGCGTAACATGACTGTATGACGAACATAAATGACCGCTCATATCATGAAAATCATGACTTACTGTCATGAACGGCATGGTTTAGTGCCGCGGCCGTGGTGCTCTAGCAGCCGTTTCGTTCACTTGATATCTAACAAAATTGGTATGACGAGACATTTTCGCATGACTAACATAAATGACAAGTGGTAATACGAAAATCATGACTTGCATGTCATGTATAGCATGACATATATGCCATGTTCATGGTGCGTTCATAACTGTTTCGCTAGCTCGACATATGTACCAAAATTTGGTATTGGGTGACGTGAATGTATAACGAACATTAATTACAGGTGGTAATATGAAAATCATGACATGTCATGTCAGCATGACTTGTATGCCACGCTCATGGTGCGCTTGCGGCCAATTTGCCGGCGTGATATACACTAAATTTGGTATTGCGCGACGGGTCTGTATGACGAACATAATGACAAGTCCTAACATGTAAATCATGACATCCATATCACGTACAGCATGATTTACATGACACGCTTCATGGTGCGTTCGCAGCCGTTTCGCTAGCTTGATAAACACCAAAATTGGTATTGCGTGACGTGACTGTATGACGAACATAGATGACAGGTGGTAGCATGAAAATCATGACATGCTTGATATCTATGGCACGTATTACATGCCACGCTCATGGTGCGCTCGCGGCCATTTCGCTAGCTTGATATACACCAGAATTGGGGGGACCCTTAGGCTTCGCCTTTAAGAGTTGAACGCGATAACGATAACCTGTCCTTAGTGCGTACTTCAACCACTTAGCGCCTACTATGTAATGGGTACCATGCTTTAAACCATGACTGCGCGTGAAATGTTTTCGAACTTGCTATGTACCCACTACGTTTAAGGGAATACGAGCAGTAACGTTTGTGCCTTTTAAGGCGAAAGCCTTTAATGTCTCATGGCCCACGTCCGTCCGTCCGTCCGTGTCTATCCATCCATCCGTCCGTGTCCGCCCGTCCATCCGTCCGTCCGCCCGTGCCTGTCCGTGCGTCCGTGTTTGTCCGTCCGTCCGTCTGTCCGTCCATCCGTGTGTCCGTCCGTCCGTGTGTCCCTCTGTCCGTTCGTGTCCGTCCGTCCGTCCGTTCGTGACCGTCCGTTCGTGTCTATCCGTCCGTCCGCGTCTGTCCGTCCGTCCGTCCATGTTCATCCGTCCGTCCGTGTCCGTCCGTGTGTCCAACCGTCCGTCCATCTCCGTCCGTCCATCTCTGTCCGTCCGTCCATCTCCGTCCGTCCGTGTCTGTCTGTCCGTCCGTCCGACAAAACAAAAAGACATGGCATAGTCAGTCGAATGGCCACAACCTTTCGCCGAACATATTTTGGAATGTACAAAGTGTCCTTCAACTTTTGTAATGGGTGGCCGGCTTTAAACAACGATGTCGTTATGATATTCACATGGTCTGACGCCCGATGGCAATGTACGCTTATACCAAGCAATATTACTGCGATAATACATGTTGCATTGTGACGCCTGTATACAGGACGCATGTGTTTGTAAAGCATGAAAGTTATTTTCACTGCACTTCCAAACAGAGGAAGTTAGTTCTGCTGTATTTCCAAGAAGGCGCGTGAGTGTGTGGTAGAACGCCTGCTTGCCACGCAAACGGCTGCGGTTCGGTCCTCACTCGACCCGGAAATTCTTAATATTTATTTTATTTGCATCTTTCTCAATTCTTCGGTCACGGACAAGATGATTATTTTTCGCTCACAACCAACGACGCCGACGCCGACACCGGAATTTCTGCGAAACGAACTCTTTAACGCTATCGCGTTAAAAATCCGGCGTAGGTGGAATCTCGCCAACTGCTTCGCGTGAAATCGATTCCCACAATGCGATCTGCCACAATCTTTATTAATATAGAAAGAAACCACAGGGATGGTCTACGGGCTCTGGGCGGGGGTAATGTCATCATTCCAGGACCCCATGATCCGCTGCTGCCCCGCCCGCTTTCGCGTCCATATCGAGCTGGTCCCGGGAGTTTACGCTAGACAGTGAGGCTTACCACCGTTGCACGACTGGGCGTGGTAAAGGAAAATAGTTAATAATTAGCATTGCAATTTAAAAAATTAACACCATCTTCCCAAAGGGAACCCTGATGGGATGCGAAGCAGCAGCGTTGCGCACGGGTGGCGTCACGGGTTGAACGGCGCTAACGCGCCAGCTCCGGTCCAGCGCCCGTGTTCACTCTGAAGAAACGACAAGACCTACGCCAGCCATCGCTTGAAACGAATCTTCCAGCGCTCACCGCAGCAACTGCGTTAGCGCCGTTCAACCCGTGACGCCACCCGTGCGCAACGCCCATCAGGGTTCCCTTTGGGAAGATGGTGTTAATTTTTTGCGCGTGAACCGACGAGTCGGCGGTGTAGCGAGCGGCGGTAGTGGCAGGCAACGATACTAGACTATGTTCAGTTTTCAAACTCTCCGCAGGCGCCATGCATTGCGGGCGCCCCCCGTTCCTTGGCTCGCCGCCAGATGGCGGGAGCGCCGCAAGCAGCTCTACGCGAGTGAATCTCTCGTACTGTCGAACATGCTCGGGTCCCGAGACTTCGCTCGCGCAATCGCTACAGATGCTTTTCTCCGATTATCTTTTTTAATATATATATGGCCTCGTGTTTAGCATGTCGACAGCAAAACTCGACCGATTGTAAAAATCGTCGCTGCGCTCTCCCGGAGTGCGCTGATGAAGTGCGTTTTCAAGAGCTCCAGCAGCCTTGACCGTCCGCTAGGCTCTGTTAACAAGCTGTTGCAGATTCTCGTGCATTTAGTAACGAGGCATAGTGAAGATTCCCGTTACATTCCGTTACCGTCATCAAGACGCCCGGCTCGTTTCAAAGCTAATTTCGCTTTCAGTGTCAGAACGACACGCCACCGCATCTTAACAGTAAAGGCCGAACTATAGGCAGCGTTTTTTCCGGCGTTTTCTGACGTTGCGTCTCTCGGCGTCATGACATCAACGCCGCCTGAGAGGGCGGCCAACCACATGGAAAGCGCCGAGGCCAGCGCCAGCCCAGCGTCACGCATGCGACCAAAGGGAATGAACCTGATACCTCGCAAAGCAGTGTGAAGTATCCGTCACTGGACCAACAAAAAATATTCCTGATTACAGGTTTTATGTCTAACTTGCGGTTCTGTACTGAGGGAAACAAGTCACAGTGCCGCCGAAAGGCTATTTTTGTTTATTTTACTTGTAACGCCACCTATTGAGCATAAGATGAACCACGAACTCGTAATATATGGCCTCTGAGCTTGAAGTTGTCGCACGTTTTTGAGGCCAGGTATTCGGCCTATACACTCAGGCCTGCTAAGCCTACCGATGAACTTGAGGATGGCGCTCGGAAACTGTTCGAAGAAATCCCGAGCGCTTGCTGTCGAAGCTTCTGAGGAACAAGCTAAGTCAAATACAAGCATCAGTTGAGAACTTGCTGGTCACACAGAGCACGGCGACGACTTAATAGATCTGAGGCGGGTGGCAGCCATTTTGGCAGCAGCGACGACGCCGTTACGTAGCGGAAGTCGCTGCCAGCTGCGCGCTGATTGGTTATCCATTCAGCGAAGCGCTTCCGGCGGCGACGCTGACGCCGGTGATGTCTGGACCGTCCAGAAGTGGACGTTTCGGCCACCGTCACCGGCAGCGTCGACGCCGAGTGACGCCGGCGTACGAAACGGCGGGAAAACGCCGGGAAAACGCTGCATATAGTTCGGCCTTAAAGGCTGAACCACATGCAGCGTTTTTTCCGGCGTTTTCTGACGTTGCGTCTCTCGGCGTCATGACATCAACGCCGCCAGAGAGGGCGGCCAACCACATGGAAAGCGCTGAGGCCAGCGCCAGCCCAGCGTCACACATGCGACCAAAGGGAATGAACTCGATACCTCGCAAAGCAGTGTCACGTATCCGTCACTTCACCAACAAAAATATTCCTGATTACAGGTTTTATGTCTAACTTGCAGTTCTGTAGTGAGGGAAACAAATCACAGTGCCGCCGAAAGGCTATTTTTGTTTACTTTACTTGTAACGCCACCTATTGAGCATAAGAAGAACCACAAACTCGTAATATATGGCCTCTGAGCTTGAAGTTGTCGCACGTTTTTGAGGCCACGTATTCGGCCAATACACTCAGGCCTGCTAAGCCTACCGATGAACTTGAGGATGGCGCTCGGAAACTGTTCGAAGAAATCTCGAGCGCTTGCTGTCGAAGCTTCTGAGGAACAAGCTAAGTCAAATACAAGCTTCGGTTGAGAACTTGCGGGTCACACAGAGCACGGCGACGACTTAATAGATCTGAGGCGGGTGGCAGCCATTTTGGCAGCAGCGACGACGCCGTTACGTAGCGGAAGTTGCTGCCAGCCGCGCGCTGATTGGTTCTCCGTCCATCGAACGGCTTCCGGCGGCGACGCTGACGCCGGTGATGTCTGGACCGTCCTGAAGTGGACGTTTCGGCCACCGTCACCGGTAGCGTCGACGCCGAGTGACGCTGGCGTACGAAACGCCGGGAAAACGCTGCATATAGTTCGGCCTTAACGGTCTTGAAAACGCGCTACACGTTCGTGCGACTCAAGTTAACTGTGTTTCGTAGGAAAAGTAAAGGTGTGCGAGTATTCGAGTTTCGAATTCGAATCGAATAATACTTAATCGAATAATTCGATTCCACTTTCGAATAGCTAGTATTTGAAGTTTCGAATAATTCGACTGGACGAATATCTAAAGTGCGACAAGGCCCGATGGTGCAACTTGGTTAGAGTGGGGTGGCTGAAACTGACGCTAATGCCGTCACAGAAGGCCGTCCGTTAATACTTTCATCGATATACTGGTTCAAAAGTGAGTGCGTGTTTATTTTAAAGGAGATTAAGTCACTTCCGCACGTCCTACGTGGCTCCACAGAAAAGGTCAGAGAACAGTCTGGGAGAATGTCGAACTGCTAGCGTCAAAAAAGAGCTCATACCTGATAGTCAAGACGTTCAGAACTACTTTAATGAGCTCCTGACACCAAGAAAGGATGATCCTTTGAAATAGTGGAAAGCACACAGAATTACACTTCATCCAGGTATCGCCAAAATTGCTTTGCGATACCTTCCCATCCCTGCTACTGAGACGCCTAGTGATCGTTCTTTTAAACTGCGGAAAACATCTGAGCATCGCGACGAGAAAGTTTGAAGCCAGGTCATGTGGAACAGCTTGTGTTTCTGCATGACAATTTGTAGTCGTTCGGTGGCAGTCACTCACCACGTTATGTGCTCGAGGACATGAGCAGATTGCATTTATTTGTTCTTTCTTTCTTTCAATTTTCAACAACATCTTTAGTATTCGATTCGAATTCGACATTTTTGGCCACTATTCGGCACTATTCGATTCGAGATAAAATTTCACTATTCGCACACTCCTAAGGAAAAGCCTGTTAATCCTTTCTGGCCAACTATTCTTAATCGCGGAAGCAACCGTGAAGTAACAACCAGCATGTCAATAGGTGTGCATAATGTAAAGTGCGTCAATAAATATAAGACACCTCGTGATATATATACTCTCCCAGCACTTTATTTCGAAATGACAAAAAAAATGAAGCCAGCACTGTTTTCGTCCATCAGAGCACCACATTCACAAGTGCAACGTTAAGATCTATATGTGCTTTGCTCGCTTGAGCCTTGCGGGCAGACTTTACTTGCGCATTTACGGCACGTTCTCGTGGCAGGAACCGCACATAAAAATTCATTCGTGTCACCAAGTAAAATTTGATGATCTGGGCGGTGAACTCCTCAAAATGCACCGGACAACCAACACGAACAAGAGTATCCTGGCTAAGTTCTGCCACAATTGTCCGAAACAGGTCTCCAAACACCTCCTTAGGTTGAGTCTTTTCTTCAATGACACTCTCAATACCTGAAGGTAGGCACGTCGGCACTTGAAGGTTGCTGCAGGACGCCGGGTACACATGACCGCATTTCGGTCAGAATTGCCGCTGGTGGAACATTGGAGGTGCCCGTGAGCGTTCCGAGACAGTCAGTACAGGTGGACAATTCCCCTGCTTTTTTCACGACGTACCCAGCGAGATAATATAAAACAATATCTCTTGCGACCGGGTGATTGTATTTGTGCTGAAATTCATCATCAGATGCGTGCACGGCCGCGCACCTGATGCGCACCGCGTACCCACTCTAACCGCGTGCACAGCCGCGCGCGCCTCCGCCGCACTGGCCGATCAAGATGGAACAACAGCGCCACGAGATGCGAGAACCGGTGGCCGGTCCACGCACTTACGGGAGTTTGAAAACTGAACCTAGTCTAGTAACGTTGGTGGCAGGTGTTGCGGGTGAACGGACGAGGCGGCAGCTGCGGGCGCTGCGGCGAGCGCACGGCAGGCGAGGGAGAGAGTGACGTCAGCGCGCACTGCGATGGGAGCGTGACGTCAACGCCGTGACCTACTTGGCACCGCTCCAACACGTGCGGCGAGGGGAGCGCGTAGCGGCGCGTTCGTACGGACGCACGGAGGGACAGCGTTACACAGGCTAGTCAAAGAGCTGCTTCGCATCTAATACAGCCAGCGTCTTGGCCAATCCATCCCTGTGGGTAGGTGCCACAGTGCCGTTACCATCATCATCATCACCACCACCACCACCACCACGACCATCAAACCAAGCCCTAGATCTGGGAAGACGCGAAGCTCGGCCTACTCCACCGCCCATGTCGTCGCAGCGTTTTCCCCTCGGGCAGCCACCTCCTGACAACCTCAGAGGAGCTCCGGGCTTCGGTCGAGAGGCGCCGCGCTACGCCGGCGAGCTGTCGCCGTCTCTCGAGTACGCGTTCCTCTCACCCGCCGGCAGTTCGAGTACGTGGTCGGGCGCCGCGGCGACATCCCAAGCATCGCAGAAGCCTACTGCGTCGAGTTTATCCTCGAATACACCGCGGAAGGCCTCGAACACAGTCCCGCCTCACGAGTCGTCTGAGTAAGCCCTTCGCTGTTCAACCACATTTTGCGCTTAATGCTTAATATCTACCACACTTGAAAAATTAAACTAAAAGGCATAACAGACGACCTGTTGTCCCTGCAGCTTTTGCTTGTAAAAGTGGTGATGTAAATCAAGCTTCCTGGGTTCCTACTGCCCAGCAATCCAAATGGCTAACACGAGGACGTGACTTATATCTGTTTTCGGAAGCGTGGCCAGAAGTTTATTTATTTAATTTAATTATACATGCTGTCCATACCACAGGTACTATAACAGGAGGATAAAGTATTGAGTGTAAGTAAAAAACATCACATTTTTAAAGACGATAGTCTTTCTTGGGATACTTCAACGCAGAAATTTTGATCTGGCTGTCTGTCTGTCTGTCCCCCGATTCAGCCACTCGGCCAAAGTTTAACCACTTTCTGAACGCCCAGCCATCTCGAACTGGTGTTTGCGTTCATACTTGTGAACATTTTCGATTAAAAAGCAAATACTACGCATATCTGAGGCTCAACATTAATATGTAAGTATCAGGTCGTGTGTTTCTTTTTTAACTACAAACATATTGGCACTTCACTTTCGGGCAAAGGGGTGGGGGTCTCTTTAAGTACGTTCGTGAGTGTGTTTGTATGAGTGCGTATATATATACACACACACTAAATTCAAAAAATTCGTGGGTAAGACTCTCCCCCCCCCCCCCCCCCCACCTTCCCCCCGAAATTACTTCCTTGCTGTGCACCCTCAACGCGTTTTCACAAGCGTGGATACGCCTCCCAAGCACGCCCGTACTTCGCAGGGGTTCGCAGAGTAACAGCTCCGGGAGCAGCTCCGAGAGCAGTTCCGGGAGCAGCTCCAGAAGGAGCAGCAGCGTCGCCAGTGACCCCTCGTCGGGTACATCGGGCACATCGTCGCGCCTGGTGACAGCCGCTAGGCTGCGCGAGGATCGCCGCTCTGTGTCGCGGCTCACGATCGCGTTGCTCATATTCACCGTCCTCTCCTCCAGCATAATTGCCTTCTCTCTGGTACTGCACGGGAGGTTCGGTAGCAGCTCGGTCACGGATGAAAGCCACGGCGGCGGCCCTGACACGTCGCCGAAGCCGCAGGCGAGCCAAGAGCCCCTGCCGGGCGGCACCGCCGGTGCCAAGAGGCGGAAGCTCGTGCACCGCAACCGCAAGTCTACGCCGCCAGCCCGAGGAGCAGGGCCGGCCGCGCAAGCGTCGACTCGAAAGCAGCCCAACTTGTCAACGGTATCCTTCGTCACATTGATAACTTCGCGTTCGTGGCAAATCAGTTGCGAGGAATCCTTCGAGGTGGAAGTAGGCTCAAGAAAAATTTCTAAAAATCCTCATCTACCAGTTTGTAGCACGAATTTACGAGGAATCCCACATGGATTTCTCAGAAAGAAAGCTTACCAATTGACCAGGAGCTCGTCTTCGTCCTGGTCCGGGATACGAGCCCGGGACCAACGCCTTTCCGGGGCGGCCGCTATAAAATCTGAGTAAATCAAGAGGCAAGTAGGTTGCAGCGCGAGGGCAGATTAATCGACAACTTAATGCACACTGATTGTAGCACATCACTTCTGTACATTCTGATAAATCCGTGTGGATTTCCAATATTTTAGAGCACGAAAAGGACACCGTAAAACGGAAGAAATACATGTTTAGAACTTCTTTTACGCTCTCACATCTTAACCATGTCTTTAGAAAGAAATTTTAAATATGGATTTCCTTGTACCGTCATGTTACAAATGGCAAACGCGCACGCACACAAACACACAAACACACACACACACACACACACACACTCATGTGCGAGCGTGCATAATGTTCAGGTACGTGTACTTCGCTGTGGTGTAAATCCAAAAAATGTCAAGGGGGGGATGCACATCTTGCAATGGAGGCCATTTTGTTTTCATAAATATGCTTACATAAAATCATGCTTGTATATAATAATAACAGCGAATAGTATATAATAATAATAATAATAATTAAAAATATTTTTTGTACCATTCCTAGCTATCATGCGAAGCAGCGACGACAAATTGACACAAGGTGTACGAAAAGTCCTGCCTAAATTTCGTACTGAAAAGACACACAACCATTCAATTCTCTTTCGTTTCTTTTTCTTTTTTTCCCTTTCTAGGCGCCCGGGTAGCTCAGTCGGTAGAGCGTTAGGCTTTTAACCTAACGGTCCAGGGTTCGAGCCCCTGCTCGGGCGTGGCTTTTTTTTATTTTCGTTTGCTATCTCTCTCTTATTTTCTTATTAATGTGGTATAATCCTATTATTGGATACAACTTAAGTATTTCCTCCTCAAACGGGTTGCACACAAGCCTGCACCAATGGGCGCTCACTACTTACTGACGTCATAAGCCGGACGGCCGGTCAAAGAAGGATGTTCAGTGTTGTTGTTGCTGTTGTCGTCGTCGTCGTCGTTGATCGTTCTGCCAATCAACGCTCGCGAATTGCTATCCAAGAACAAGCCTCTATAACACGCTTTGGTGCTTGTATATGCATGGCCGCGCTAGAGGAGAGGCGTGCGCGCATTTTAAGCACGCCGCTCCTCTAGCCCGGCCGTGGTACATGCTACTATACTTTTAAATGCGAATGCATTTCTTAGTCGGGCTATGTCAGGCGGCGTTGTCCGGCGTTGTCCGCGGAGGAGGAGGAGGAGGATAGGTTGAGGAGGTGTCCGCGCGCCGGCAGGTGTTATCTCTCCGCTCTCACTCCCTCTCCCATAGCAACAGCTGCGGGCGCGCGCGCTTATCCTCGCCCCTAGCAACCGGAGCATGTGGTGCGAGAGAGTGTAGGAGAGGGTAGGTGCAGTGCTTCGCCGCTCCTTCTCTCGCCGTTCGCTCTCTCTCCTCCTTGCGCCCCACTCTCCCGTCCGCTCGCGCCTCACTCTCGACCGTTCGCTGGCTGGGCGCCTCTCAAGGCGATGGCAGAAGTCGGTGTCGGCGCAAGAAATGCATTCGCATTTCCTCACGATTCCCTTCGGGGAGGCGGGGCCTTTTTTTAGTTCATTGTAATGCTGCAAAGAGAACGGGAGCGCGGAACGTTCGATCGCGAAGTTGGTTTCTAAGCGTAACTTGTAGGTAGGTTTCCTACCATATTTGTCATTCGGGTTAAGCCATGAAGTAGAAATGGTAGCACTTTTGTGTTATAACGCGTAAAGATACAGTTTTCCTTTAACTTCAGCTCCATTGTGATTGGCTTCCAATAAATCGTCGACATAAATAACGCTACATGATCAAGGGATTATTTATTAAATGCGAAGCATTTCTTTGCGTACTGCAGGCACTTTTAGCGTTTCTATCTGCGTATCTATCTATCTATCTATCTATCTATCTATCTATCTATCTATCTATCTATCTATCTATCTAGCCGCCTACGTCTGGGTGATCTTGTGATTACCCCTTTAACTTGGGGTAGACCAAAATTAGTATGTGAGAATAAGATGGTTTGACGAATATGACTCGCTGGTCGTGACATGAATAATGACAATCCCGTCGCGTACGTCGTCAAACTCTTTCGGGCAAACCCTGTGGCACATACCACGGGGCGGGTATGTGCCACAGGTATGCGGGTATGTGCCACAGGTGATTGACAGTTTAGACTACCCAGGAACGGCGAGACAAACATTGGTACTTTTAACGCCAGAGCGTTAAAAAGCTGACGTCATCAGCAGCGTTGACCGCACGAATGCAAATAATAAATGTCAGGGTCCCAACAGGAATCGAACCCAAGCATTCTGCGTGGCAATCAAGCATTCTACCACAGAGCCACGCCAGGTCTCGGAACTGCTTTTCGAATAGACCCTAATGTTCGTGAAACGTCAATTGTCGTTGCAGTGCTGGCTATCCAATTTTATAAACATTACATATGTACTCCGATGATACAGCCGTCACGCCGGGTTAACATCAATTATAGTAAAGCGCCATCCACTGAAGTTGATATATGTTGCAGTGTCCAGGGCTACCATCCTGGCGAGCACAAGCGCTACATATCAGTTTACCGCTTCTGGTGTTGCTACTGCCCATGTTGCTGTTGGCATCGTTACGCAACTGTAAACAACTTGTTATGCAAAACATATGCGACTGTGGAACATATGTCTGTGCATACAACATTTGTACATATCTTTAGCGTAATTTCGTAACGTTTCGCTCAATAAAACATTACAACACAGTCACCTTCCCTCCGCATGCTTTCGCATAACATCGATTCCCAAGGTACGTGGAATCTGCCGACTTTTTACTTTGCATTTCAAAGCCCGGCATAACGAACACTTGCAGAACGTCAGAAATAACCCATAGCGTTTCGGAAAAACTTCAAATGGATGGCGAATTGGAGGAGTTGGTAACTGTTCATTTTAACGTAAAGCGCGAATGGACAAAGACGGAGCAAGAAAAAAGGACGAGCATTTCAGAAAACTCGCACTCTACAGTGAAGGACTATTCAGATTGCAGAGTTGGTTTTATGGAGAGCGCGCTATCCTTAACAGTCAAAAAAATCAGATGTGATGTTTGAAAGACAAAGTTCCAGGGGGGGACACTTGCAAGGGGAGTCCTTTCAAGCCTGAACACAAGGGGGGGATCACTTACGCCACTGGTACTTCGAATAATTACAAGTTGCCAGGTGTTCTTCCGTAGGTATCTCTACTATACAGCATTCCTTACAACACGCAGTGCAGCTTAGGGACGTGAAACACCACAGTTTCGTTATACCCCAATTTCAAAGAATTACACTAATGCAACTTGTATATTGCATAGTATTCGTTAAGCCTACAACATTTACGACGGAACGTTGTTTAGCCGTTGTTAGAACAGCAGTGATCTCATTCTGGCGATATAGTATGGAAATTGGCATGCGTTCCTGTGACGTTGTGTGCTTATTTTTGTAAAATCTATCGTTATAAGAATGTAGTGTACGCTCATTTCGTGACACTGCGCTTCTGTCTACTTCGGAAGCAAACTACCGCATTTCTTTTATTGCAACAGCAATTATATGGACAGTCTCGACGGGTTTTTTGCCGTCGCCGTCACCGTCATGTCCCGCATAAAGTTCAAATTAATAAGATCCCCTAGTACATCGTACGTTCTGCCCGCGCGTACTAGCGCGCGAGCGGGGGCGACGAACGTGGCTGAAGCAGAGATCAAACGAGCCGGCCCATCTCCATCGCTTGGAGGGCGCATACGATAAAATCCCCCCCGACTATTAGACCCGCCGTCAAATACTCAAGCAGAGAGCCAACGCCCCGCCCATCTTTAACGAGCAGGAAATGATGCGAGGGGGTGGGGGCTCGAGCAGCAACAGTGAACTTTGATTTTTACGGGCGCCGTCGCTATCGCTGGCGCGTGCGCTATCTCGCTATCTCGGCAGCCATCAGGGGGTGGCTCGTATACCCTTCTACGTGCTGCGCTCTGAACGCGAAGAGATGGCACGAAAAGTGTGCCTGGAGCGGCCGTACTCTCTTGCACCAGCGTTTTGTAGAGTTGCGTGAGATCGGATTCAAAACAGTTAGCTGCCAGCCTCACTTCGTATAACATTACAGTTTGTTGCTATTGCATTCATTGCTTCACCCGTGCGGTCAAACTGTGACTTTTTCGCATAAAAAAGGAAGATTTTATGAGGAACGTTCTATTAATTGATACCACCGCTTCGCCATCGGGCCTGTACGAGTGACGCCTTCGGTGGTCGCCCGAATACATACGCCACCTTTAATGACCAATATCCGCCTTCTCCTTCGAAGGTGACGAAGAAACCGAAGGCCACGAGGACCAAGACCAAGGTACCTCACCCACGGCCGCTCTCGCCGAAGACGCGTCCGCCGAAGCTGGTCGGATCGAATTCTTCTTCGCCAACACTGGACCGCAGTACCACAGGCGACGCCATGGTAGACAATGCAAGTACCGCCAACCAGGCTGGTCACAGTCGTGCTGCCACCACCGGCTCGAGTGGCGCCATCAACTCGGACAACACCTTAGTTCGCACTGTGAGCCCGACTAACAAGAAACGGGCGAAGAGTGGCATCAGCTCCAGTGGCAGAGTCGCTGGCTCGAAAAGGGAGCAGCGAGGGTAACTGCGTCACGGGACACTACAGGTATAGGCCGTGCGCTCAGCCAACAATACCTGGAACTAGGATCTAGGTGGTGTTGACTCAGCGACGTGGCAGTAGCGATGCGACGGAGGCTTCATTCTGTCAAACGGTGAACTTGTGCAATGTCCGAGTGCCAAGTACGCGCTTTAATCGAGACATTGGGAAACGCACAGCGAACGCTGCTTCAAACAATATTGATTTCTCGCAAGAGAACGAACATTTATTTACTGGGCTCTTGTTATTCCTCTAAGCAAGGGTAGGCAGGCTTGCGCTGGCGTTTATCGCGACTGCGCATGCGTCATACGCTATTCTCTTGTGGGTCCCCGTTAAGTGACGGAAATAGCGGGAGTACGCAACGAGCGCTATCTTTGCGTGCGCTATTCTAAAACTGCCTATAATAAGCTACGATGGTAAAGAACAGAGCTCGCACGCACAGCTACACTGCTAATACAGTTATACTATTACTCACGCTATTATCAACAATATCAGTATTGTAAATGACAATTACCGTTGATCAACTTAACTACAGATGCCTTTAAACCATGCATGTGGGTGCAGTTCGAAGTTGTCCTTGACAGGCAATTGTATAGAACGGTGGTGCCTCGATCAACGCCGATACGCGACTGCAACGTCGCAAAACTGTGAACTGCTCAATCCGTGTGATTGCGATGACGCAGTAAAACATTTCAAAGTATTCGAGATATATTCTGTGATTTCTTTCGAATGCGGTGCAGGGTTTCGCTAACAATAAAAAAAGGCAGCTTCGCACTAGGGGCCAAGCCTGAAGGAAGTGCGGAGCTGCGCAGCCTTCTCTGTGCAATAATTGTTTTTCACCCATTCAGATCAGACACTATATTTCTCTTGTATATAAATTAAAGTGAAAGTTACAAATAAATAAGTAACTGAAATAACAAATAGAATAAAATAAACTTTTTTTTAAAATTAATTCTATACTGCAATAATAATAGATACACAAGTAAGAATTTTAAAGTCGTATTCGTTTCGCTTCATGAAGGTAATTATTTTCCTCCTATCTTTCTTTCTTTTCTCTTGTCCGTCTTTTCCTGTTTTTTTTTCTCTTTTTATTTTTATTTATTACTTCCTCTCTATATTTTTCTTTCTTTCTTGCTCTTTCTATTTTTCTTCCCATTTCTTGCTTTCTCTCTCTATTTCGCACTTGCTTCCTCTTTCTTTTTTTTCTATTTCTATAAGTGGTTTTGCCTGCGTTACGCCAAACGCACCACTTGTTTTTTGCTGATGATGATAAGTCATCATCATCAAGGCGCTCGAAGAACAAGAGGAAGCAGTCTTCTCCTTGGCGCGAGCGCGCGCTCAGTATGCTACACATCGAGCGTTGCGCGAAGCGACGACGACAGCATACTACAGCATACTACAGCACACGACAGAATACGACAGCACGGCCCCCCTTAGAACACTTAGAACACTGAAGTAGACAGCGAAAAAGTCTGTCCGAGAAGTCACCCAGACGCACGTTCTGTTTGCAACCACACATAAAGGAAACATGGTCAAGTAGAACGTTGTCGAAATTCGCGACTTCAGGGCGAGGTGGTTGCGACATCTGGTTGCGGAGCACAGGCTGGCGAAAACGGAACTTGTGTCGTTCTCAAGGTTAAAGTCAAGACGTTCTTTTTTTTTTTTTTCAGAAATCCAACTGAGACGCTCAAGTTTCAATTTATTCCATCTTGTAATGCACTGCAATGTTATTTTCTATAACGAGTAGCTTGAGTACTAGCGAGTAATTGTACTGAGGAGGTTCTACGTCATCGGGTTCTTGTTCCGGAATGTCCCACTGGTGGCGTAAACCGTGTCCTCCACTTACCTTAATTTATCGATTTCTAAAGCGCGTTCTGTGCATAATAGTGACACTTTTATACGTTCTCAAGCATTCACTCTTTCAACCTTTCGCTCTGATACAAAACGTTATTTACCTTTAGTATTTCTTCAAGTGCGAACGTGTCCTCCGCATAGTAAATGCTGCAAACGTAAAGCCCTGGTACGCTGCGAGTTTCACGACGTGGAGTCACCTTAGGGATATACGTCCATTGTTGGGTTTTTTTTTAAATAAAATACACAACCTTAATGAATCATTGTAATCTTAACGAATTTTTCTCAATAATAGTCTTCCGCGTATTTTGACTTCGACGCCACTTAACGAACACTTGTAGGTGCGTAGTGAAAGCCTTTACTGTTTGCTTCTCCGCAGTAACACTCGTTGTAAGGTAAAGCCCACTTTTACAGCGAAAGCTGTTATGAGATCACAACAAGGGTCGTTTCTGCGCCGTAGTTGTCCGCCGCCGCCGCCGCCGCCGGTGTCCGTAACCAATATCGCACGAAATAAGAAAAAAACTAAATAAATAAAAAAAACACCTGTGGCACAATGGGAATCGAACCCGGGTCTTCTGCGTGGCAGCCCAGCACTCTACCACTGAGCTACGCCACTGCTTTAAACTGCGGTGCAAACTGACCCTACGCAGGCTTCATATCGGGTGAGGAATGGCGTTAACGTGTGTTGTAAAGCATTTTAGAGCAGTAAAGTAAGAACCAGGCGTCACACATTGCGAATTGCGTAACGAGTGGGTCGTTCAATGCTCCAACCCATTACAAAAGCCTGAGGCATAATTCTTCATCGTCGTCAGCCACAGCATCAACAAAATGCACATAATTCGTTACAAGAGTGTAGCGGGCACCACGCTTTTCTGAAGAATGACGAAGAATGGCATAGTAGACACTTCCCCACTGCACAAAAATTATGATGATTTATTGCGTAGTGGGTACCATGCAAGTGGGCTTGTAGTAGTTGCCCCAAGAGTGTTTAAAAGAGGCTAAAGGCCGCTCTCCCAGCTTTCGCTGTGGCTGTGCTGCGCGTTCTGCGCAGGCCTGGCAGGTTTTTTACTTTTTCAACTGTGTGCATATTTAATGTGAAAGGAAGTAGGCTGAGATCTGTTTGTGTGTACGCATTTCCAGGAATGGGAAATGGAAAAGGCAAGCTCCGAAATAATGATGAAAGAAGACCCCCCTCCCCGACGTCAGTCAGTATAAAATGCGGGTTCCCTGACCAGTAGGAACGTTGCAGATCAAAAGTACAGTGTGTGGAGTGGTGGAATGCGGGAGCGCGCTTGAACGGACTCGAACGGCTGCTGCACGCCGTCCCGCAGAACTCCGCTAAAAATGCCACAGCAACTCCAGGAACTTCAAACGCATTAAAAAAAGAGTCCCAGTTTCAGCCCAAAGGCGAAACAACTAATGCAATAGCAACAAATTGGAATGTTATACGAAGTAAGGCTAACGGCTAACTCCTTTGGCATCCGACCTGGTTATAACTCAACAACAAAACGCCGGCTTATGGAAACATGGCCGCTGAAGCGAGTGAAGCGACTTTCGAGCTGTCTCTTTCTTCATAGCAAACCACGCGATGAGAACGCAGCACGCACAAAGGTATGAGTCGAATCGTGTGCTTATCCCTGTGAAAATAGGGTGCGCGCGACCCGCCGGGCCGATCAAATTGCTCAGTTTGACTGAGCCACGTAGCCCCCTCCCCCCCTTCCAATGGTATTTCGCATGACGGAGACAGCCGGCTAGTTTACTCTTTGGATTGTAAATCGTGCTAGTGGTGCGTCTATGACGAGCAAGAAATGACGTGTGTACACATTACATTAACAGGGACAACATAGTCAGAAACAGCCAGATACTGTCCAGTGCTGCCACTTCGTCTACACTTGAGAAAGCTGCGCCGAACACTACGACGACTTCTGGTAGCAAGCATTATAAGCTACAACAGACCCGACCAATGGACAATCAGACTGGTTAGTCAGCTGGATTCCGACAGTGACGACTGAGAGTCATTACGAAATAAAGTTTTTCGCTCTCTCTTTCTTCCTCGTCCCTATAATATACATGACTCCTTGTGGAATCCGTCAAGCGAGTTACGTAAAAATAAGGGACTTCCGTGGCGTCTATGCTTAGTTCCAGCTTAAACTATTTAAAGTGCGCGAATTTCATGTTGGCTAGAAGACATGCCACAAAAAGCTGTCCCGCTCCAAGAACACAGTAAACGCAATTTAATCTGCAGTGTCACTATTTATATGCTTACTTTATTCATTTGTATTATAATATTCATTTATTTATATAGTTGAGACTATCGCGATTCATTCGATCCACAAAAATTACTTTTTACCACTCCACGACGCAGCCGTGCTGCCCCATTCAGACGTCAAATATGCACCGAACACTTGCTCGCGGGATTCATTCGGTCGCCGGAGGAGCAGCCGAACACGCGAGCGAATTGGGCGCTGTGTGCGAGCGGCCACTCGCACTGGACGTCGCCTCGCGGCTCGCCGCAGAACCGGCAGGCACTGGACGACGAAGAAGAGCGCGTCGTCCGTGAGCCGGGAGAACCTGGCGGCAGACCCCGCTCCCTTGTAGCCCTTGAACGCCAACCACAACACGGACGAGGTCATCACGAGTGCCCGGGTCGTTACGTTCAACACCGACGACGTTTTGACGTGTCTCTCAGCGCACCTCCGCAGACGCCTGGACGTCTTCTCCATGGAGTCGCCGGCAACCTGTCCTCGTCCCGAGGAACCCCATTACGAGGCCCGCCGCGACTCTCAGGCCAAGTCCGCCGTACGTCGCGCCGCTCGGGATATCGGGCGAATAGAAGGACGGGTCGAGATCTTCGAACGTCGCGCCGGAAAGGATGGACTGCTCACGCTCGCTCGGCGCGGGAGTTCCTTCACCTTTCAACGTCGGAGATGGAACGGCGCTCTTCATACGCGACCAGTTGATTAGCGGGTTACCGCTCATATCCGGCAAAGTGTCGAAGTGTGCCACGTTTACGAGCGGCCAATCTCGCGACGTCGCCTCGCGTAACGCGTCGGAGCAGCTGCCGTGGTTAAACGGACGTCCCCACTCGGCGTCGCCCATAGCACGAACGATGTCTCTGGTAACCTCTTGAAGATCGTTCCTCTCGTACTCTTCACGAAGGATGTTGGCTTCTAGCCCGCCTGGAAAGTAGTGCCTCGTTTCGGCGAGGCAATATTGTCGGTGCGACAAGATGGGATCGCGGGGTGCGTAGTAGTGAGATAAGATGTGCTTGTTGGTGAACGGCACGAGAGCCTGGACGCAGAGCCAGCCATAAAACTGCGCGAACTTTTCTCTACCGACGACCTTGTGTCGATTGAAGACGGCGTCAAAATATCGCGAATTATAAACCATGATGACCGCATTCGCATTGGCAGTGATGTTCCAGTACTTCAGGAGAGCGGCGCTCCAATCGTCGGCTGATAGCAATGGTGTGCGCCGGTGAATCATTGCTGCGTTCATTGACAGTGAATCCTTGTTACGGTTGTCGCTTGAAGTGGCCAACTTTAAAAGCTCTAAAACAAACAGTTCTTGTTCGTTAATACTGCGGTATCTATCGGCCGTGTCAGAACTGTTGTCGCTAAAGAAACCTTCGTATAGAGCGTTGAAGTAACGTTCTGTGTGGCTCCGATTCATGCGTCGAAGGCGGGCTGCGGATTGCCTCAAGAAGCTTCGTCGTCGGTCGCACAACGATGGTCGGCTTCCGACTTGCGTCAGCCAACACAAACTCCAGCAATACGGGCAGCCCGATCGTCGACGACATGTAAAACGTGGCGTCCAAGATATTAGAGGAGAACTCGTGGTGCCTGGGCCAAGCGACGCCACCTTTTGCGAGTAGGCGCTTCACACTGGCCACGTGGCCCTGGCTTGACGTCACAGTGACGTAACAAGCGCCGAAGAAGCGAGCCGCCTTCTGCCGAGCGTTCTGGCCCTCAGCCGGCGACTGTGTCTTCAGCGCTCGATCGGCGACTTGGTCCGTGAACGCCTCTCGGAAGACATCTCGCAGAGGTCGAGAATCGGTGTCCAGCCAGGTTCCGCACGAATATCTGGACATTGATTTCGTATGGAGAATGGTTTAATTGGGTGAGTTAGTGAAGGCTTTGGAACGTTGACTCACTGGCGATTAATGATAAAGGAGTTACGATAGCGAGAAAAAGAGCGCTCTTTCAAGTTTATATTCAAATAAAAGCATCGAAGTTAGAAAATGAAGCGTCTTTCTTAGTCACTTGTCAAATCGGCACTTTTCTGCGTACATAGCATGCAGTGCATGGATGACGTAGAACTCATATCATTGCACAATGATAAGAAGTAGTAGAAAAGGTTAATGTAGAACAGTTCAACACTCCGAGCTCCCATCTTCCCAAAAAGTTCAGTGACGTACTGACGCACTGACGTTGTATACAACTTCAGGTAAAGAATAAAAAAGACACAGTTTCGCCGCAAGGAAGAGGCAATGAATGCGACAGCAACAAATCGTAATGTTGTACGAAGATATGCTAGCAGCTCACTGTTTGGGGGGAACGTGGCCGCGGCAACGAGCGACGTGACCCTCATGCTCACTGTGCTTCAACGAAAACTTACGATGAGAGCAAAACACGTGCGAAGCTATGAGGCGTCTGCTGATTCCCCTCTAAAGGATAAGCGCGCGACTGCGAGCGACCACGCCCCCGGTTGGTTGTGGTATGTATTTGCTGCCAAAGGCGTGCAGACCCCGGCTCCTGTCTTGATGGTTCGTTTCACCTCTACTTAAGCCGCGTTTGTATGTAGCGCTCGAGCGCTTTCACTTACACATAGAACATACGACGCGTGGGGCGATGTTATCGATTTGGACTTTATACGGAACATGACGGCGACGGCAAAGGTGCGTTTGAGTGCCCATGTAATCACTATCACAATGAAAGAATGCACAAATACGAGCTACGTTAATAGAGACAACGCCTTTGCGAGAAGAGGGGGGGAGGGAGCGTTCAAATTATTTATCCTCAAAATTTTTATGCCAATTTTATGTACATCTGCCTCTCACACAAACATACACATGCACAAGAGGGTGTAGAACCCCCTCCACCGAAATAAACTTTACAATGAACAGACATGAAATGTCCAGGGCTTAAAGCACAAATGTTGAGAAGACGTTCCGAGGAAACCATTTAATATTACTTCAAATACCGCATCGTCTCGTAATATACCCGCAACTGCAAAATTTTTCCGAATATCTCATCAGAAAACAGAACACGTTTACGTTGTGATGCGCGAGTCCACCTTTCAAATTTTGCAGTACTTGACCCACACGACCACGCCATCGCTCACTACGGATGAACAAGGAGTCGCGAGGGGCTTGAATTCTTTCGGCAATCCTGGGCCATGTAAATTTCTGCCATCGGTTTCATTCTACATCCCTGTTCTTGCGATAGCATCCAAAGTTCGTAGGTTCATTGCATGCTAAGCGGTCGGCCGAAATCACAACCTAATGAGGGTATTAATCGTCGGAGATAAATTAAAGCCATCCTTTGGAGTGCAACTCTCGCTCACCTGTAAAAGCTAGCGCAAGGAGACGCGCGCAAGTCGACCGCACCCGCAGCAGCGCCGCCGATCTGTGGCACGCGGGACTGTCGCCGCAGAGAGCGTCATCGGAAGCAGTGGTGATTTCACCCTGAGCGGTCAGCGGGGCGTCGGAGTCGTTGGCGTTCACCAGCGCCTGCGTTTTCGACACAGCTTGGCGCCCCCAGAGCAGTAGCGCCATCACTGCCACCACGATGAAATAGATGACGCCCAACAAGCAGGTTTTCGCCATTGATCGGGTCGCCGGCCTGTGCTGGCTCGGTGGCTCGTCGTCCTTCTCAGAAGATTCTCTTGTGACATCCTACGCGAGCAAAAATAGTGGTCGTTACGAAATAAGCATTCCTTGCACTCGTGACACTTTCTTTTGAGCGGTTGGTGCCTCTTAGAACATTTAGCGGGGCAGCGCAAGAAGACACGGACAAAGAGTGGTTCACAGGACGGGCGCCCGTCCGGGTACCACTCTCTTCGGGCTGCCTTGCTAAGCATTCCTTTTCTGATCCACCATAAGCGTGCGCAGGATTCCCCTTCTGGGGGGGGGGCGAAGGTTCGTCGCAGCGCCCCCCTCCCTATTAGGTCAATGTATGGGGCTGACCTTGCGCCCGCCCCTGTCGCCCCCCCCTCCAAAGTATAGGGCTGACTTTGCGCCCCCCCTTCCTGCCCCCCTGACCCCCCCCCCCCCCTCCGTGCGCATGCCTATGTGATCCACCGTTCACGGTAGCTAACAGAGGGCGGGGATCACATGAGCAGAGAGCTACTTGGTGCACACACGAGGAATGAAAAGTAATAGCAATAGAACAGAACCCTTACGCCGTGACAACACGTACTTCCGAAATTGAAGTACTCACGGACGACAAGGTCGCTTAACCCTACTGAGTGTGTGAGTGTGTGAGTGAGTGAGTGAGTGAGTGAGTGAGTGAGTGAGTGAGTGAGTGAGTGAGTGAGTGAGTGAGTGAGTGAGTGAGTGAGTGAGTGAGTGAGTGAGCGTGAGCAAACGAGCGCAATGGACACGTAAACAATGCGGTTAACGGCAGGAGTGACACCTCTGCCCTCATATTTATCTGATGTATTTATATTTATACACCGGAACTACAAAATGTAGCCATCAAATCTATTTATTGTTTACGTGCGCTAGAATTACTGAGGGAACGAGAGCGAGAGGTGTTTTATGGTGACCACATATTGTCAATTCGGCGAATTACATTTGTATCGCTTCACGAAAAAAAACATATATAGCGCCTTATTGGCTCAAATGATTTAACTAAAACACGCTGGCTTCCCACGGGGCCTAAAACCGATCGGCCGGCAGATGTCAAAGCCAAGTGTAATACCGGCTTGTTTTCGGACGTTTGGCCTAGGAAATGAAGTGGCAGTGACTGTATATGCTTCGATCTGTCGAGTTTAACGGTCAATTTATTTGCCATTCTCAGATGAGAATAAGGCATTCGGGGAGTCCCTGTGCTACGTAAAGCCGGGAAATTTAGCGAATTCCGCTGCATGTCTACTATGCCGGATAATATTACGCCACCTGAAACTTCCACAACACCAGGCCGCTATGGCATGGAGTCCCCGCCCTTACTACCTATTAACAATGCCACAGCTTCTTAGCCAATACGTTCTCCACAAGCTTCCTTTCTTTATTAGAAACATATGGCATGCATGTTAATAGTTTAAGGATGCGCAAGGCTAAATTTGCTCCCAGACATAAGAATGTAACCACGAAAAAGCATCTTTGAATTTTTTTCTTTAATTTTAGAGAGAAAACCCTGCACTCGTGAGCTTAATCGTCCTGCAGAGTAATCGACGGTAAGCAATAACGCTGACACAAGGTTGTTATTAACATTACTGCTCGTGCATTTGGTATGGCTAACTTGTATTTTTTTTATTTATTTTTTTCATACTGACCTCTTCTGCGGATTGTGACGTCGCGTGAGTTTCCCGATTATCCCTGGGCGATTCGAGGATGGCTGCTGGTAGGGAGCTTCGTCGATGCTGGGGCACCGATGGCACTGGTGAGCCGTGGAACGGCATTCGCCACCATTGCCTTGCCCTGGCCGCCCGGATGCAGGGACAATGACCTGCCCCTACGGACGTCGTATGCGCTCCGCTTAGCGGGCTCTCCAGGACATTGTAGTCCGCGCTCATAGCATTGCCCCGGAATACGGCGTACGTTTTCTTCAAGGTGACACGGGCGACCTTTTTCGGTGGATTGTTGCCGAGGCTGTCCCTCGTTCTTGCTGGCGATCTCTTTCGCAGCGCTGGCTGGCCGTTGACGATGGCGATGGTAATGACCCCGGTAAATAACTGGGGCGCGTATCCATTGTGCAGGGCTGGAAATAATCCCGGGAGTGTTCATTTACATTTGGGTGAATATACCACGTATACAAAGGGCGAGAAGCGCCAAGTTTGATTTCAGACCGGGCAAATTCCATACTGAGGTTTGATTTTATTTAAAGGTGAAAATACGGGGAAGTCGGGATTTATTGCAACCGGCTATGCTAATATCAAGCAACTAATAAGCAGCGTACAAATAACCAAGAAGCAAAATACGGGTATTGTCCACACATGAGATCGCAACTGAAGAAGGCTACCTGTGAGAGTATCAGTGCAATCAAAAGAGCAAGAACGAAGTTGTCAGCGCCCTGAGTGGGTATGAGCCATAGTAGAGGGCACATCATCATCATCATCATCATCGAAGCATGATCGCCTGCACTGCACAGCTGTTGTTGTTGACGATGTTGTAGTTGATGAGGACGATGTTTATGTTCCGTTGCTTCCAGAGCAACGTCGCGAAACACATGTGGAGAGGCCAGAGCGAGATAGTCTGACTGTGAATTTTCATTGATTACCTATGGTTATTTTTTTTCCTTTTTAGTCTAAAGTTACAGCGTTTATTTCTAGCTTCATAGGTATTCAACTCAAAGATCCTGCCGCCCGGTTCTTGGCCAATCCCCCCTTTGTCGGTGAGCGCCATCAGCAAGAGGTCATCATCATCAGCAGCAGCAGCAACGTCGCGTCGTTGCCGTCATCACTGTTGTTTTGTTTCTTACTGTACTTCTTTATATTGAGCAAACAAGCAGTCATTTCGGGATGGTCAAGTCTGGCGTATTACTGTCAAGTTTTTAATTAGTTTTTTGCTACGATGGGGAAAACGTCCGCTAAGCACGGCGCCCTAAGTAGCTATGTATTTTCGTGCGTACGAACCTCTATGCATGTTGTGTGTATATATATATATATATATATATATATATATATATATATATATATATATATATATATATATATATATATATATATATATATATATATATATATATATATATATATATATAACAATGAAGGGCTAACATAGGACCCGGAAGTAACAGTTCAAAAAATATATCCAGCACGTAGGCAAAAATGGTTCTTGGGAAGGACTGACGTTTCGGCCGCGGGACCGGCCTTCGTCGGAGTGATGGAGTCGCCTAATACAGTCGTAGAAATGGGGGTTGACGGATACCTCCAGTTGACATTTTTCCTCGTGCTTTTACCGGGATCCATCGTAATTGAAACAGTGAAGGGCTAACATAGGACCCGGAAGTAACAGTTCAAAAAATATATCCAGCACGTAGGAAAAATGGTTCTTGGGAAGGACTGACGTTTCGGCCGCGAGACCGGCCTTCGTCGGAGTGGCCGGTCCCGCGGCCGAAACGTCAGTCCTTCCCAAGAACCATTTTTCCTACGTGCTGGATATATTTTTGAACTATATATATATATATATATATATATATATATATATATATATATATATATATATATATATATATGTGTGTGTGTGTGTGTGTGTGTGTGTGTGTGTGTGTGTGTGTGTGTGTGTGTGTGTGTGTGTGTGTGTGTGTGTGTGTGTGTGTGTGTGTGTGTGTGTGTGTATATATATATATATAATGACCGCTTGCCGATGACGAACACAACTGCCAGCTGGCTCTCTTAGACGGCCCAGCGAGCTGCTCATGTTACTGGGGCCCGAGACTGGAGACCCCATCCACATTTTGTTTTGCCTTTTCTAAATAAAGGTCATATCGTTCTCTATGTCTGGGTAAGTTTATAACAGCATCTGGCCGCTGTTACACTGCTGATTCTATGCCTCCGCAGAGAATTTCGTGGCGCGTTATTTAATCACTATTCTTCAACACATTTGCATATTTTTTCATAAAATCAGATTACTTCTGTTTTTCTCCCTTTTCGTTATTCAAACATACTAATTAAATTTTATTACGTGTGTGGTCCAGTAAAGCACTGTTTGTGTTTTGTGCCGCGAGGTGAAGAAGACGACGTTGACGCTCTCCTGCGTTCGCCTGTGAGGCCGTAGCTTACCTTCGTGGCATGCGAGTTCTTATTTATGTTTCTAGTGAATTACCACTTTCTAGAACGTCTTGAGTCACCAACGACGCCGAGGACAACACAACGTAAAGAGCGCTTCCAGAGCGGCCATTAGCTATTAGCCAATATTCTTGACCAGTGTACCGTAGCGGGTAAGCTCGATTTGTTCAGAGACAAGAGCGAGAAGAAAAAGAATGCACACAGCTACACCGCCCTGTAGAAGGCGTCTTATAGGCCTGCCTGCCTGGTATCCATCGTCGCCCCGTGGGGGCGGCCTGTTGAGCCCTTCGCAAGACGACAGCCGCATAGGACGCTCCGCTCTCTGTGGGGGGCAACAACCGCGCCGCGTACTTGTTCCTAGCCATCGTGGTCGTGGCCATCATCACGTTGCTGCTATTCCTCTGGCTGCGCCGCTCTGCTGGCTCCCCCCCAGGCGTCCTTGACGGAAGTACAGCTTCACGAGATCGCTGTCAGCTGCGAACGGGAGCAGCACCGGCTGATTAAGGAGGAGACCGACGGCGCAAGGGCCGACGCCTGCGAAGACTTCTACAGCTTCGTCTGCAACAAGCGCCACACCGTAATGCGACCCCTGGAAAAAACTATCGCCGCTCTGGCCGAGTCCAGCGACGACAGCGTGCTCCACGGTGGCCACGACGCGGCCACCGCCACCACCGCCCTTCTGTACAAGTCTTGTCTGTACTTCGTTTCTTCGGACGGGTTGTCCTTCAACAAGGAGCAACACGCGAACGAGTTTTTCAACGTCGTCCGAACGGTGACGAGAGGCATGCTGCGACGCCTTGACACGCCCGCGAGAATCGTTCAGTTCCAGGCCATCCTGTCCAAGGAGCGAGGTGCGCCCACGTACATCTTCTTCGCCACCGACGGCCAGGGGACTCACTTCCTCGACGTTCGTCCGCCATTGTGCGTCTTTGTGGACAACGAAACGCTGAGATTCCTGCTCGGAGCAGCCGCCGAAGCTCTCGCCGTCGATAAGGGCAACGAGAAGATCGACGTCGACAGGCTGCTCGAGGTCGACAACGATCTCCGAGCAACGTGGAATTCCTCGCGCCGCGTCAGAAGGGTGTCCTTAGAGGCGCTGGCCAGCATTCGAGCGGACCTGTCGCGCGGTGACTGGCACGTCGCCTTCAGCGGCAGTCCCCTCGCGTTCTCTACGGACTATGACGTCCTGGTAAGGGGCGTCGAGAACTTGGAGAACGCGCTAGAGGCCTTGTTCGTGCGCCTGAAGCAAGATGAGGTGGCCGTTTACCTCTTGACATACATTCTCCTGCCGGAAGAAATTCTCGTCGCCCACGTGCACAGACGGCGCCAGGACCTATGCTTCGCTCTCGTGCGGCACGTCACTGGGGACATCTGGTACCAGCTAGAGTCTAAACTCTTCTATCCGGGCGACGTGACGAAGGACGCTCTCTCATTAGCGCGATCCATAATAACCAACATTGAGCGACGACTCGTCTCCGCCAACAGTTCCGACTCGCTTGCGGCTGCCGGCCACGCGACGATGTTCCCACGGAGTGTACTCGCACCGAGTCTCGTGAACCTATCCAGCCCAACTGTGCGCCTCCTCATGTGGAACGTTCGTCCAGACAGCCTCTACCGTAACCTCCTCGAACTGCGCACGCATTTCGCGATTCTGTACAAGCTGAAGTTCAGCGACCTGGCGAGTCTAACGGATCCGGTAGCGCTCACCGACGGTCGCGGAGGCGTCCGCATGACACTCCCGTCCCGTTACCTACAGGCGCCCTTCTTCTGCCACGGGCAGCCTAAGCAGCTCAACGCCGTTACGCTAGGCGTCGCGGTAGTCTCGAAAGTGCTCGAAGCGTCCGTAGATATCCAGTCTTGCGGTAGTCCGGGCGTCCTCGGGAAGTGCTCGGCGACGGACCCCGACTCCAGCATGAACAATTCGCCGCACAAGACCGCGATGACTGTCTTTGGCGCGTGCCTGGAAGGGGCTTTTCGAGACATGAACGCTTCCGGCGTCGACGCGTCGTCGGAGGGCGACTTTAGAAACACGCTGCAATACTGGACGACCGCGTTTCAAGTGGCGGAAGACTACGTCCAGCGGGACAGTGCCGTTGAAAACACTGCGTGGCCATCACATCACACGGAGAACGCGGTGGCGAAGGCGTTCTTCGAACGCTATTGCTACTATTTGTGCGAGCCCGAAGACCCGTTCCATCCAACTGGCAAGACGCGCTGGGCCAGGCATCTGTGCAACGCGGCCGCCATGAGTTCTCCAAAATTCGCGGCGCTCTTTGATTGCGCCGAAGGTCAGACAATGGCACCTCGTAACCGTTGCCTCCTATAGTGTGACCGACAAGTTCACCACTATGATGTAGCATTTTTCTTTTTCTTTACAGCGGTAACGAACGTTGTTATTCCTTTTGGGCTTGCTTCATGATTAATGGTAAAGCACGTGCTTATAAGAAGCTCTCATTTGCTGCATGTCCTGTCAACGTATATGTAATATCATTGCGGCACATGACTTCTAAAGGTCGCGTATGACTTTACGCAAAAAAAATCAACAAAAAAAAAGAATGTATTGTTTGCAGTCGAATGTTGTACAGCGCAGAACTTCAGAATTAATATCCTAATTGTTAAAACGTAGAACATTTGTGTCCAATTATAAGGAAAGTAACTGCGATGTTTTAAGCAACACACCCATTTCATGATTGTCTTTCTCGATTAATTAAAAACATTCGGCAGATCCCACGTACCTTGGGAATCGATGTTATGCGAAGCATGCGGAGAGAAGGTGACTGCGTTGTAATGTTTTATTGAGCGAAACGTTACGAAATTACGCCAAAGATATGTACAAATGTTGTACGTACAGACATATGTTCCACAGTCGCATATGTTTTGCATAACAAGTTGTTTACAGTTGCGTAACGATGCCAACAGCAACATGGGCAGTAGCAACACCAGAAGCGGTAAACTGGTATGCAGCGCTTGTGCTCGCCAGGATGGTAGCCCTGGACACTGCAACATATATCAACTTCAGTGGATGGCGCTTTACTATAATTGATGTTAACCCGGCGTGACGGCTGTATCATCGGAGTACATATGTAATGTTTATAAAATTGGATAGCCAGCACTGCAACGACAATTGACGTTTCACGAACATTAGGGTCTATTCGAAAATCAGTTCGGAGACCTGGCGTGGCTCTGTGGTAGAATGCTTGATTGCCACGCAGAATGCTTGGGTTCGATTCCTGTTGGGGCCCTGACATTTATTATTTGCATTCGTCCGGTCAGCGCTGCTGATGACGTCAGCTTTTTAACGCTCTGGCGTTAAAAGTACCAATGTTTGTCTTGCCGTTCCTGGGTAGTCTAAACTGTCAATCACTTGTGGCACATACTCGCATACCTGTGGCACATACCCGCCCCGTGGTATGTGCCACAGGGTTTGCCCGAAAGAGTTTGACGACGTACGCGACGGGATTGTCATTATTCATGTCACGACCAGCGAGGCATATTCGTCAAACCATCTTATTCTCACATACTAATTTTGGTCTACCCCAAGTTAAAGGGGTAATCACGAGATCACCCAGACGTAGGCGGCTAGATAGATAGATAGATACGCAGATAGAAACGCAGAAAGTGCCTGCAGTACGCAAAGAAATGCTTCGCATTTAAAACATTCGGCAGATCCCACGTACCTTGGGAATCGATGTTATGCGAAGCATGCGGAGAGAAGGTGACTGTGTTGTAATTTTTTTATTGAGCGAAAGGTTACGAAATGACGCTGAAGATGTGTACAAATGTTGTACGCACAGATATATGTTGAACAGTCGCGTATGTTTTGTATAAGAAGTTGTTTACAGTTGCGTAACGATGCCAACAGCAACGTGAGTATTAGCAACACCAGAAGCGGTAAGCTGATATGTAGCGCTTGTGCTCGCGAGGATGGCAGCCCTGGACACTGCTACATAAATCAACTTCAGTGGGATGGCGCTTAACTACAATCGACATTAACCCGACGTGACCGCTGTATCATAGGAGTACATATGTATTGTTTATAAAATTGGATAGCCAGCACTGCAACCACAATTCACGTTTCACGAACATTAGGGTCTATTTGAAAAGCAGTTCTGAGACCTGGCGTGGCTCTGTGCTAGAATACTTGATTGCCACGTAGAATGCTGGGGTTCGATTCCTGCCGGGACTCTGACATTTATTCTTTGCATTCGTCGGGTCAAAGCTGCCGACGTCAGCTTTCTCTTAACGCTCTCGCGTTAAAGTTACCAATGTCTGTTCTCGCCGTTCCTGGGTAGATATTAACTGTCAATCACCTGTGGCACGTACCCGCATACCTGTGGCACATACTAGCTCGTGGGGTTAGTGCCACACGTGTTTGTAGAAATGGTTTAACGACGTACGCGAGGGATTGTCACATTATTCATGTCATGACCAGCGAGTCATATTCGTCAAACCATGTTACCCTCCCATACTAATTTTGGTTTACCCCAAGTTAAGGGGGTGATCACGAGAGCACCCAGACGTAGGCGGCTAGATAGATAGATAGATAGATAGATAGATAGATAGATAGATAGATAGATAGATAGATACGTAGACAGACACGCTAAAAGTACCTGCAGTACGCAAAGAAATGCTTCGCATTTAAAACAAAGCCCGTGAAACAATATGCCACCTGACTACAGTTCCGCGCTTCCCAATGTGAGAGGAGCCCACTGCGCATTTGTGTGTTCAGAAGTGGAAAAAGCGTTTTTTTTTTTTTCAAAATGTCATTGTTTTGGTTTTTTGTGATGTTAGATGAGCAATTTATTACCCATCATACTGCTGCACAAAGTTTGTCTACGCAGATTTTTTTTTTTTCAAAAAATACAAGCAAAAATGTGAGGCCACCCAGCACCTACGAAACCGAAACTGAAGGTGCCAGTTTTGTGTGAATCATAAGATTAACTTGATATGTAGTATTTTGTTGGTTATTTAGCAATCCTATCAAGTGCGAACATCTAATAATGCTCTAAAAGCGTTGCCAACACATCATTTTTATTCATAAAAGTCATAAACTTTTCACCAGGTGAACGCGTAACCTGGTACATGTGTTGTTCACACTCAAGGACACGTACGTGAATATGTAAACCATCAAATTTCATTTGTGTGACGCTGTGTGTCATTTAAATAATGGCAACAGAAGCACATTTGATATTTTTAACGCGATAGCGTTAAAGAGCTCGTTTCGCAGAAATTGCGGCGTCGGCGTCGGCGTCGTTGGTTGTGAGCGAAAAATCATCATCTTGTCCGTGACCGAAAAATCATCATCTTGTCCGTGACCGAAAAATCGAGAAAGATGCAAATAAAATAAATAATAAAAATTTTCGGGACCGAGTGAGGATCGAAGTCATGATTTTCATATCACCACTTGTCACTGATGTTCGTCATACAGTCATGTCAATAATCCCAAATTTGGTGTATATCAAGCTAACGAAACGGCCGCGAGCGCGCCATGAGCCTGGAATGCAAGATATGTCGCACATGACAAGTCATGATTTCCATATTACCACTTGTCATTTATGTTCGTCATACAGTCATGTCACTCAATCCCAAATTTGGTGTATGTCAAGCTAAGGAAACGGCCGCGAGCGCGCCATGAGCGTGGCATGTAAATAATACTTTTCATGACAAGTTAGTCACGATTTTCTTGATATGACCAGCCATTTATGTTCGTCATACAGACATGTTATGCCATACCAAATTTGGTACAAATCCCATGAACGATACGGCCAGGAGAGCACAAAGTCGTAGGTGGCTAGATAGATAGATAGATAGATAGATAGATAGATAGATAGATAGATAGATAGATAGATAGATAGATAGATAGATAGATAGATAGATAGATAGATAGATAGATAGATAGATAGATAGATAGATAGATAGATAGATAGATAGATAGATAGATAGATAGATAGATAGATAGATAGATAGATAGATAGATAGATAGATAGATACGCTCAAAGTCGCCGAAGTTCGCTAAGAAATGCTTCGCATTTAAAACGTTCATGCCTTCACAAACACACGCATCCTGTATACAGGCGTCGCAACATAACATGTAATATCGCAATAAAATTGCGTGGTAGAAGCGTACATTGCGATCGGGCGTGAGAACATGTGACTATCATAACGACTAAAGCCGGCCACCCATTACAGAAGGCACACACGTCACTGCGCGTATTCCCTTAACACCTACGTAGTGGGTGCATTGCAAGTATGCACTAAGTGGTTGAAGTACGCAATAGGGACAGGATATCGCTATCGCGTTCAACTCTTTAAGACGAAGCTTAAGGGTCCCCCCAATTTTTTAGCAAATTAGGATCGATCCAGGCCTCTACGCTGCAAAAGCTTGCCTCACAAATGATCAGCACCGCAGAGCGAAAGCGTCCCGTCATGGCACTGATGTTGAAATACATGCTAGCAAATAAAATTGGGGAGCAAAGGCATACAGTAGTTAAAGTCCACGATGGAACTGGCTACAAATATTGAGAATTTTAGCGTTCGTGACAGGGGCGTAGCCAGGGGGTGGCACACCGGGCACGTGCCCCCCCGAAAATTTTTTTTCGCCATGGCATACAGAGCGAAAAATGACCATTTGAATGAGGTGCCCACCCCGAAATCAAGGAGGTTGCCCCCCCCCCCCCCCCCGAAAAAAATTTCTGGCTACGCCCCTGGCTCGTGATCACCTTGTGTAAGCGCTGCACCTGTTTCACATCTTTTAAAGACGATAGTCTTTCTTGGGATACTTGAACGCAAAAATTTTGGTCTTTCTGTTAGTCTGTCCGTAACCCGATTCAGCTACTCGGCCATTGAAGTTGAACCACTTTCTGAACGCCCAGCCATCTTGAACTGGTGTTTGCCTTCATACTTGTGAACATATTCGATCAAAAAGCAAATACTACGCATACCTTAGGTGCAACATTAATATGTTAGTGTCAGGTCGTGTGTTCTTTCATTAGAAAATACATAGGTACGCAATTATAAAGACCCTAGTGTTTTATCAATGCCAGCCAGATGCAGCCAATTCAACGTAGAGTAGGCGCTGTCTGAGGCAAGGCAAAACATAGTAGTACGGCCGGCACAAGACTATCGTCTTTCGACGACATTTGCAGCGAAGCACGTAGATACGCGGCCAATTTTAATGCGAATGCATTCCATAGTCGGGCTGTCAGGCATCCGGCGTTGTCCGGCGTTGTCCGGCGTTGTCCAGCGTTGTCCAGCGTTGTCCGCGGAGGAGGAGGAGGAGGATAGGTTGAGGAGGTAAGCGCCGGCAGGTGTTAGATGTGAAGTATCTTCTGGCGAAGCTTATTCCGGTGGTGGTGGTGTGCGGCGTGACCACCCTTACTGCGCATGCGCAAACCCTTAAAAAAATTAAAAACCTCCTCTCTCCCTCTCTCTCCTCTAGGCATCCCTCCCCGCGGCACCCACACCCTCACTGCGCATGCGCCTCCCCTCCTCTCTCCCCCTGCTACGCTCCCCCCTCTCTCCTCTAGGCATCCCTGCCCGCGGCGTCCACACTCCCATTGCGCATGCGCGTCCCACCTCTCTCTCCTCTCCTACGCTCCCCCCCCTCTCTTCTCTAGGCATCTCTGCCCGCAGCGTCCACACTCCCACTGCGCATGCGCGCCCCCTCTCTCTCCTCTCCTACGCTCCCCCCCTCTCTCGCCTCGCGACGCCGACACAGGCAGCGTCTGCTAGCGAGTTTCTTGGTTGAAAAAACCGACTGCTCGCGCTGCACAACCGTTCACTGGCCACCCCGTATATATGGCAATGGATCTTGACCTCCAAGGTGGTGCCGGTGGGAGATTTCTCCTGTGCGTTGTTGAACAATAAAAATTCGCAGCGTGCGCGTTAACTAAAAGCCGACTGCGAGTCTCTGTGTCCAGTCGGAGTCTTCTGTCTCTCATTGCACATTAGCAGCGATTGGCATGTTCCAGTAGGAAACACCGCTCCATCGCTGCGTGCTTTACGCATCCCCAGTTTTCTCTCCTGCGCAACGCTGCGATGAGCGCCAGCGTCAACGCCGCCGCCGGTGTAAATGTTAGTGCCCGCTGCTTCACATCTACACATGGTTCCCTTTTGCGGAAGATGGTGTAATTTTTTTATCTCTCCGCTCTCACTCCCTCTCCCATAGCAACAGCTGCGGGTGCGCGCGCTTATCCTCGCCCCTAGCAACCGGAGCAGGTGGTGCGGGCGGAGTAGCGGAGAGTGAGTGGAGAGGAGGAGCGCGCTTTGGTGTGTGAGGGCGCTCGCATCGCGGAAGCTCGGCGGAGCTCCCGCGTGTGTGGAGAGTGTAGCAGAGGGTAGGTGCAGTGCTTCGCCGCTCCTTCTCTCGCCGTTCGCTCTCTCTCCTCTCTGCGCCCCCACACTCCCCGTCCGCTCGCTCGCACGTATATATAAATGGAGTGAAGCGCGCGCGAAATGCATTCGCATTTCCTCTCGATTCCCTTCGGGGAGGTGGGGGCATTTTTTAGGGAACAAAACAACTTTTTTTTTTGTTGATTTCCTCAGAACTTATATTTCTTGTATTTTTCCGTGCGCGAACACTCATAACTTTTTTGCTAATAAACATTTTTTCAGTAAAACTTGGCACACTTCCTTATCACGTTAGTAGGCGTGCAATTAACCTCGATAAGCAAAATCCCGCCACAAGATTTAATATGGCTGCTTGTTATACGATGATGCCCCTAGTGCTAGTGCATACTTTTCTGGTTATACAGGGTGTCCCAGCTATCTTTAACCAAGGGTTAAAAAATTGAATTATTCTAAGCAGGCGAGTGAAGTCAGTTGAATATTGCTTACAGCCATCTTGCGCACTACAGGCAATTTTAGATGTGAAGCATCTTGTGGCGAAGCTTAATCCGGTGGTGGTGGTGGTGTACCGGCGTGACCACCCTTACTGCGCATGCGCAAACCCTTTCAAAAAAATAAAAATAAAAAACCTCCTCTCCCCCTCTCTCTCCTCTAGGCATCCCTCCCCGCGGCACCCACACCCTCACTGCGCATGCGCCTCCCCTCCTCTCTCCCCTCTTGCGCTCCCCCCTCTCTCCTCTAGGCATCCCTGCCCGCGGCGTCCACACTCCCACTGCGCATGCGCGTCTCCCCTCTCTCTCCTCTCCTACGCTCCCCCTCTCTCCTATAGGCATACCTGCCCGCGGCGTCCACACTCCCACTGCGCATGCGCGTCCCCCCTCTCTCTCCACTCCTACGCTCCCCCCTCTCTCGCCTCGCGACGCCGACATAGGCAGCGTCTGCTAGCGAGTTTCTTGGTTGAAAAAACCGACTGCTCGCGCTGCACAACCGTTCACTGGCCACCCCGTATATATGGCAATGGATCTTGACCTCCAAGGTGGTGCCGGTGGGAGATTTCTCCTGTGCGTTGTTGAACAATAAAAATTCGCAGCGTGCGCGTTAACTAAAAGCGGAGTGCGGGTCTCTGTGTCCAGTCGGAGTATTCTGTCTCTCATTGCCCATTAGCAGCGATTGGCATGTTCCAGTAGGAAACACTGCTCCATCACTGCCTGCTTTGCGCCTCCCCAGTTTTCTCTCCTGCCCAACGCTGCGATGAGCGCCAGCGTCAACGCCGCCGCCAGTGTAAGCGTTGGCGCCCGCTGCTTCACATCTACACATGGTTCCCTTTAGCGGGAGATGGTGTAATTTTTTTTGTTTCGTAATTAACTAATTTGTTAATTATGATTAATTTACTAACTTGATAAATATTGACTTTACGCAAGAAATGATAGTTGCAAAGTACGAGAGCGTCTTCAGAAATCCCCATTGCATTATTTGCGATAAAGAACGTTTTACGCGTACCATTTTTTCCGTGCTGCAAAGAAAGCCCGCGAAATACAAAAAATACCACGTGACTAGCGCATTCGCGCGCCGCGACCGTGCTGCTCTCAGCCGTAGTTTGAGCGAACAAAATCAGCTGCGACCACGACCCGCCGGCTGCGTTGCAGCGGTAGGCCGATAAGTTGGCGGTGGTTTCTTGGCCCGTTGCCAGCCAGTTGGCGCGCGTGACTTTGCAAGTTGTAGAGAGCGCGGGCGAAGAAACCACCGTAAACTTAACGGGCTACTGCTGCAAAGCAGCCACGGGTCGTGGTCGCAGCTGATTTTGTTCGCTCAAACCACGGATGAGAGCAGCACGGTCGCGGCGCGCGGATGCGCTAGTCACGTGGTACTTTTTTTGTATTTCGCGGGCTTTCTTTGCAGCACGGAAAAAATGGTACGCGTAAAACTTTCTTTATCGCAAATAATGCAATGGGGGGGTTTCTGAAGACGCTCTCGTACTTTGCAACTCTCATTTCTTGCGTAAAGTCAATATTTATAAATTTAGTAAATTAATCATAATTAACAAATTAGTTAATTACAAAAGAAAAAAATTCCCTGAAGTGCGCAAGGTGGCTGTAAGCAATATTCAACTGATTTCACTCGCCTGCCTCAAATATAGTATTTTTTAACCCTTGGCTAAAAATAGCTGGGACACCCGGTATAATCACTATGTTTTTAATGCTCATCAGACTTAATTTGTTTTAGTTCATTGCACAGGCCAAAGCTCTTTTCTCATGTCTGTACGAAAAATAAATCATTTTTAATGAATGGAACTTGGGTCAGGAGTGTTGGCGTAAGGCCCACTTTTAATGACATTTTTAATTATAAAAAATTAACAAAAAATAGGACTTGCTTTATAATGCTCACATCTGCCTAAAATTTATATTGTAGGCTAATATTTATATTGCAGGATAATATTGTAGGCTTTATATTGTATGCTAATAATCTCTAGTGATTATCGCTTTTAAAAAAAAATTTTCCGACACTTGGCCTCATACTTTAGTAAAGCCTGACCAACCAACCAAGTATTATGGCGTCGTGGGCTCTTCGCACCTGTGCTTGCAGTAGGCCATTCTTGTATAGTGGGTATGCACTTGACGTCATCCGCGAGGAGCACTAGCGGCGGGGTCGCCATTTTGATGGTCCGCGCACTCGCCGCACGCACGAAAAACTTGCTGCACGCGCTGTGTCTGAGATCCGTACGGTGATTTGGACGACTAGACAACTCCGGAACACCTCTTGCACGCCAAGGCACGTACAGCACGGACGGCGTGTACGAACAGACCTCCAAAATGGCGCGGCGATGGTGTTGCCGCCTTGCGGATCAAGGCTCAGTGCGCACAGACGTTTGTTTCCCTTGAGGCAGCGTGTCCACCGTGGAGTGAAGCCAGCCTGGCAATTAAGAAGCTTGCGATGCGCACGGGGCGCGATTACGCTATCGCGTTCTACTCTTGAAGGCAAAGGAAGCGTACTCCAAGTTTTTTGGGGGGCGAAGCATCTTAGGGCACGTTGCATCGTGCCTATGGTGAACTATACCGTGCCTTAGGGTCTAGGCTTGTCCGTTGTCCGTGCTCACGGTGACGATGACGATGAGGCTGATGATGATGCAAGGTACCAACTATACGCCATGACGATGACGCTGATGACGATGAAGAATAAGCGCGTTCCAGACCACACATTCTCTTTCTGCCTTCACGCCCGGCGGACCCTACCCCGCGGGGCCCGGAGCCCACTGACCGCATGGGAGGAATGGCAGACCCTGCTGCGCTCGACGGACCCGGCCAAGCAGAAGATCGCCACTGACCGGGCCGCCCACGTCATGGAACTGCACGACCTAATGAACGCATAGCGCAGTGGGGTCGTGCGGGGACCCTGGGACGTGCGTGCCCGAATCCCTTGGTCGAATAAAGTTTCACCTCCTCCTCCTCCCCAGGTTCGAACCCCGTTCCATCCTGAACATTTTAGATGCGAAGCATCTTATGCTCGGGGCTCTGTCCGTCCCTCCCGTGTCCCGCGCCCCGCGTCCCCCCGTCCCGCGTCCCGCGTCCGGCCACTGTCATGAAGTAGGGAAGCACCCATTATGCGAACCAGAACCCTGTAGTAATATGAAGGCCGTCAACCGTAACACAGTCATCAGAGTCATGGCCGAGAGCACAGAGAGGCTGCTTAGCAATGGCTAGGCAGGTGGTGTCTGTCGCCCAGGTTGACCCCATTCCTTTTGTCATGGCCGAGAGCACAGAGAGGCTGCTTAGCAATGGCTAAGCAGGTGGTGTCTGTCGCCCAGGTTGACCTTATTCCTTAATCTTGCTTGCATGTGTTTGGAGGGGGCTTAGTCCGTCCCTCCCTTCCCGCGTCCCACACCACCACAGCGCATGCGCGTCCCCCTCCTACTTTCTCTCCTCTAGGAATCGTCTACTCTACGGAGCGGTCCCACATACCCCCTCAGCGCATGCGCGTCCCCTCCCGCTGTGCTCTCCTACGCTCACCCCCTTCCTATACTCTAGGAACCATCTACTCTACGGAGCGGCGCATGCGCATCCTCTCTCCTCTAGGAATCATCTACTCTACGGAGCGGCTCACGCGTCCTACACCCCCAACGCATGCACGTCCCCTCTCTCTCCTCTCCTACGGTCGCCCCCGTCCTTTCCTCTAGGATTCCTCTACGGAGCGGCGCGAACGACAGGTGGTGTGACAGCTGCTTACTCCGCCGGGGGCGTCACGGTAGTTCCGCGGTATGAAAATGACGGAGCGCGCGCGCCTCATTCTCTCTCCTGCGCAGCGCCGCGATGAGCGCCCGGACCACTGCCGTGAAATGAGAGCGGCGACGTTCCTCCCTCTCAAGCTAATTATCTCCCCGCTGCTTCGCATCCACACATGGTTCCC
Organism: Rhipicephalus appendiculatus; assembly: GCA_030522465.1. Taxonomy (NCBI): domain Eukaryota; kingdom Metazoa; phylum Arthropoda; class Arachnida; order Ixodida; family Ixodidae; genus Rhipicephalus; species Rhipicephalus appendiculatus. The sequence continues at coordinate 109,408 of JALIZH010032912.1, read as the reverse complement.
TTTAGCGGGAGATGGGGGATTTTTTAGATGCGAAGCATCTTATGCTCGGGGCTATGTCCGTCCGGCGTCCCCCGTCCCGCGTCCCGCGTCCGGCCACTTTCATGAAGTAGGGAAGCACCCATTATGCGAACCAGAACACTGTAATATGAAGGCCGTCAACCCTATCACAGTCATCAGAGTCATGGCCGAGAGCACAGACAGGCTGCTTAGCAATCGCTAGGCAGGTGGAGTCTGTGGCCCAGGTTGACCCCGTTCCTTGAGTCATGGCCGAGAGCACAGAGGCTGCTTAGCAATGGCTAGGCAGGCGGTGTCTGTCGCCCAGGTTGACCCCATTCCTTAATCTTGCTTGCATGTGTTTTGGAGGGGGGCTTAGTTCTTTCCGCGTCCCACACCACCACAGCGCATGCACGCGTCCCCTCCCCCTCTCTCTCCTACGCTCACCCTCTTTCTCTCCTCTAGGAATCTTCCACTCTACGGAGCGGCCCCCGCGTCCCACAGCACGTCCCTCTCCCTACGCTCACCCCCTTCCTCTACTCTACTCTAATCATCTACTCTACGGAGCGGCTCCGGCGTCCGACATCCCCACAGCACATGTGCGTCCTCTCCCCCCTCTCTCCTCTAGGAATCCTCTACTCTACGGAGCGGCTCCGGCGTCCGACATCCCCACAGCACATGCGCCCCCTCTCTCCTCTAGGAATCATCTACTCTACGGAGCTGCTCTCGCGTCCCACACCTCCACAGCGAATGCACGTCCCCTCTCTCTCCTCTCCTACGATCCCCCCCGTCCTTTCCTCAAGGAATCCTCTACGCAGCGGCGGGCACGACAGGTGGTGTGACAGCTGCATACTCCGCTGGGGGGCCCCACGGTAGTTCCGCGGTATGAAAATGACGGAGCGCGCGCGCCTCATTCTCTCTCCTGTGCAGCGCCGCGATGAGCGCCCGGACCGCTGCCGTGAAATGAGAGCGGCGACGTTCCTCCCGCTCAAGCTAATTATCTCCCCGCTGCTTCGCATCCACACATGGTTCCCTTTAGCGGGAGATGGGGAATTTTTTTCTTAAAGCTTCTTTTTCTTATTTCGTGCGATAGCGGTTACGGACACCGGCGGCGGCGGCGGACAACTACGGCACCCTTGTTGTGATCTCATAACAGCTTTCGCTGTAAAAACTATGAGAGTGATCAATAATGCGTTATGCAGATGAAACGTCTATTACAAAGAGGTGATGGCATAAAATCCGCAGGAAGTACTGGTGTTCGAGAAGGTACTTAATTAAAGTCTAAAAGTGAGGACTTGTCACTGGAGCTTAAAGGAGTACTGACACGAATTTTAAGAATTTTCGGATTGTTGCTCTAAATGAAAGTACTGGTGTCGAGAAACCTATAAAAAGTGTCGTAGTGCATGGGAATGCATTGGATATATTTTTAATACCGCTACCATAAAACAGCAATTTCGGTTTCGGTATCGAGGGGTGGCTTCTCAGTGACGTATCAAAGCAGCCCGACGTCACGGGAAGAGCAACTGGCGACGTACTAACGGAAAATCTGTCATCTGCTCGTGGTGCACGTAAACAACGATGAGTGAATTGTCGTCCAGGGATCCTGAGAGTGATTTCTGCGATTTAGGCTGCATGACGGACGCAGAGCTCGCGAACTCAGAGCTGACTTGACTCGTCGGGATAATGTCCATTGCAGTGGAGCTGGCTTGCAGATTCTCAGCGACGAAAACTTTAAAATCAAAATAAAATATTTTATACGTGTTGTCTAACTCCGCTGTGCGGAGAGCGTTGGCAACGCATACCAAGGAAACGAAAAATGTCCCTTTTGCGATGTTCCAAAATCGTGTCAGTACTCCTTTAAGCTTTCTAAGCGAGGCTGCACTACGGGTGACCAGGCCAGATTACTTGTAACTTGTTTACATCATCTAAAAACTTTAGGACCGTTTTAAAATAAAAAACCAGCTCATTGCTAAGAAAAAAATTTACACCATCTTCCCAAAGGGAACCCTGATGGGATGCGAAGCAGCAGCGTTGCGCACGGGTGGCGTCACGGGTTGAACGGCGCTAACGCGGGTGCTGCGGGCGCTGGAAGATCCGTTTGAAGCGATGGCTGGCGTAGGTCTTGTCGTTGCGCGTCAGGCGGCAGCTGCGGGCGCTGCGGCGAGCGCGCGGCAGGCGAGGGAGAGAGTGACGTCAGCGCGCACTGCGAGGGGGGAGCGTGACGTCAACGCGCAGCTGCGGCGTGACCTACTTGGCACCGCTCCAACACCTGCAACGAGGGGAGCGCGTTGTAGCGCGTTCGTACGGACGCACGGAGGGACAGCGTTACACAGGCTAGTCAAAGAGCTGCTTCGCATCTAAAAAAATGCTACGGATGAGATATCTGCAAGCGTGGTCTGCTGCCCGTCGTGGCGATCGCGCGCGCAAGCACAGTACTTGCCACTGCGGCCGCCACGTGAATCACGTTGAAAAAAAATCTTCCCCATCTCCCGCTAAAAGGAACCATGTGTCGATGCGAAGCAGCGGGGGCTTGAGCGGGAGAAACGTCGCCGCTGCCGATTCGCGGCAGCGGCCCGGGCGCTCATCGCGGCGCTGTACAGGAGAGAGAATGAGGCGCGCGCGCTCCGTCATTTTCATACCGCGGAACTACCGTGGTGCCCACAGAGAGTATGCAGCTGTCACACCACCTGTCGTGCGCGCCGCTCCGTAGAGGATTCCTGGAGGAAAGGACGGGGGGGAGCGTAGGAGAGGAGAGGGAGGGGCTGGGTACGTGCATGCGCTGTGGGGGTATGGGACGCGGGAGCCGCTACGTAGAGTAGAGGATTTCTAGAGGAGAGAGGGGGAGAGGACGCGCATGCGTTGTGGGGATGTGGGACGCCGGAGCCGCTCCGTAGAGTAGAGGATTCCTAGAGGAGAGAGGGGGGAGAGGACGCGCATGCGCTGTGGGTATGTGGGACGCCGGAGCCGCTCCGTAGAGTATTCCAAGAGTAGAGGAAGGGGGTGAGCGTACGAGAGCATAGGGGAGGGGACGCGAATGCGCTGTGGGGGGTGCGGGACGCGGGGGGCCGCTTCAGAGTAGATGATTCCCAGAGGAGATAAAGGGGCTGAGCGTAGGAGAGAGGGGGGGGAGGGGACGCGCATGCGTTGTGGTGGTGTGGGAAGGAGGGACGGATTAATCCCCCTCCAAACACATGCAAGCACATAAGGAATGGGGTCAACCTGGGCGACAGACACCACCTGCCTAGCCATTGCTGAACAGCCTCTCTGTGCTCTCGGCCATGACTCAAGGAATGGGGTCAACCTGGGCGACAGACACCACCTGCCTAGCCATTACTAAGCAGCCTCTCTGTGCTCTCGGCATGACTCAAGGAATGGGGTCAACCTGGGCGACAGACACACCACCTGCCTAGCAGGGGCGGCGCTAGCAGGGGGCACGGGGGGGCTGGAGCCCCCCAAAATTTTTCGCCTGCCCCCCCTATGCCCCCCCAAAAGCAAACGCAGTAAAAAAACAACGCATGAGTTACACGCCTTCCTGCCCCCCTGGAGGACCTCACTTGTCGTGGGTGACCCCCCCCAGTAAAAAAGTCCTGGCGCCGCCCCTGCTGCCTAGCCATTGCTAAGCAGCCTCTGGGCTCTCGGCCATGACTCTGATGACTGCGCTAGGGTTGACGGCCTTCATATTACTACAGTGTTCTGGTTCGCATAATGGGTGCTTCCCTACTTCATGAAAGTGGCCGGACGCGGGACGCGGGACGGGGGTCGCGGGAGGGACAGACATAGCCCCGAGCATAAGATGCTTCGCATCTAAAAAATCACAGCATATCCACAGAGTGCTGAGTCGCCCATGTTTGTTCATCGAGGGCGGAGCTCCGCAGAGCCTCACGCAGCCTCGACGAGAGGTTCGTGGTGTTAGTGAACAAACATGGGCGACCCAGCACGCTCGTGAGGCGGCGTCGAGGCAAGCCCTTGACGTCCCCTCATGGGAGGCCTAGGCCCGGCCGCCTAAACTTGCTGGTTATTTTTTTTTATAATAAAGTTCATTCCTCCTCCTCCTCCACAGAGTGAATGATGATGAGTGGGCGAAGCTCCTGAGGTTCATCGGTAAACCGTGAATCTTCCGTGAATTTTCGTCCAGTAATCAAAGACGTGACAAACACTGCGTGTATATATACAAGAAATTTTATTTATTCGTAAATGGTAGCTAGACGTGGCTTCCGGTCCCCCCTTCATTATAAGGGCTTTATGGTCGGTGAAGTGGAGGGATAGGGGTTCTTATATGGCTCCGTAGAGGATTCCTAGAGGGGAGAGAGGGGGTGAGCGTAGGAGAGGAGAGAGAGGAGGGAGAGGACGCGCATGCGCTGTGGGGATGTGGAACGCGGACGCCGCTCCGTAGAGTATTCCTAGAGAAGAGAAAGGGGGTGAGCGTAGGAGAGGAGAGAGAGGGGACGCGCGCGCCGCTCCGTACAGTAGAGGATTCCTAGAGGAGAGAAAGGGGGTGAGCGTAGGAGAGGAGAGAGAGGGGACGCGCGCGCCGCTCCGTACAGTAGAGGATTCCTAGAGGAGAGAAAGGGGGTGAGCGTTGGAGAGGAGAGAGAGGTGGAGGGGACGCGCATGCTCCTCTGGAGGGGTGTGGGAAGCGGGCGCCGCTCCGTACAGTAGAGGATTATTAGAGGAGGGAAAGGGGGGTGAGCGTTGGAGAGGAGAGAGAGGTGGAGGGGACGCGCATGCTCTGGAGGGGTGTAGGACGCGGGCGCCGCTCCGTACAGTAGAGGATTGCTAGAGGAGAAAAAAAGGGGGGATGTGCGTTGGAGAGAAGAGAGAGGGGGAAGGGGACGCGCATGCGCTGTGGAGTTGTGGGACGCTGGAAGAAGGGATGGACAAGCCTACGCCTTAAGGAGCTTCGCCCCTAAAAATGCTGGATGAAGAGGAATGGGTTCACGATATGCGAGACGAAAGTACTTTTTACGCTGACTTTCTATTTCGGGGCACTGGATGAGGACATGGAGTACTGTAAGGGTGTCGCCACACTCGTCACATGTCGGGGGATCACTTCCATTAATGAGATAAGAGTGCGTTCCATAGGTGTGTCCTATCATTAACCTGCAAGGAAGTACTTCCTTATATCTAGCTGCTTTCTCAAATATCGAGTTCCTTATTTTTGGTTTGATTGTGTGTAGCTTATTTGATACTTGACTGTCCCACTGTCTTTGCCAACATTTCCGCAGCTCAAGACGCAAGAAAGGCTTCAGGTCTGTGGGAGGGACAGCTATTATTGCGATAGCAATTATATGGACACTCTCGGCTGATTTTTGCCGTCATGTCCCGTATATGTATACAGGGTGTTTCAAGAAATGTGTCCACTATTTTTAAAAAATCAGCAAAATGCGATATTTGCTCGCTGTCTTCATAAATGCTTTTTCTGTAGCGGTAGGCATCTTAAGATGGTTGAAGACATGATTTAGGATAGCAATTAAGAAAGTTAAATTAATTAACTTTTTAATTAGCGGAGTTAGGTGGTTAAGTCCAATGGGAGAATTGAAGTCCTTCATGCGAAGAGCTCCCATTTCAGCTTTGAGATTTTGAAAAAAGCGGCCTCGATTAATTATTGTTGCGCAATGAATTTCCGGCAAATTCAGCGCCCAAACCGAAACCCAAGCACCGATGAGCGCAACAAGCAGACGACTAGAATGACGTCACTGTTCAAGACAACGGTTACAGAGGTGCAGTGCGAACGGGGTTAACGAACGGGGAAGTTCGTTAACGTATGTGCGCCATGCGTGCTACTACGCAAGCGCAGCCCACGCACTCACACCAAGAAGTCAATTGATGGTTCATATAATGACGTTCACTCATTGTGGACGTCTCAGACGAATGTGGCAGTTGCGCTCTTCCGCGCTTCGGTTTGGCCGCTGAATTTGCCTGAACTTCATTACGCCACAATAATTATTAGAGGCCGCTTTTTCGAGATGTCAAAGCTGAAATGGGTTCTTCGCATGAAGGACTTCAATTCTCCCATTGGACTTAACCACCTAACTCCGCTAATTAAAAAAGTTAATTAATTTAACTTTCTTAATTACTGTCCCAAATCATTTCTTCAACCATCTTAAGATGCCTGCCGCTACAGAACAAGCAACTGTGAAGACAGCGAGCAAATACCGCATTTTCCTGATTTTTTAAAAAATAGTGGACACATTTCTTGAAACACCCTGTATATATATATATATATATATATATATATATATATATATATATATATATATATATATATATATATATATATATAAAGTAAAAGCCACGAAGAAAAATACCCGCGGGTAACAGTGCGGGAGCGGGTGCGACAAACGCCGCTGAAGCGGACATCAAACGAGCCGGCCCATCTCCGTCGCTCCGAGGCGTATGCCATAAGATCCCCCCCGCCTGTTCGACGAGCCGGGGAATGCTCAAGGAGAGGAAACGCCCCACGCGTCTTTAACAAGCGCGGAAAGAAAAAGAAGCGATGGGGGGGGGGGGGGGGGGGATTTAGAAGCGTCCGTGTAAAATTCTATGCATGAGTACTTGGCCTGCGGCTCAAGGAAGTGTGAACGCATGCGAGTTTCAGGTGCTCGTTTTGATATTTCTACAAAAGACAAGTCGCACTGGATAGTCTGCCAATCCCAAGGCCCAAGGCGGTGGAAGCCGGGTGGGGGGCCATTAAGACATTCTCTAGGGAGACCCATTTCCTCTGCGAGTTTCTTCAAACGGAGAGACAGCGGACGTCCAATAGCTGGCCTGTTGCGAAAAAGCATGGCAATGGATAAGTCCTCGATAATTGAGTTACATGGGTTACGTACATCCGATTTTACTTTAAATGCATACGAGAAGCTCAAGAATGTCCTCTGTAAATGTAGAGACCATTCATTAGATTCGACGTAAAGGCTTTGTACAGGACTAGTCCTGAAGGCGCCTGTAGCGAGACGGATACCCAAGTGTTGAACAGGATCTAATATTTTCAGTATACTAGGCGTAGCAGTTATATACTATAGCTCCGTAGTCAAGACGCGAGCGTACGAGGCTTTTGTACAAGCTCAAAAGGCATCTTCGGTCACTTCCCCAAGATGTGTGGGACAGGACCTTCAGGAGATTCATTGTTTTAAGGCACTTTGCTCTGAGATATTTCAAGTGTGATATAAAAGTTAATTTCGAGTCTAAAATGCGCCCCCAGGAATTTGTGTTTTTGGCTCACAGATAGCCTTTCTCCATGCAGATTTATTGCAGGGCTTTGTAGCACGCCCCTCTTGTTTGTGAAGAGGACACACGTATTTTTTTTAGGGTTTAATTTGAAGCCGTTCTCATCTGCCCACCTAGACAGTTTGTTTAAGCCAAGCTGTATTTGTCGCTCACAGATACTGAGATTACATTACTTGTAACCTATTTGGATGTCGTCCACATATACAGAATAAAACATTGTGCTTGGCATAACGCTATGGAGCGAGTTCATTTTCACAGTAAACAGAGTGCAACTGAGTACACCACCCTGTGGTACACCAGCCTCTTGTGTAAATGGACGAGATAGGGCATTACCGACTCTAACACGGAACGTGCGGTGAGACAGGTAACTATGAATTATGTTCAGCATGTTGCCTTGGAGTCCCATTTCTGCTAGATAACGGAGAATTCCAAAACGCCACGTTGTGTCATATGCTTTCTCCATGTCTAAAAACACCGATAAGAAGAACTGGCCATGCACAAAGGCATCACGAATAGTATAGTCTCGATGCGGACGAGGTGATCTGTTGTGGATCTACCTTCTCTGAAACCACATTGTAATGGGTCTAATAGATTATTTATTTCAAGAAAATGGAGCAGCCTCCGATTAATCATTTTCTCAAAGAGTTTGCACACACAACTTGTCAAAGCTATAGGTCTGTAACTACTGGCGGAGCACGGGTCTTTGCCCTCTTTAAAAATGGGGATAGTTATTGCTACTTTCCAGGCAGTCGGAATGCAGCCGGCAGAAAACATAGAATTGAAGAGTGACAGTAATGTTTTGTAGGTTTCAGGGTGTAAGTGTCTGATCATTTCATACACCTATTCGATCCTTTCCAGGGGCTGACTTATTGCAACATTTTAGTGCAGCCTGGAGTTCTGCCATGTTGAATGGGCGGTTATAAGGTTCATTGTTATTTCCTTTCCGATGGAGAGGCAACCGTTCTACTTGTCGCCGATACCTCAAGAATGTGTCTGAGTAGTGAGATGAGGTAGAAATGTATTCGAAATGTGCCCCTAGAGAATTGGCCTGATCCTCAAGAGTGTCGCCCAGCGTATCAACTAGTGGTAGAGGATGGGTTTCTCGACCTTTTATCCTGTTTACCCTGTTCCAGGCCTTTTTTTCGTCGGTATACGAATTGATGCTGGAGACATATATTTGCCAGCTTTCTCTTTTGGCACGCCGGCGCGTTCTACTACCTTCCGACTTTATGTTCTTGAAGCTGATCAAGTTTTCTGCCGTTGGTGAGTCGCGAAAGAGACTCCAAGCCTTATTTTGCCTTCTGCGAGCTTCTTTACATTCATCATTCCACCAAGGAACGCGTCGTTTTAAAGGTGAACCATTCGTTTCGGGGATGCAGATTGAGGCCTTATCAACGAGAAACGCCGTGAAATGTGAGACTGCATCATCAATGGGGAGTGCAGAGATGTCTTCCCAGCAGGCCCGTAGCCAGGAATTTTTTTCGGGGGGGGGGGGGGGGGCACTTGTTGAAAGTCTTCAAAAACACCCATTTTTATTATTTTTCCTCGGTAAAACACCCCCTTCCATCCGAATTTCGCCCCCCCCCCCCCCCTGGCTACGGGCCTGCTTCCCAGGTCATGTGTGTGCGTTCTTTATACCGCTCCCAGTCGGCTGACTCCACTCTCCAATGGGGTACGCGTGGAGAGTACTGATCATCTTTTCTTGATGTAATGATAATCGGAAAATGATCACTTCCATATGTGTTTTTAATGACGTTCCACTGCAGATATGGAACAAGTGTGCTAGATGCAATGCTTAAATCTATAGATGAGGTTGCATTGTTTGCCATACTATAGAAAGTAGGCTCCTTCGTATTCAGCAAACATGCACCAGTAGAAAATAGAAAGTTTTCTACTAAACGCCCTCTCGCATCACAACGGCTATCTCCCCACAGCGTGTTGTGTGCATTAAAATCTCCTACGACAATTTAAGGTTCGGGGAGTTCACACATAAAGCTTTCACATTCTGTTTTTTGAGAGAGCATAGTTCGGGGGGGATGTAGAGTGATGCAATAGTGACCAGCTTCTTAAAAAGTACTGCACGGATCGCGACTGCTTCTAGGGGAGTTTTAAGCAGCAAATGCTGGCCAGCGATTTCCTTATCTACGATTATTGCCACACCACCCGACGAGGTGAGGGCGTTATCGCGGTCTTTGCGGTAAATGGCATAGTGCCGGAGAAAGTTTGTGTGCGAAGAATTAAGGTGCGTTTCTTGGACGCACAGCACCCTTGGACTAAAGTTAAATAGGAGATCCTTAATGTCATCTAAGTTGTGGAATAAATCACTGACATTCCACTGCAGTATTTGGGTATCCATTTTGATGTGTTTTATACTGTGCGTCTAAGGAAGGTGAACTCACGAGTCCTTTTCAGGCCCCGTGATGCGGAGCTTTTCTTTCCTGCCGCGCTCGAGTGAGCTGCGACGATCCTTGGGCGTCTGAGACGCCGCAGTTTAGTAGTATCCATCACCTCTTGTGAGATGGTAGATAGAGCCTGCTCAACGGGCACGTTCCCGAGATCTTCAGGCCTAACTGCAGACGCAGTAGCCCTGGGTCCAACAGACATGGGAGTCTGCTGGCCCTCTTTGGCAAGGGACGGAACAGCACTTGCTGCTCCAACCGGGGGCGCTGATGGCGTGACTGCAGTCACACTACGTGTGACCATGGCAGACGCCGAAAGATGTGACGCTGCGCCCCGACGCGTCACATCGCTGTAGGAAGGAGAGGACTGGTTGTGCAGAGAAAAACGCTTACGCGCCTCTTGGAAAGACAGATTGAGTTTGACTTCTATGATTTGTTTTTCTTTTTTTCCATGTGGGACATGGTCGGGAGTAGGCGGGATGGTCTCCTTCACAATTGGCGCAGCGAGTTGCTGACTTGCAAGTGTCAGATAAGTGGTCGTTGGGACGCACACTTTGCGCAAGTAGCACGCCCTCTGCAGCCCGGTGAACCGTGTCCAAATCGTTGGCACTTGAAACATCGGCGGGGGGGTAGGTATGCAAGGTCGGACACGAAGCTTGCCGTAACCGGCTTCAAATGGACTCGGGTAAATCACTGTTTCCGAAAGTAATAACTGTGTTTGGTAGGGATTTGCTTGTCGTCACGCCTTATAATTATTATTTGAACATTCACAACATTTTCATCATGCCATCCTTCTAGTAATTCGCTTTCGCCGAGTTCAAGAAGGTCGTCTTCGGAAATGACACCAAGCACTCTGTTCATTGACCTGTGTGGGCCCACTGAAACCGGAATATCCCCGAAAGCCACAAGTTTCGAAAAGTTTGTCGTATTGGAGCTTGTCGCGAACTTCTAGAAGAAGGTCGCCGCTTCCCATCTTCGTTACCTTATAGCCTGGACCGATCGCTTCCGTGATAGACTTCGACACAAGGAATGGTGAAATAGTTCGAACTGTTTTCGTTTCGTGTTGACTGTGTATCATGATATACTTGGGAAATGACTGCTTTGGTTGGGCAAAGAAAAATGGTGCATCGGTGCGCCACCTTTTCAGGCGGCGATCAGGAAGTGTGGGAAAAGCGTTTGCCATACAGACATTCAATAATTCGGCAGCAATGGTGGCCACCCACCATCGAGCCCAACAAGGGGACGCTGCAATGTAGTAAACACATGCAGGCGCCAGCCCTGCATCGCCGCTATAACCTAATGTCCCGTTGTAATCATTACTGTAGAACGAAATATAACATCCCCTGACGAGATTAATCAAACGCCAATGTTGGGCCTTGCCGAATTATCGACAAAACACGTCCCGTTGTAATCACGAGAGCAGAACAAAATCTAAAATTCCATAATCAGATGACTGAATACCCAAGGGTGGCCCTTGCGTAATTATCGACACACGACGTACAGTTGTCATGAGAACAGAACGAAATCGAAGATCCCCTGAAGAGATTTATGAAGAACCAATGTTGGGCTATGCCTAACCATCAACCAAAACACGTACCGTTGTAACCATGACAGCAGAACGAGATCTAACATCCCATGATGAGATGAATCAATAGCCAATGTTGGGCCTATGCCTAATAATCGACACCATACCATTGCAATCATAACAGCAGAATGAGATCTAACATCCCATGATGAGATTAATCAATAACCAAGGTCGGCCCTTGCGTAATTATCCACACACGACGTACGGTTGTAATTATGACAGCCGAACGAAATCGAACATCCCCCTGATGAGATTAATGAAGAGCCAATGTTGGGCCATGCCTAATCATTGACACATGTGCTGTTGTAGTCATGAGAGCAGAACGAAATCTAACATCCCCTGATGAGATGAATCTAGAGCCAAGGTCGGTCCTTGACTAATTATCAGAAGATATACCGTTGAAATCGTGACAGACAAATCTAAAACTATCCAGCTCTCGTCCTGCGCTTTTTGGCTCAATGCCTTCCTCTGCCAGCACTGCATCAACATGCAGCACTGGTTGATTCAGCGCTGCATGGCTGATGCAGTTAGTTGATGCAGCGCTGCATGGTTGATTCTAGCTAGCCCAACTTTTCATTCTACTGAAATCTAACACAACATCCACTAGTAAATGAACTGCAGAGATTAGTTTTCGTCTGATCCATTGTGTAATCACCAGATGTCCCACTAATCGTGACAGCAGACAAATCTTAAAACCACATACCCTGATCAGACTAATCAAGCGACGAGGTCGGCCCTCGACTAATTATGGGCACAAGATGTCCCATTGTCATCGTGACAGATCTAAACCGTCCAGCACACATCCAGTGCTCTCTGGTTCTATGTCTTCAACTTGCAGCGCTGCAGCAACCACGTAAATCTTCCAACTAGCCAGACTTTCCATTCTAGCGAAATCTAAAACCACATCCCCTAGTAAATCAACTAAATGCATTGTCAAATCACTGTAATCATGACAGCCGACATGAATCTAAAACCGTACCCCAATGTAAAGATTAATCAACAGCCGATGTTGGCCTTCACTAATTACCAACACAAGCCCAACCATCTCAAACTGTTATCATTGCAAAAGTCTTAAATAGCAGCCAAGCCAGTAAACCTGTCTGATGAAGCTTCATTAAAAAGTCGAAATTTGACCAGCAAGCTTGACTGGCACTGAGCAATGAGCCCTTTACTAAAGAATACAAACCAACATATGTAAAAAAAAAGACCTGTATTGCATCCAGACTCTCATACAAATTCACTTCGAGAGAGGGGAAATAAACATGGTTGCACAGAAACATCAGCCAATCCTGTAATTATGCCAACAGATACAAACTTTTCTACTGCCATACTTTAAGCACACACTATTGAAATGAAAAGGAGAGCTAAATAAGGCTGAGGTTCACATGAAGAAAAGGACAGTCAGCAATTTTCTTCAAACGCCAAGCAGCCAGCCACAGATGCAAGCTCGCATGTCCATCTTGACAATGACAGTGCTGTATTACAGTTTGGTGGTAGCGGTGGTAGTAAAAGTGGCTGCGAGCACATTAACGTTTTCCTGGCTCCGCGGTCTTCCACATCAAAGCAAAAGATCACGTGTACACCTTGGCACACAACAGCTGTGAAAGCAAGCACATCATCTGGCATGAAACAACAAACCACGCTGCACTGCACTCCAATACAAAATACAATCTGGTAGTAAGTCTCAAACATAATTACATTATAGAGGCGAAAAACAAGATTGCAAGAACCAAGATGCAAAATAATCACGAGGGTTTCTCGGTACACAAATTATAACCAGCGCGATATTGAGCGCACAACGGACACAAATAGAAAGAACAGCGTTACAGCAATCTCTATGGTGGCTACTAAGATACCGTGGTTCAGCATTAGCAAACCAAGCGCTGAGGGAAAGCATTCTGCTGCTACAAATGGGAATACCAGTAACATCATAAAACGTCCACAATCTGACAATGTTAGCAAAGCTGACAACACTACTGTGGTGCAAGATTTAAGAAAGAAAATACCTGCAAATGCTAGATAAGAAGCCTACTTTTACGTGCAACGTTACTGCTACAATGCCCTGCATAGCGAAAAATCCCACCGACAAACGGACTGGTTAGGTAGTGAAACACACAGAAAAGAAAAAAAGGAAAACCCTTGGCATATCTGTCCTTTGTGGCAGGCCGAAAGAGCTCCTGGTAACTAAATAACAGTCATTTGCTGGCAGCTGCCAGGTAACAAAGAAGGTTGAAAAAAATCTTGCGCAAATATCCAGCCTGGTAGGTTTTGACACCAATCGCCTGCGATTGCAGCTCTGGCGAGCTGAAAGCAACAGCAGGGATAATGAATGGACAAGCAGCAGCAGCAAACTGTAGATGAGAGCCAAAGTAAAGAATAAACAAACTGCCACTAGAAAAATATGGATGCCATTGAGGCAAAAACAATGAAAATAGCAATAAAATGGAGACATTCGCAAAGAAGAGCTCTGCACAAGCAGTGAGCTGCATCTCACCCAAAAGCCCAAGAAGCGCTGGGGGCCAACAAAAACTCAAGCGAAAGGTTCAACAATTACAGGATCAAACTCTACCCTAAAAACCAAGAAAAGCACAAACAGGAGTTACCTAGTTTGCCATAAGCAAAGGATGTGCTGTGCCAAAACATCAAGTCGCGCAATTCAGCAGCAGCAGCAGCTGGTCAGCAAATTCTAGGGGATAGAAAACCACTAAAGAAAAGGTGCTTTGGTGAATGGACACCATCGAGGAAAATAAAAAAAAACCTGTTCAAAAAGACTACAGGCACCTCCTTTTTGTTTGCTGATATGCAAGACGAGAAGAGTGCCATCTCGGAGATCCACGTTTTACAGCATCTAGTAGTAAGACATGGAACCGAATCCCGAACATCTACAAGGGGGGGAAAAACAAAGTGCAACGAGAATGCCGACTGCACAAAGTAATGCATTTATGAAACTTTCCCTACATCAGCGAACGCCAAGGAACGCCATGTAGAAGGAAAGCAGAAAAAGGCAAACAAGAAGTGCCATGTCCAGAAACCGAAAGGACATTCAATCTGTTCTTGAAATCGGTCATTCGTCAGTCCTGAAGTCTGTAATTAATCAGTTCTGAAGTTGGCCGTTCGTCAGTTCTGAAGTCGGTCATTTGTCATGTCAAAGTTTTTTTTTTTTTCTAGATAGCCACTGCGGGTTGCCAACGTTCCAGTTATCTTTGCCAAAACTGAAGTTTCCATAGGTCGAGCAACCGTACGAAAACCCTTTGAGCAAAGCAGGGCCTTGGAATTGCAAAAAGCTCGCTTGCACGTGCGGGAAGTGAAAAAAAAATATAAAAGCAAGATCGGTTGCCAGAACTTGAGATGTGGCAAAGCCATGGCGTTTGATATGCATTATGCATCAAGTTGGAAAAACGCTTCGCAGCAGAGTTGCCACCATTAATGCATTCGCCTAAAATGATCTTTGCAAGGAAATAAAAGGTCTTCCTCAAGCCATGGCATTAGAGGGGAGGGGACGCAGTGCTGAGCAAATGGGATGGTAAAACAAGGCAACTTGGTTGCTGTCTGTCAGGTTGGCTCGCTGCGCCATTGGCGCACTAGTATTTTCAGCGGATGCCAGCGCAGTTTGGTTGGAGACACTCGACAGAAGAGAACGACATTTTGGTGCTTGAATTGCTACCTTGAGGCAGCTACTTGCTCCATGCTGTGGTGGTCTCTCATGCATGTCTCACTGTCAGCCTTCTTCCGCGGTCTCTGTCACGGTAATGTTTAAAAACTCTTGGGTTCCCCGGGATAGGAGAGTAGCTCCCAGTTCCTGTAACGTACGAGTGAGGTAGCCGTCGTCAAAGAGCGCAGTCAAACGACGAGAACTCCTTTGGAAAAAGGACAGGAGAGCACGCTGTGCTTTCCAAAACCAGTGTATTCAAAAATGAACAAATGTTAAATAGGGCATCATCTGGAGACATCCTCGCAGAGAGAGAGAGAGCACAGTCTTGAAAGTTTCCGTAGCCTGTAATTCTGAGGGAGGGGCGTCGTCGGAATGAAACTGGTGCATGTTGGCGCAGAAAAAAAAAAGGACCGGCTTTCGACGTTGTTGTGGGAATGGCGTTTTGAACGCAACACTGTTTTTAGAAGCCCCCCACCCTCGCGAAAAGCCAGCAGAAGGCCATGAGCTGCTATTGTGTAAAAGTACACGTCAAAAGTTTTTCCAAATGCCTTTTTCAGAGAGCCTGCTGCTCAAAACGAGCAGGTGTCGCATTCATCTTCACTGTGGTGCTTAGCATATCAATTCAATTCTTGACTTCGCTGCAGCTACAAAAAAAAAAGAAACAAAACAAAAAACACCCATGTGCTGCCAAACTGTGCAAGGAGGCCAACACTTTTTTTTTTTCTTCTGGATACATCCCAAGCTGCAGGGAACGAGAGCTTTTCTTTTTCTTCCAGTGCTCGTGGCTCCCCTCGCAAATTTTATCGGTGTGTGACGGCAATGCAGTTGTGATGCCAGCTTCAACGGTAATCACTGCTTGCAAGAGGGAAAGGGGGTGGGAAACAACTGAACTTATTGGAGAAACTTGGCACAAAAACCAACCAATAACAAGTCTTGCTCGTGTTTTTTTTTTTTCTTTTTCCTTTGTGTCTTTCACAAGTTGTACACACAGACACGCCAGTGAAGGCCTCAACATTTCCTCGCAGATCATTTCGGAGCCATAACCCTTCCGAGGAGGTACAGCAGAGGTGTAAGAAATTGGCTGCTTGGCAATGCAGGCGTGCACGCGAAATCATCAGCATTCAACTATCCGAACAACTTGGTCACTTCTTTTTTTGCTTTGTTTATCTCTCTGACAGACGTTATGCCCTTCTTTTTTTTTTTTCTTTCTATCCAACAAGCAATGCCTCGCATCACATCAGGTCATCGAGCATCCAAAAAAAAAATAAAGGGTGTCGTGGCAAAAGGCACCACTTTGTCATGGGACACCCACCCACACATCACACACGCACGCACTCACACATGCACACGAAAAAAAAAAAAGTTTCTCCAACAAGTATCAAAAATAAAAGCTCTCGTTCATCGCGTAACATTTATACAATAAAAAATGGGAGGGGCGGAAACACAAAACACGACACGTGTTTCTAGCCTCCATCAAAACGCCCCTCTCTGCTCAGCAAGAGCGGCAGACTCGCAACACCGACTACAAAGTTCAGCCGGCTCTGCCGGCAAATACAGCTGCTGTTTTCGTCACGAGCGCCGCCCGCCGTGACCAAAAGTTGTACAAATTACTCGCGCATTTTTCTTTTTTTTTTACAAACATGTGTCCCGTGCCACACGAAGCTGCACATGTGTGAAAAAAAAAAAACGCACCATTTCTTTTTTTCAAGTCCAGGCAACCGAAAGAACAGTTGCCTTCACCCCCGCGCCCAAGGTGAGGAGGGGGAGGAAGGGTGCCCTCTACGTCTCGTTGCATTTAGGAGGCAGTTTCACACCCTCTAAAAACCACGAGGCTGTCCCCGTCGCAACCAGGGCCAGCAGCTTAAACCAATGTCACTCATATTACCTTCATCTAGAGCATGCGTGTGGTGCTCTCCAGAGTCGCAACAGCGAACGTCGTTCGCAAGTACCCCTAGCTCAGAAACTCTCTCAACAAGCACACGGCCATGCCCTGTGCTCTGCTCCTGGCTATCCAGAGCGTCGTCTGGAGCCGAGCACACAGCATCCCAGCGGGCCTTGCTCTAAACAAAACACCATCTGCATGCTCTTCAGAGATACAATCAGGAAGGCGCCCCGTACGGCAAGTTTGAGCACGAACCGTTGCACAAAAGCCCCCTCCGTGTCACCCAAAACGACAAAAGACTCTTGCCAAGAAGATGGCCGCAGCCTGGTTGCCTCGATGCCGCTGGCAAAGCATGAAATGATTGGCCGACGTCCCTTCCTCTTCGTACGCTGGTGTCAGTCTGGTGTAGAACAAGGCGTTGGAGGGTTCCCTTTCTCCTCCCCGCACCCATGCGTAGTATTATATACACAATGCACACACCTCCTCCACACACTCCCTCCCTCATTACTCTCCCCCGTGGAGGAGCACTCTCTCTCTTCCACACTTGCACCTTGTGTCGCTCAAACCCACTTTCTACAACATTTGTTTTTGTCCTAGAGAGAGAGAGAAGAAAAAAAATGTGACATGTTGATGAAGAACAAGATCAACAACATCATCAACTGCCCTGCTCCCTGCCACCTACTCCCTCGATAATTTTTTTTTTTTCTTGTGGCCAACACCCCCCAACACACCACTACAAGTAAGAAAGAAGAAGAAAGACTGAACATAAACGAGCTCATTTTTAGTCCCCCCTTACACCAACCCACGCATTCCATATTTACAATGCTGAAATTGACCATCTTTGGCGATGCCTGGGCCTCACTTCCAAACGATAATCGAGGGTCAGCTAAATCCAGACACCCCGAGAAATGCAAGCATGTGCACGCCTCCAAAACAAATTGGCATTATCGGTCACACCCTGGAGACACGACAAACCAAAACTTTGGCTCAGTTCCCAGCAGGCTCAGTTCCCAGAAGACTTGGCGCCCGAACTTGTGCAAAAGTAAAAGTACATAAAGTGTGCACATGGCTTTCATTACACTGGCTTCATAATGTCAGCGTCTTCATGCCCAAACCGTCGTGTGTCAGATATTAAGTTTCAGTTACAGGTCTCTCAAAAAGCAAAGAAGGAGGAGAAGAAGAGAGCTCAGGAATACTTTCAAAGAATGACGTCCCTGTAAGGTATAACCACATTAACAGAGAAAGTGGAATTTCGCACACACATCAAACTTAAAAGTTTTTTCAAAGCTCTACCTTAGCCCCAATAAGCAGTAGTATTTTGAGCGTGCCCCACAGGAATCCTTAGGAATACCCTAGGAACAGCAGCACTTAACAAAAAATGGTTATTTTTGAAACGCCCCGTTCAATATTTTCACTGCAGCGGTGCGAGGGAGTGTGGCCACAAGAAAAACAACACTGCGGGAGAGACGGCCACCCAATCAGCTCGAACAGGTGCCTCAGTTGCTCGTTGTGGGCGAGCCGGCAGGCTGCTGCGGCTGCGAGGAAGAGGACGACGATGGCGGCGAAGGCTGCTGCTGTTGCTGCTGTTGCCTATTGCTGTTGTTGCTGCCACCCCTGCGTGGTCCCATCCGTGGGTGCATGGGATAGGGACCCTGGCCACCGACCATCTGGTTGCGGTTCACCAAGGCCCGGATCTGGCGCTGGGCAGCCTGTAAGGCAATGCACAAGGACGCACGCGATCTAGTCAACGAAACAGCAGGACATATTCAAGAAAAAAGAAGTTACAGTAAAAGCTCGGTAATTCGGATTTCACGGGATCGGAAAAATTTCATGTTTGACTTAACCAAATTACGAATTATCGAAAGTATCAACAAAGCAATACACAAATGTCTATCTCATCAATACACTTTCATTTTGTTGATAACGTAAATCCTGTACTTTGCATAAGAACAGTGCAGATGCCGCAATTTTCGCCACTTGCGACTTTGTTCACAAGGTGGCGACGGCTCAAGAACCGAAACGTGCTAACTTGAAACGTTGTTACCATAAGGTATGCGCTGTTGACAACGGCAATGCAGATTGTGCCGCCTTGGTTCGGCTGTCCGCATTGCTGTCTTCGCACCTTTGCGCCGCGCATTTGCGGCGCACATTCTTCGGAGAAGCGTGATACCTGCTACACACTTCTAAGGCGTTATGTGCACTTTGTTGATACTGTGTCTGACGACAATGAAGAATTGTGCCCAAGGATTTTGTAATGGGTTGGAGCATTTAACGACCAACTCGTGACGCAATTCGCATTGTATGACGCTTGGTTGTGACTTTACTGTTCTAAAGCGCTTTATTACGCATGTTAGCGCGATTCCTTACCCGACATGAAGCCTGCATAGGGTCAGTTTGCAACGGAGTTTCAAGCACTGGCGTAGCTCAGAGGTAGAATACTGGGCTGCCACGCAGAAGGCCAGAGTTCAAATCCACGCGATAATGGTAACAGACACCGGCGGCAGACAACTACGGCGTCAGAATTGGCCCTTGTTGTGATCTCATAACAGCCTTCACTGTAAAAGGGCCCTCTCGTGTACATGTGAAGCGCTAAATGGCAGACTGCCGCTGAAAAGCGACGGTGGCTTCTCCGCGGTGCCTAATTTCGCCCCTCTGCGCTGCTTTTGCTCAACTGTCTCCTTCGCCTTTTCTCTGAAACTGGATCGTCCTCTCCGTGTCTTTTCCGAATTGCTCGATCGCCGCTCTCTGTCCACCACACACCGACCCGAAGGCAGGCGGCGACGCTGGCCGTCAAAATCTTCAAACAGCTTTAAGGGGAGACGTGGGTCTTAAAACGATCAAAAATGGCCAAAAAAATATTTTTTGCAAAACATATTTTCGGAGCTTTTGTACTTCTGAGCACCTACTCTCAAATTACTAACTCTAAACTCGGTCGGGAAACGCCATAAAATGGACCTTCAAGGTATCCAAAAAAAAAAAAAAGAAGAAGGGGTGTCGTGGCAAAAGGCACCACTTTGTCATGGGACACCCACCCACACATCACACACGCACGCAAAGTGGTGCCCCGGCAGCAGTAAAATGCCCCCCAAAAGAATGAAGTTTGATCGAACTTCCCACGCGCGCCATGAGCGTTGCAGCAGGCCGAGCGCCGCCTTCTTGAGCTAGCCCATCCTTTGCGCGTAATTTGCGCCATCTCAAAATGGCGCTGCTCAAGCAGAATGGCCACCGTTGCGGGTTTTCTGAAGGTCGTTTCCGGGTTGCTAATTGGCTGTCACGCGGCGCCCTTTTCAAGTGCGCCGTTCCACGTCTCCCATTCGCTGGCGTGACCGACGTGGCATTTTTTTTTTTCTTTGTGTTGCGTTCAATGCCGCGGCCACCGTGGCTGTTTGATCGTGTAAGTCTGTTTTTGCACCGTGTTTCTGCTTTGCGCCGGTAGCTTTTCCACGCAATCGAGATGCCCAGAGACTCTCGTTTGAAACCTTCCGGCCAACGAGCTTTTGGAAGCCGTAAAAAGCGGGCTTGGAACAAGAAGGCGCAGGCTACAAGTGCACCGTCGGGACCAGTGTTTGGAGTCGGCACCTTTAGGAGTCGGCACGCTATGGTCAGACATACGTATGCTAGCGATTTACACACAAACGTGTAGAAGGAACTGTAGAGCGCGTGCGCAAAACAATCGTGCGAAGCAGAGGATCGTAGAGCGCATCTCTCGCTCCGCTAAGTCGATTGAGCGAAGGTGCGTCCACTCAGGTTTCGCCGTGGTTTTACATCCAAGCTAACCGCGTCTCGGCAAAACGCGCTCGCCAGAAACGCGAAATCTATGCAGTTTCCTGCACTGTCTCGGGATGCTACATCTGCGTGTGGCTGAGCGTAAGCAACGCCCAGCTCATAGCGACCTATTACACAGGGCAGCATGCTGCCCAACATCCAGGCAGTTCTTTCCAAAGACTGAAAAGGCATGAGGAGCCAGTCGCTTGAGCTCATACCCCATGGTCATTTCAGGACCACCCAACCACTTAGCATGGTGGGGCTCAGATCATGCTTTCCACATAAAAAAAAAAATTTTTAGAAATGATTTCTTGGACGAAATAAGACACCTTTTGTTTTGCTTAGCAGGCAAACAGATAGGGAACATGCAAATAAAATTTATTGTAGAAGATTCCTTTTAGAAATTTCTGCAGTGAGTGTCAAAACTTGAAATGCGATTTTCTCAGCTTCACATTTTTTGCCAACCTGAATAGCCTTACGGAATTTCTCATTATGTTTATGTGAGGAAATTTTAATGAATTTTATACCGTTGAACTCGTAAGGAATCAAGCTGTGGAGCTATGCTATTTTTTTTATGGCTAAGTTGAACATATCAAATTTTGTAAACAATATTGTTAGCTAATTGCATTTCAGAATTGTAGAGCATCAACTAGGCTTGTGCGAATATTCGAACGCTTCGAATATTCGAACGAATAGTGCAGTATTCGAATTCGCTTCGATTCGAATTTAAATCGTGGAAAATTTCGAAGTATTCGAAACGAACGAATAGATCCACATGTAACCCCCTGTAAAGGTAGTTTCACTGCAGTGGAGAGGTGCTAAGCCGCGAAAGCACCTTTCCAGGTGTATATAAGTCCGCATGTAATCCCCTGTAAAGGTGGTTTCACTGCAGTAGAGGGGTGCTAAGCCGTGAAAACACGTATCAAGGGGAAATTCACACTGCCACGAAGCCCCACTTCACGGTTAAACGAAGAGATTACCCTCACATCGATTCATTTTTTAAGTTTAAAAGCTTGTTATACCGGCTTATATGCTCTAGGTATAGTAAATTTTCAAACGTTACATATTTTACAGGTTATCACTAGCATTCTACCGAAAGTCAAATCCTGCTACTATTCAAAGTTTTTTCCACTTCCCTTGAAGCAGTGGCCTATTGAATAGGCTATAGCACCCCCCACCTTTATATTTTTAAATTTTTTTTTATTGGTGCGTCTACTCTCCTCTTCGCTTTCCTTTTCCATCTTTCTTTTCCCCTTCCCCCTCCCCTTAGTGCAGGGTTGAAGACCGGATGCTACACTTCTGGTTAACCTCCCTGCCTTTCTCTCTTTTTATTCTCTCTCTCTTGAAGCAAAAAAAATGGCATTTGCACAGACCTTGTCACAATTTTTTTTTAATATTGTGCAGGTCATCACAAATATGTCCATTTTTCTTTATAATATGTGATATATACTATTCGAATTCGATTCGAAATTATTCGACCAAAATAACTATTCACTTCGAATTCGCTTCGAGCCTAAAATTCACTATTCGCACAAGCCTAGCATCAACACAATTTAAAATTTTTATATGATGATGTATGTCAGTAACAATATAAAAGCATAGCTCCACATGGCAGATCTTTGGCTACAGCTGCATCTTAAACGGAGCCAAGAAATATTCAGGGAAAGTGTCTTAATGACCCTAAGAAATGACCTAATTAGACTTCACTTATGTTCTCATAATCTGATAACTAATTGAGGTACATTAAAACTAATTAGTTTTTTGAAAACAGGAGGAAGAAACACATATACACACCTAATTTCATTATGATATCTCTAATAATAAAAATACTCATTTTAAGACCAGTGTCTCCCCTTAAAAAAAAATGTCTTGTGTAGCACGTGGCACAATTTCGCTGAGCATTGCAAATCCTTCATCCGTAGCATGGTACACAGATGCACACTCATTCCACATACTTTTGTTCAGACCCCATGACTGCAACAACAGCCAGGAAAACACTGCGGAGCTAACAATGCGGCACCAAGAATGGAGGCTGTCGCTCCTCCAGTTCGCCGCGGTTCGGTACGGGACCTATGGAAGCACATATGCCGTCACTCCACAACACGCTGCGACACGCAACCATAGCAACGCCGCCATTGTGCACTTTTCTCCCGGAGCATGTTCGTTTTTGGGTTGCTCTGCCCATCGTGCGGCGCACTTCCAGTCGGCGTTTGTTTTCCTCTGGCTTGGCAACTCTACCTGCCATCGGGTCGTCTGAACCTGCCTGGACAAATTTGTTCTGAAAGGTATCTGGCAAGTTTCTGGCTATCAGACGCCAAAAGAGAGGATGCACATTCACTGCCACCTTTGTGAGGACTCGACGGACCGCAATGCGGGCGCTTGTGGACTTCACCTTCAGTTACCATTACGCCTGCACTCATCTTACAAAGCCCTACTCGCCGTGCAAGATGGTGAGACTTACGAGTGGCGGCGAACATACCGCCGCATGTCTCAAGTTAAGACCGAACGCAAACTGATCAGTGCGCGAGTTCAACATCGTACGCGACAACCCCGAGCAGCTGTTGCTTCCGGGAATGCTGATTACTTTCGGGCGATTGTGCATATCGTGTTGTACCGCAATTGTGACGTGCACTGAACAGAGTTCAGCTTGTTAAGACGTTAGCGGGGCGGCAGTTTTCTTCACAATTGGGGAGAGTTGTGACCTGGCATACGTACGTGCTCGTATCCCAAATGCGTGTGATCGAGAATATCACTTCCGCTCTTCGGCAAACCTAGCCCCATATTTCCTAGCGGCAATGCAGAAAGAACAGACGCTCATGCGGCGCAAAGTTTCGTTTGCTGCCACGGCAGTAGTGTTTCTTTACGTTTACGCTGGTTTTCCCAGCGTTCGATTTTGCAATATTCGGGTTGTTTCGGGATTTCAACAAACGTGACGACAGCTAGTTCCGGTCTTGTCAGGTCTTGTCAGGCCCGGAACTAGCTGGCTGACCTCTGGCTTCCAGCGAGATGCCAGAAGTTTGAAAATCAAAGAGTCTCTCTGTAATAAGTGTTTTTTGCCCTTGTACCTCATATGGGCTTGTCAGCCTCAATTTTTACTGGATTCGGATTGTACGTTTATTTTCAGTGTTCTTCGAAAACGTATCAACGAGGTTCTACTGTCTTGTGGCGCTTCGCGCTGGGCACGCTCCAAGAATCGTCCGAATTTTATCCTGTGGCCAAATGTGACCGAATTATTGACAGTTTGATGCTATTAAAGAACGCATATGCTGACCGGGACCAGAGAACCCATGCAAACTATCCAAGTTTCCGAATTAACGGGGGTCGAATTAACGAGTTATTACTGTATATGCTTGTCAAGACCACAGGACAAGTCTAAATTACAATATTATAAAAAAAAATCAGTTTCACCGCAAGGGTGAAGCAATGAATGCGATAGCAACAAATTGTAATGTGATACAAAGTGAGGCTGGCAGCTAACTCTTTAGGATCCGATCGCACGCAACTCTACAAAACGCTGGTTTAAGAGAATAAGGCCGCTCCAGGGACACTCTTCGCACATTCTCTTCGCACTGAGAGCGCAGCATGTAGAAGTGTACACAAGCCGCCCGCTGACAGCTGCCGAGATAGCGAGATAAGATGCGTGCCAGCGACGACCGCGCTCGTAAAATCAAAGGTAGCCGTGGCTGCTCGAGCACCCCCCCCTCCCCCCTCGCATCTTTTCACGCTCATTAAAGACAGGCAGGGCGTTCCCTCTCTGCTTGAGCATTCGACGGCCGGTCTAACAAGCGGGGGGGATCTTATCGCATGCACCTCGGAGATGGGCTGGCTCGTTTGATTTCCACTTGTCGCGTTCGTTGTCCCCGCTCGCGCGCTATTACCCGCAGATAGAACGTACGATGCGCTGGGGGATCTTATCAATTTGGACTTCATACGTGACATGGCAGCAACGGCTACGGTAAAAACCCATCGAGTCTGCCCATATAATTGCTATCTCAATAAAATTCACAAGCTTTCACTGTATGCACAGGTATGGTAGGTTGTACCATCAGCTTCACCACTATCTCCTTTGCTCGTTTCTGACAAAGCAGGTGAGAAAAATGCTCACATGGGTGCTGAAGAAGTCGCCCAGAATATGCACTGGCGTCTCCTCAGTGTTGGCGTTCTGGCTCTCTTCGGGCAGCTTGATGAGTGCACGGGTCAGCCGCTGAAGCTCTCGGACCTGCCACACACAACACAATTGCAATGAACGAGTCCCTAATCAATCAAAATCTTCACTTCACTGCTGCAATAAGGATATGTTATGTTTAGAGGTGTGCGAATATTAAAAATTTCGAATATTTTTCGAATAGTGTTTGCTATTCGATTCGATTCGCACTGGAATTTTACTATTCGAACTCCCGGAAGACAAATGCAGTCAACGTCCGATTGGCAGTGGCCCCTTCAGATTTTCAATATGCTTCACCCGATTACACACGGATAGCGGCAAAGCTGCCTTTCAGGCTCTGCTACGGTCGCAAATGTATTGAACTCAAGAAATCGCTGGTTCCAACATGGAGATGATAGATGCGGAAGAGGCCCTCAATTAATGCTGCTTTGGACCTGAAATTAGGGCAGGAAGTGCGAAAAATCAGATGCGGAAGATTTTTAGCATACAAAATTTCAGATGTTCTTATATACTGACGTCTACAAGACAAATTTGCAACTCCGGACTAGAAGGGAGCACACCCTTGTCCGCCACATCAGTTGCGTTTCCACAGAAGTTGAAAGAGGAGGCAAGGCTGAGGAAATAGCATCTTTGCCTTTCACATCTAAAGTGTTGGTAACACTTCGGTTGCACCAAATCATGTACATAAACACAATTTGGCCTCTGCATTGCCTCATTCTTGATAAATTCTTGATAAGACAACTATGAAACACCACCCCACCAGCGCTTCATCAACCTTGCCAAAAGAAACACTTTCCTGTTGTTAGTATCTCATAAGCACATGCTTAGGAATACCCTCCAGCTTCTGCAATTTCGCTTCGAAGTATTCGAAAGATATTCTAGAAATATTCAGGAAATATTCGAAAAATATTCTATTCGATTTGCACTTACACTTCAATATTCGAATACGCATTGCACCATAAATTTTTCTATTCTCACAGCTCTAGTTATGTTTACATGACAGAAAGGCCAAAAAGTTAAGTTAATGAAGCTGTGTCATAAAGCTGCAACACACTGCGATTGAAGATACCTTTAGAATGCCATAATTAAACATTGTCATGTGGAAAAATGAACTGCTTAACACGCTCATAATGTGAGCACTCTAGCAACAAGTTTGAAACTGAAAAAAAAGAGCATCACACACTTATTCTTATGCAATGCGATGTTTACGCATTGCATTTTCTTTTAGATGCGAAGCATCTTATGGAAGAGTTCAATCCGGTGTGCGGCGTGACCACCCTTACTGCGCATGCACATACCCTCTCCACACACCTCCTCTCCTACGCTCCCCCCTCTCTCTCCCCGCGGCGTCCACACCCCCCACTCCTCTCTCGCGTACCCTCCCCTCTCTCTCCTCTCCTACGATCCCCCCCTATCTCGCGTCGCAACACCGACACAGGCAGCGTCTGCTAGCGAGTTTCTTGATTGAAAAAACGGACTGCTCGCGCTGAAGAACCATTCACTGGCCACCCCGTATATACAATAGAACCTCATTGATACGTTCCCGCTTAATACGATTTCGCAGCTCCTACGATCGCAATCGCGAAAATTAAATTAACCCGTTTCGGATCGTATGATTCCGATCATACGTTTTCCCGGATCGTACGTTTATTTTCGGCGTTTTTTTCGGAAACGTATCAACGAGGTTCTACTAGGCACTGGATCTTGACATGCAAGGTAGTGCCGGTGGGAGATTTCTCCTGTGCATTGTTGAATAATAAAAATTCGCAGCTTGCGCGTTAACTAAAAGCGGACTGCGGGTCTCTGTGTCCAATCGGAGTCTTCCGTCTCTCATTGACCATTAGCAGCAATTGCCATGTTCCAGTAGGAAACACCGGTCCATCACTGCGTGCTTTGCGCCTCCCCAGGTTACTCTCCTGCGCAACGCCGTGATGAGCGCCAGCCTCAACGCTGCCGCCAGTGTAAGCGTTGGCGTCCGCTGCTTCGCATGTACACATGGTTCCCTTTAGAGGGGGATGGCGTAATTTTTTTCGAAGCATCTAGACATTGTTTGCATTACATTCTTCACATTTTTTTGTATCTGTTTATAGAATGTGAAAGAACAACATATGCTGTATAAAGAAGGCAGTGAAATAAAGCAGGGTGAAAAAGAAACCACTCCTGTCACCTGAGTGTGCAGGAGATAAGGCATTTTGAAATGGAGCAAGAAAGTCATGCCCACATCATGCACACACTAAAACATTGCCGACTGCGGGGAATACAGCACAGATAACTCTGGATTGAACGGTAGCATGCAGTAACCGTGAAATACTACATAATTTAACAGGCGCTCATTAGCTTTGTGCTGCTTTAGAAACAGGAGCGCGTAGATTTTGAAGTCATCACTTGCTCGCCTATTCGAATTTCTCTGAGTATTCACCTCTTGAACAGCAAATTCGGGAAAATCCCAATATGCATTTCTCAAGTCGAAAGTGCTTCAAGTAAAGAAAATATTTGCTTCGTATTTAAACATTCACACAACACTACTGTAGAGTCCTCATGCAGAAGCAGAAGGAAGGTGGTAATTCAGTGAATAAGCGACACCTCTCAGTGTCACAATGGTAAACACGTCGCAAATACCAGAACTCGATACAGTCGAACCCGTTTATAACGAACTCGAAAGTGCCGCGAAAAGTGGTCGTTATATCAGTAGTTCGTTCTATATGGACTCACCCTTAAAAACGTGCACTTAGCGACCAAACCGTTTTCTTTTTCTGCATACTTTTCATGAAAAGTGCTAGCAACCCCGCCGGTGCCAAGTTAGGCCTTTTCCCGTGTTAAGCGACACCCGCTGCGTGCTCACGAGTGAATTAAACCACCAATGCAGTGAACTGACGCCGTTTCCCTAAAGCGCAGTACCGCCCATAGAGCCGATCATCCCTGGCTAGTTGCGTGCAGCGCGTCACCTACGATCGGCTCACACCGTTATCGCCGGGCCGTTTGCTGTATTCTGTATGCGCGCGTTTGTGCGTTCTTCGTGCACATTTCACTCCGGACCGTGCACGAGTGCAGCGAGTAGCCTGTTTGTTCAACACGACGAAGATGAGCATATTGCAAGCAACGCGCAAGCGGACTCGCACGACGCGGCGGCAGCAAACTTGCGAACGGCAGCATCGCGCGCTTGTACTGCCGTTACTCCGCACGGTTTACGCCACACGCGCAGCGGAGCAGATAGCTGCAGGTGACTATGATAAGGTTGTCGGCGATTAGTCATAATGGCACGTACGTTCATCAACAGCCGCCCCCGCGCCTTCGCTCATTTAACCGTGAAGGCATCGTCGCAATCGCACGGAAGTCGTAATCATTGATGGGCCGGTCTCCGCTGTTACCGCATAGACAGAACACCTTTTGCGGCACGTTGTGGTGTCGGCGAGCTGGCGGTCGTAGCGAACCTTTGTGCGTCGAAAAGTTATCGCTTTTTGCATTTATGGCTTCTTGCGCTCCAAGGAGTTTGGTTCATCGTGGGCCGTCGTAGATACAGCGAACGGTGTCAGAAAAGCTTGCGTGCGACAGCTGACCGCAAGGCTTCATGCTACCACCCATTTTTATTTTTCTCACTGCCATTCTGCCAGTGAAGAAACGCCTGGAAAGTGAGCGACCTCGCTCGCAACGTCCAAAATCTGCGTGCGGTGCTCACCACGGTCTATGACATCGTCGTCGCGAGTGAACTGTAGCGGGGCACGCGAGCGCACGCCTCTGTCGTGCTTTAGAATGCCTGTTCTAACTTTTTTTTTTTTGCTTCATATGCCCATTTTTTTACCGTGACCGTGTCGGAAGTGTTTGTTGTAAAAGTAGGAGGCCTTGAAAAATGTTCGCTATATGTGGACGCAGTTTCAATGGGTAGCATGGGAAAATCGTAAGTGCACCGAAAATATGGTCGTTATAACCGATAGATCGTTATATCTGGGATCGTTATAAGTGGGTTCGACTGTATCGTTATCGTATGTCATTTTCATTTACATGTCAAGGCAAAATCATGATTACCCAAGAGTACACTCGTAGAGAAACGTACAATGTGTACAAACACGTGCAAGGATATACACGTACAACGAAAAGAGTAGTATGAATACAAGAGTCACCGGTAACTTACCGTTTGTCCACCTTTGCCAATGATGCGGCCAACCTGGTTGGAAGGTACAAAAATCTCTACCCTCAAGGTACCATCCGGATTGCCCATGCAGCCTTCGTAGCAAACTTTGTTGAAGATCATGCTTTGTGCCTGCATCAAAAAAAGACAAAACATTGAAGAAAACAACCTGAAGCAGCCACAGCAGCAACGCACAGAGTATTTCACAGGAGAATTTGACGTCACGGCTCGCGCTCGCGTGCAGCCGTGACGTCAAATTCAATCTGCTCATCCACCAAAATTCAAGCTGACATTCCACCAAAAATGCAGCCAACTGTTCAAAAATATGTGAAATATAAACTGTTTATCGGAACAGTGGAGTCTTCTGAGTAGAATTTCGATGTTTTCATCAGTTTTTCCAATTTTTGTTCAGTATCCCTTTAAGGATTTTTCTTCAGGGGAGATGCTACTCGAAAAATGCAAGGTTTTCTAAAATTATTTTAGAAAACCTTGCACTTATCGCCTGCACTTATTTTTCGCGTCAAGTTTCGGCATTTCGCCGCGTGCCTTTGTTTCATCGGGCAGCTTTACCTGTGCGTTTGTTGCACGGCTGTTTTCTCGCCTTCGGATTGGTGGCTGTACTGGCTGTACGTTCACGATGAGCTCCGGAAGCAGCACGAAAGGAATGCGGCGACAGTGAAAAGTGTGACGCGAGTGACCTATGGGATGAAGTCGCCGATGATTCACCCGTGCAAGCTTCACAAACGTTTGAAAACTACGCACAGTGCGACGACGAAGTATGCACGTCGGCTTAGCTGGGGCGACCGATAAGATCCATATCATTTGTCGTCATAAGGAAACGGCGACGAGAGCGAAGACGACGTTTGCACAGCGCGCGCGAACAATCGGTATCTAACGCCGATGCTTCGAAGTGCGTAAGAAGGATGCGCACGCCTAAGAGTGCGTCTCGCAGCAGCCGAGCTGCACCCATCAGGCTAAGATCGCGCTGTTCCTCGAATAAATGTGCACTGGTTCCGTAATATTTCATGCGTTTGTTTTTTCGCGCTTATTAGAGTACAACGCGATCATGGATGCACAGGTAGGCGATTGACATTGCGTTTACGATTCTTGCGTTAATTTTTAATACTTTCACTACAACGACTTTTCAAAATAACGAATGATTTTTAGCAGTCCCTTGAGGTTCGTTGTATCGAGATTTCACTGTACTAGCCACTGCAGTTCACACAAAGTTTACCAAAGCGACGTACTATAACCACGATAACTA
This sequence comes from Rhipicephalus appendiculatus, assembly GCA_030522465.1. Classification (NCBI taxonomy): domain Eukaryota; kingdom Metazoa; phylum Arthropoda; class Arachnida; order Ixodida; family Ixodidae; genus Rhipicephalus; species Rhipicephalus appendiculatus. The sequence continues at coordinate 79,349 of JALIZH010032912.1, read as the reverse complement.
CGATTTCCAAGCTCTCATGAAGGAAGAAATTTTTACAAAGTGTTTTTCTCACATGACAGCTTTCAATTGTAGCTTCAAGATTACCTTTTCTCAAGATGCAATTTTTAGCGCATTTTTGAGCATGCCGATCTTTTTTTTTCTTTTTTTTTTTTTTTTTTACTTCTAAATGTTCAGATCTGTATGAAATTTTTCCCAATTTACCTAACATGATTGCAGTTATCTTCTTTAAAACAGATATCACTGATACAGTTACTATGAATTTCATTTGACTGGTTATCACGGTCTGAATATTTGAGGATTTCCCAGGTTCTAATTTTTGATTCCCTACACAGACATGCTGTAACTTGCCAAACAGGTAGTTCTAAATACATGGCACTTATGCTTAATGGCCACTATCAGAAAAGTACAAAACAAATGCATAACACAGTAACGATAAAGTTCCAATTACACTCGCACCTCCTTATGGTAAGACTGGATATAATAAAGTAAACGAAATTCCCCTTGAAAACGCCATCAAGGTGCATGCATTTGAAACCTCATTTTAACAGAGAATAATTGACCTGTTAATGAATATCCCTTTACTTTTGGTGTGACTGCATTTCACCCACAAGAACTGTTACCACCGCTAGTCAGAGGCTGTGCCGAAACGTTTTGAGAAAACTTGTGATTGTTTCAGACTGCTAAGATTACACACAGGACACAAACAACAGAGTTTATTCTAGAGTTAATGCGAGCACCAACAATAATGCAAGAAGGTTCGATAAGGGATGTATACAAGCTAACGCATTTCACAGACGAGCAGGTCACTGACAGCCAATGACTGATCATCGCTATCAGTGTAAATCATGTACTGCTTGTACTTTCACATTTTATCTCCTGGGCACAAGTTCGCTCCATAAGGATTTTTGTCTTTAACAGCCCAACTGGTGCCTTTGTCACTGTCATATGACAGACCACATGACAATACAGTCGACGTCCGATTTCTCGGACACCCGAAATACCGGACATGCCTGATTTCCCGGACTCATCTGCGGCACCGTCAAGTTCCCCATAGAGGCAATGTAGTAAAAAGTCCGAAATTTCGGACGCTTATAGCCTTCGCCGTCCGATTATCCTGACTTTTTACCGCTAACCGCTGACTTTAAGTCTCCATCAAAGCCGCCATTTCGTTTTTCTCGTATCCTCGGACCCCCCCATACTCGCACCATGGCTTTCGAGATAGCGCGCCGGCGTGCTATCTCGGAGGCCATGCTCGCACCGCTGGAACAGGTGTGGTCAGCCGCACCGCTCCGCGGCTACCGTACCCTCGAAACCGCATTTGCCACAATCTAGCACATGCCAATCCATTACCAGCCGTAGCTTAGCCAAACCTCACTGTGTTCATTCATGTATTGTTTGGTGTCACGAGTAAAAGAGAATGAAGAAGAAGAAGACGTCTGTTGAAAAGGAACGACGCACTTGACGAAAAGAAGGCATAGAAGAGGAAAAAGAAGAGTGGGGGGTGTTGGAAAGAGCGCGTGCTGGGCAGCGGCGGCAGAAGACGAAGAGCGGGCAGGGCGGACGTGTACGAAAAGCCTGGGAATTGGTTCTCCGGCCATGGCCTGGAGACGTCCTTGTTGACCACGTCGTTCCGGGCCTGACCTTGCAGCAGTCACTGTTCTGCACCCTGTGGCCACGGCCAACCACCTTCCAGGGTCCTTGGCTCGGCACGCTGGAGACCGCGTCAGGTGCCACGCTGGTCTGGCGCCACGCTGGTCTGGTGCCACGCTTCTGAAGATCCTCCGTCATCGCCATGGAGGCCAGCCGACAAGCCGCGTCGACACAGCACGACCGACGTCTGACGACACGTCGAGGGAATGGCCGCCGCGTCGCAGCTGACGGTCAGCACGTTTACGTTTTCGTTCTGGGGAACATTGCGTGTTGAATGAGTAGTGCTGACTATTTCTAGATGTATCATTCACTGTGTAAATAGGCGTACGTTAAGGGTTTGGATGTGTGTGGGATTTTCGATTTTCGTTGTTCAGATAAATTATTTGTGTGTTATAAAGGTGTCCTGCCTATCTCTAGACTGTGGAAATTCGTGACAATTGGCGAGCCTGCCAGGATTCCATTTCCTTCCCGCCACGAATTTTCCAGGCCTAGGGATGGACGTAGGCAATTTGTGAAGCGTGGCAAGGGATTTGGTTTTTCTAAGGAAGAAGCATTGAAGCTACTAGAAGAAGAAAAGAAACGCGCTGAAGCCGAACGCGATGCCGCACGTGCGGAGGCGCGAGAAAAAGAAATCTTGGAATTGAAGCTGCGATTAGCCCAAGCTACCGAATGTAGTCGGGACGCGCAGAGCGTAGCGTATGGGTCCTCGACTCGCAGTCGCCAAGAGCCAACAAAATATGCCCTAGAAAACTCATGGCACCGTTTGACGAGAGACGCGATGATTTGGACGCGTACCTACATCGTTTCGAGTGCATAGCCATGGGGCAGGGTTGGGACCGAAGTGAATGGGCAACGGCCCTCAGTCTTTGTTTAGTTGGAGAGGCATTAAGTGTTTTCGGCAGGATGACAGCCCCTGACTCGCTCGACTACGACAAAGTCAAAAAAGCCTTGCTACAAAGATTCCGTTTAACAGCGGAAGGTTTCCGCGAGTGGTTCCGCAACTGCAAGCCCGAAGACGCTGAGACAGGACGGCAGTTTGTGTGCCGTCTGTCTAATAATTTTGAAAGGTGGATGGAAATGGCTAATACCGCGAGGACTTACGAAGGAGTTAGAAACTGTATGGTCGGAGAACAATTCCTTGCGTGTTGTAGTCCACAGCTACGCGTGTTTTTGAAAGAGCGGAAGCTGGACTCTCTTGATGACGTAGCGGAACACGTCGACCAATACATGGAAGCACAGGGGCTTGGAAACATAGCACAAAATAAATATGAGGTAGCTGGTGCACGACCAGATGATTCAGCGTTTAAGCCTCAGAGAGCGGAACCGCAGCAGCAAGTGCAGAGGTGTTTTCTTTGCAACCGCCCAGGGCACCATGCTATCAACTGCCGTGTAGGGAACAACCACCCGCCCCCGAAGTAGTTTGTCAGTTATGCGATAAAAGGGGACACCGAGCGAATGAATGCAGGTCAGGTAGCATGGGCGTAACTGGATGCATTGTTGCCCCACTAGAAAATGGTAGAGAGAACGCCAGACGTCCTACTGGTGTCGTGGATGAAGGGCAACAATCTAACCAAAACAGCATGTCAAATATGAGGACAACAAAAGTTCTCTCGAAAGAATATTCTCTACCCATCGTTGATGGGGAAGTTGAAGGAAAAAGGGTTAAAGTCTTGAGGGATACCGGTACAAATATCGTTTTGGTAAGGAGAAGTCTAGTGAGCGACGAAAAGCTAACCGGAAGGTTCACATCTGTATGTCTGGTCGATAACACAGTAAGAAATCTCCCAGAGGCTCGTATCAGTTTCTAGCTCCTACTTCTCGGGGTGGATAATGCCAAATGTCTGGAAGACCCACCCAGTATGTGACGTTGTATTGGGTAATATGCCAGGGGTCAGAAATCCATATGATCCAGACATGAATTGTAAAAACAAGAAGGGTGCATCAGAGGTACCGACTAATAGCATGGTGGATGAAGTACTTGCTCGGAATTCGCTATTGCATGGCGAGTCTCACGATGACACGAAGGGACGAAGTCCAGAAGTATCTTCAGGCTGTAATAGTACGAGCTCCAACCGCGGGAAACGGGGATGGATTTGTCTTGAAGGTACCGGCTATTCAGGATCCTAGCATAACACGAAAGAAGTTTAGGGAACGGCAGGAAAATGATGAATCAATAAATGGTTGCTTTGAAAGGATTGGGGAAGTGACGAGGATACCAAGATGTAGAACTGTTTTTGAGTTCCTGCTATACAACGGGCTGCTGTACAGGAGATGTCGATGGTTAACTTCGAAAAGAGAAATGTATCAGCTTGTGGTACCCCAGGCTTTTAGATCAATTATACTGACTTGCGGACATGACACAGGTCATCAAGGGTGTGAAGAGAACTCTGAAACGAATCACTCAAGAATTCTTTTGGCCTGGAATCCAAACAGATGTGAAAAGATTTGTCCAGTCATGCAGCCTTTGTCGGCCATTTATACCAAACGGAAGAAGGGATCGTGCTCCATTAGGAAACAGTCCTTCAGTAGACGTTCCGTTTCGCGAAATGTCCAGGGACAATAGAGGACCAATTTCCCTTGGCAGTCGGTATAACTGTTAATGATAGCTAAGTAGCGAAGAAGACAAAGGGCTGAATGAGGAGAGGAAGGCTTTCTTTGCGAGATTACTTGTGGTACATAAATGATAACGAGGGAAGAGATAGCGTTGACACTGATGTGCTGACTAGGGGGTTGTTGAACGAACAATGTAGTTTGGTCTGTGTAGAGGCATTAACAAATCTTACATGTGTCTGTGAGTGGCGAAAGACGCTCTTGTGAAAGCGAGTTTAGGATGTGGTAGCGGTGTTATTGTGAACACTCAGTGAACTCAGAGGGACAGTTTGTGATGGTGAACTCAGTCAGCAGTTTTTTTTTTTCAAAAAAAAAAACTCTTCAAAACAAGGGGGGTGTGTCACGAGTAAAAGAGAATGAAGAAGAAGAAGACTTCTGTTGGAAAAGGAACGACGCACTTGACGAAAAGAAGGCATGGAAGAGGAAAAAGAAGAGTGGGGGGTGTTGGAAAGAGCGCGTGCTGGGCAGCGGCGGCAGAAGACGAAGAGCGGGCAGGGCGGACGTGTACGAAAAGCCTGGGAATTGGTTCTCCGGCCATGGCCTGGAGACGTCCTTGTTGACCACATCGTTCTGGGCCTGACCTTGCAGCCGTCACCGTTCTGCACCCTGTGGCCACGACCAACCACCTTCCTAGGGTCCTCGGCTCGGCACGCTGGAGACCGCGTCAGGTTCCACGCTGGTCTGGCGCCACGCTACTGAAGATCCGCCGTCATCGCCACGGAGGCCAGCCGACAAGCCGCGTCGACACAGCACGACCGACGTCTGACGACACGTCGAGGGAACGGCCGCCGCGTTGTAGCCGACGGTCAGGACGTTTACGTTTTCGTTCTGGGGAACATTGCGTGTTGAATGAGTAGTGCTGACTATTTCTAGATGTATCATTCATTGTGTCAATAGGCGTACGTTAAGGGTTTGGATGTGTGTGGGATTTTTGATTTTCGTTGTTCAGATAAATTATTTGTGTGTTATAAAGGTGTCCTGCCCATCTCTAGACCGTGGAAATTCGTGACATTTGGTAAGCTCTGCGGTAGATCGTGTGCTGCTGCGCTCTATCTTCAGTGTTCACGTTTCCCGATCTTCAGCATTAGCCGGTGACAGCGAGCATTCGCCGTTGACTGCTCCTTCGTCCGTGCCTTCGAAGCGCACAAATCCCCCTCGCAACGCAAGAGACTCCCCGGAACTGTTTTCGCCACGCGGGCTTCACACTCGACGCCAAGACGGCCGTCTCGCCCGGAGTGGACAGCGTGTGTGATGAACTTCCAACCGCGGATGTTGCCCTCGACGATCTGCGCGCTGCCGGTGTTTTGATTCCAGCCGGGGTAACCTTTGAGTGCTTCGCCGACGCTGACAAAGACCTCGAGCTCTGTGCGGAATTGACCGATGACGAAATCGTTCAAGTTACGGAGGATACCGTGAACGACGAGGCGACAAGCTCGGAATTAACGCGAGCACTGATGACACTATCATCGATGAGACAACATGACGTTAGCTGAAATTGAGGCAGACATCATCGCGGGCAAGTGGAACGCCATACAAAAGAAAATAAGCGACTTTATTGTGCCAAAGTGTTGACTAATGAGGTAGCGCCGGCTACGTCGGATTTTTTTTTTTTTTACATATAAACGGCTCTTTTTAGAGCCAACTAAACGATGCATTCGCTGAATTGCAATGGGAATCTAGTACTCCGGCCGTGGCCTTCTCCGTCAGAGAAAAATACCTATAAAAAAGCGCGTTTTCGCGTGAATTCGTTTTTCCGGACTGCCAGATTTTCTGGACGTTATCGCGGTCCTTTGAGGGTCCAGGAAATCGGACGTCGACTGTATAAGAAAATAATGTCATCTCCGAAACCGAAAAAAAAAAAAAAAAAAAAACGCACACTCACACAAACTGTATTTTCTTTGCATGGTGGTTCGAAACTCCTGAATCCTGACACCGCCGTATGTTGTATCTCACATGCAGCCATGTACAAGCAGCAGTGCACACTATTTACTTACACGACTGCCTTCTAGCATACTGTCGCAGTTAATGTCACCTACTAACATACTGTTGCCAGGCGCATGCATGACACTGAAAGGGCTTGTATAGTGCATGCACACATTGCTGCGCTGAATGCTCCTTACCCTCCACTGGCACTCGGGAGTTCCAACAATCGTGACCTTTCTCTCGTGAGCATCAGCAGGGTCATCCTTGTTTGGTTGAGCAACCTGAATGAAACAGACAGGAACATTATTAAAGGGAGAATAAATCACTACCATAGATCGGCCATCCATCACTGAGTTTCACCCACCTTGATGGAGGCACCTGAGAGCATGATCATGTCGCGGATGCTGCTTCCACCCGTGCCGATGATGGCCCCCCACGGCAGTGTTTGGGATGTACAGGCAGACCAGCTCCCTCTCCACCCCGCCATGGTTGGGCGACATGTAACCCCCCCCATGGGACCGTGTACGGCGCCTCCCATGTAACCCCCTCCAACAGCAGGCGGGTGCGGGTAGGGGCCACCTCCGCCTCCACCCCTGTAGTGGGGGCGGCCGTGCCGGAGGTCCATGCGGGGGGCGGTGGCGGCGGGTAGGCCGACATCATGGCCATCGGGTGCAGCCCGGGGAACATGAGGCTCTGTGGCGCCAATGCCGCCAAGTCGCTTTCGTACGACTGTCGCAGCTTGGCGCTCACCAACTGCTCCGCACGGCACACGCCTTCCGGCTTGCCCTTGATGGTGATGACACGCTCCAAGTGGAGGGCGCTGCCATCATGCAGGCTGTTCAGGTACAAAAGTGGGGGGAGGGAAGGGGGCATAGTTCAAAACCACTGGCATCACAGGCACTAAGTTACAGGGGGGGCTCTGCAACACTTTTCAGAGTTAAAATGGAATAGTCTCACTATTGGCTTATGATGCTTCACGAATCGCATGCCGCATAAATTTTCAGAATACAGTGCAGTCCACTTATAACGATACCACATATAACGATATATCGGTTATAACGATGGGTCTACTTAACAGTCTCATTTTACGCATTGGGGCTATGGGGAAAAAACCATATATAACGATATGTTATCCACCGAATATCGGATACAACGATGAAAAGTTTGCCGTCTGGACGGCATGTTCCGTTCAGAATAATCGTAACACTTACATTTATCAATGTGAATCAAGACGAAAAGTTAGCGTAGGCGAGTTCGTATCTCGCGCCATTGCAGCGCACCGCCGGCAGCGCGTCCCAGCCGTTCAAAAAGCCGAGGAGAGCATCGCGAGTTGGTGCGGCGCGCCACTAGATGGCGCCAGCTGTGTCACGTTTTGCGCCTCGCCGTCACCGCGCCGCGCGTCGGCCGCGGAGAGGCTGAAAGGGATAAAAAAAAAAAATGGCACCATAATGGCACCAACCTCTCCTATTTCACCATTTCAATAAAAAAAAAAAAAAAAAAGCGAAAAGCAAAGCGGCGCGCGCGGCTCCCCGCCTTCTACGAACGAAAGCGGGAAAGGGGAGAGAGAAAAAAAAAAGCAAGCGAAGCCTGGCGAAGCGGCGCGGCTGGCGCGGCGGCATTGGGGCGAGGCCTCGTTGGCATTCCGGCTGTACTTTCTTCCTCCCGTGCTTCCCCCCACCCGTCGGTCAGTCTATCGGGTCTATCGCGAGCAACGAGCAACGGCTTGAGCCCGATTTGACGGAGCTCTGGGAGCACGTCGCTACTGGTGACGCAGATAGCGGGTGTGTCGCGTCGGTTGAAGACTTCCTGATGGCAGACAGTGCTGCTTTGTTCTGCGATGAACACATCGACTAGGCAATCGTCGCGGATGTGTTGTCGTGACAGACGGAGGCGTTGTGCGACGGCAGCAGCAAAAAGTGATGAGGAGGTTGACAGCGCCTCTACGACCCTGTCGATGACCACGCAAAGTGCGCTGACGTCAATCGACACGCTGATTGACTTTACGGACACCAAGAGAATGCCGCCAGAGTTTTCGAAGCAGCTGGAAGCTATGCGCAGCGCGGTTGTGAAGCTCAAGCTTCCGCGGTAGCAACTGCAGATTTCAGACTTCTTCGGCGTGCCGAACCCCTGATGCGCTCTTCGGAGTAAGAAATAAAGTCTTGTTTTTGACATCCTACTATATACAATATTTATTCATTGGTGCAAATAGCGAATTCCAGCCCGGAACTACAAAAGGTACGTCCGGCGACGATTTTTTTTTTGCGGCAGTCCAGATATAACGATCACCGGTTATAACGATCATATTTTTTGGTTTTCTTGATATCGTTATAAGTGGACTGCACTGTACACCAAGTACGAGCGGAGTTACAGGAATTTGTCGCACGCTTCAAGCATTCTCATCTTGTACTTGCGAGCAAGTTGAAACCTACACAGGGAGGGGGGATGACAAGGGGGAAAGAAGATGCATCCCTTCGTCAACGCACGTCATGACCTTGAGCACTTTTTTTTTTTTCCTTTTCGAACACTCGGCTTAATTTCAGTGTGATTGTGAGCGCACACGCGGGTGGGCACATGGCGGCATCCTGTGGCGGCCATGGTAACTATGCAGGTCACGACGCTCAAATCAGCCAACCGCCATGGACGTGGGTACATGGCGCAGTAATTTGGGTGTATGGCATCATTTGTAGAGAGAAGAGGAAATTATTTCTAGCTGATTTTGAGAATTAAATGTCAATTCTAGGCCATGTACCGCGCTACAATTTTTGGCTGGCGCTTTCTTGGGAGCCTCGACTACTGATCGGCAGTGTCAGAAGTTCAAAAAGGGTTGCAGGGCCCCTTTTAAAAAGATCATTGTACCAAGTGATTACTGAAGACTACTGTGATATCCTAACTTCGAGTAGAATCTCGAGGGTACAATCTCAACTCATCTGACTCTGGTGATGATACAAAATTTAAAGACATTCTGCAAGGGTTGTGACATCCAGACTACATTATGATTCAGTGTTATATGAAATGCTATTGAATAGCCCTTGCAATTGATGGCTTGCTCGAGTCGAGAACCCACAGCAGTGGGCTTGTGCGAACAGTGAATTGTAGGTTCGAAGCGAATTCGAAGCGAATAGTGATTTTGGTCGAATAATTTCGAATCGAATTCGAATCGTATATATCGCATATTATCAAGAAAAATGGGCATATTTGTCGTGACCTAACTATCCTGCACGATATTTTTTAAAAATTGAAATAAAGCCTGTGCAAATGCCACTTTTTTGCTACAAAGAAAGTAGAAACAACTTTGAATGGTAACAGAATCTGACTTAAAGACCAACTCCGGCGATTTTTCGAGATCAATGGATCTCAATGAAATTCGCTGGGTACGTTCCTTTGCACATTTCCGTCATTTCTGCCAAATTTCAAGCTTGAGAGATGCGCTGATTGTTTGCAAATGAATTTTAAAGATTGTCTGCAAACGCCCATCCGGCTTCCCACAATTATTGGCAACATTGCGTATGTGACGTGTTGGTTTGCCGGTCGACGGAAGTGACGCAGCCGATGGGTTCGCTAACTTTGGCCGCTACAGCGTATATTTTGCTGGCCACAAGGCGACGGTGTTTGGCCGGCGCTTCGCTGGTTTGGCGCGCGATTTTCTGTTCTCTGTGGAGGAGCGTGTGATATTCCGCACCGGCGGGACCAGCATGCCTTGCATGACTTCCAGTTCGTAACAAACTACTACGTCATACGTAGACAGTGCACTCGGTTGGGTTTCGGTTTCGGTATTGCGCCTTTTAACTTATTAAAAATTATTTTCGAATTTGCTGAGCATTTCAGCTATCGGGCGCGTGACAAGAGTGTCTCAGGAACATAAAAGCATCATTACCCTGACACGGTCAAAAAATCGCCGGAGTTGGCCTTTAAGGTAGAATGCAAGCAATAACCTGTAAAATATGTTACGTTTTAAAATTTACTATACTTAGACCATATAAGCCGGTATAACAAGCTTTTAAACTTACAAAATGAATCGATGTGAGGGTAATATCTTCATTTAAGGGGGGGACGCGGCTTTCGTATCGCGAAAAATGGCCAAAAAATCGATTTTTTGAAAATCAAATTTTCAGTTTCTGGAACCCTTTTTCTATCTGATTCCAAAATATCTATTCCGAAAACCGTGCCGAAGTGCTTCGAAAAATTTGTTACGCCTTCCTAGGTGGCGGAAATTACTCTGGAAATCGCGAAAAAACGGCGATTTTCAAAAAATTATAGCTTCGCAATGGCGCGGCCGGGAGCCGTCGTCTTGGGCTCATCGGAAAGAGCATTTCTCCGTGTTCAAATTCCCCGCTTCAGCTCGCTCCTCCATTCAGAAAGAACCGCGCAAAAAGCAAATACTTGAGGGACGTTACGAGGCCTCCGATTGGCCGCGTCCGCCATGTTGCCCCAGCTCGCCTCGCCATTGGTCCGATTCTCGCTCCCGGAGATCATCGTCTGCTGGTTGTGCGTCGCGAGGACAGCGACGACACGGCTGTCAAAATCGCGCTACTTGGTGACGTGTTCACGGCTCGGCGATCACATAGAATATAATTACGCTTCAGTTAGGAGCTGCAAGCGGATGCGTGACCAGATTACGACGGTGCGCCGCGCTCGTAGACGGCGCGTCCGATGAGCGGAGTCGTCACTAGGCCTAGCTCCGCTGACGGCGAGACGAACGTCGAACTTTGCGGGCAAGAACAACGCGCTAGTGCACCCGTGGCAACGTGCTACTTCGCAAGCAACGAAGCTAATCGCTCACCGGCTCCTCGGGACCGCGAATGGGCATTTTACGCATCGGCAGCGGCACCCACAGTCAAGCTCGCCAGACCCCACGGCCAAGGATTGCTCGGAACAGCGGCTAGCAATTTCGCGCGTCGGCACTCGAAAATGCGATCCCAAGCACAGTGCGCGCCGATTTTTCGTCATCGTAGCCACGCATTTCGCGCATCGTCACCGAACGCCGCCGTCAAGCACATCACGCGCCGGCTCCACGGACCTCGGCCCGAGCACTTCGCGATCATAGAGTGCTGTCAATAGGCACTAGTGATGCGATTAAGACTTGTTTCGAGCCGTGCTTGGTATCGCCGCAAGCGTCTATGAATGTTCTGAAACAATGAGAGCCTCGTAGATTAGCGTTTCCGCAACCGGCCATATGATGCGTTTCACAGGCTAGAGTGGCAAAGGAACCTGTATGAAGGAGGAGGACGAATTTTGCCCGACTCGCGTTATTAAATAAACTGCTCAAAAATTCCTGTGCCACCAGTGTCTTGGCCATAACTGTTAGTTATTTGGAAAGAAGGCATAGGCTGTCCACGACCTACTATATGAGGCTGTCATGGTGTGAGCCATTTTCTGTCACAATAAAAGTATTCAATGATTATTTGTAATCAAGAAACAAGACTATTAATTACTCTAATGAGAGCTTGAACACAAGATGAGGTGTAATCATTTCAGTGTATGGCCTCATTAGATTGCAGTACAGCGCAGACCATTTATAACGTAACCGTTTACAGTGCAGGACCGGCTATAATGCGGTTTTTTCTGACTCCCATTTACCCTCCCATAGGACTCCATGTATACACATACCGCTTATTGTGCAGTCCCCCAAGATGAAAGACCGGTTATAATGCGGTTGCCGGCCACTCCTCCGAGAAGCGAGGGGACGAGCGCGGTTATAAGCGCAGGTGCGCCGGCCGGGGAGAGAGCGACGACAGCGTTACGGAGGAGGGGACGCGGAAAGAATGACCGAGGCGAGAGGGGGGGAGAAAGAAGGGGGTGGGGGGATTACGGGGAGGTGGGGGGTGCAGCTGCCCCTACGCGGGTGCGGGGTGTGAGGAGGGGGACTGGTTGGGTACGCGACCGGGAAGCCGTCGCCGCTTTTGCTTCAGCCGCCCGTCATGCGCGCCCCGCCACGAACAGGCGCCCGCGTCCACCGCTGTTTGCGTCGTCGTAGAGCGCAGATTTCGCACGTGCGGGTCGAATACCGCGCTAGTGACAATGCTTTAATTGAGACGCGATCGAGCTTTCGCCTTCGACGACCAACAGGCGGACTTACAAGCTTGGAAGACTTTTTTCAGGATAGTTGCGGCGGCTGTTCTCCTAACCGCGAACCGAAACTTCGTTGATCAGGACGTCTTGAGGGGCCAGTTGGTTCGTTCTATGCAGGAAAATAATTGCGCACTCACGAGCTAAACCGAGGGCAGTACACGCGTGCTTCTCTCGGTTTAGCTCGTGAGTGCGATCTCTTCTACGCCCGATATCCGCGTTTCTTGGGCAAGCGTCTCGCGACAGCATGCCACATTGCAACGCACGCGCTAGGCCTAACGAACGCTAGCTGCCTCGTCGGTGGTGGCCGCGGACTATCAAAGTTGCGGTTTGGTGCCGAGTCAACGGAACATTTCACACTTGTTGCATTTAGAAGGGCTGCCTTACATCTTCGACGAAAATGAGGGCCTGTGTGTGTAACACTCGTGTGGCGGTTCGTGGTCGCCACTGTTTCCGACATCGCGCACGCGCCCGGAAAACTGAAAGCGTGCGGAAACTTCAATTGCCGTTTGACGTGTAGTTTCTGTGCATTGTGGTATCGCGGCGAACTCCGCATAACTGAGGAGATCCGAAAAGTTAGTTGGCGTCTTTCCGTTACGGCGCCTTTTTTTTTTTTTTCCCGCGCGTTTGTTATGTCGGCACCGCAGGTCCGCGAACGCTAACCGTTCAACATTTTCAAACTTAAGCGGATGCAAACTTACGTCCCAGTCGCATGCCCCGATAGTCGGAATCGCGCGGCTGTCTCTTGGTCCTGTTTTGCACATGCGCAGCCTTTCAAAAATGTTGTTTTGGTTATAGTGCGGTACCGCTTATAGTGCGGATATTCGCGACTCCGGCGACTTACGTTATAAGCGGTCTATGCTGTATCTTTTTTGTATTATTTAACACACCACTCCTCCATACAGACAACTTAGTTTGAATTCCTTTGTAGATCTAAAAGGGAGGTTATGAAAAAAAAGAATGAAAGGTAACAAAGGCACACATGAGAGGCCATATGTCCAAGAAGTAAAATATCACAAGACAAAACCAAAGATCACAATTTTTAGGTGTTTTATAGAAGTAAAGAGAAGGTGAAACTTCAAACGCAGTTTTCTCAATACTGAAATACGAAAAAAAAAAGGCATCAAAAGCACACCAAAGCAAGCATCGAATGCCCAAGAGGCCCCGCATTGCAAAGGACACCAAGAACTATGCTCCTGATGCATTTTAGATTAGTGGAGGCAAGATGAAACTTCTCGAGCCGTTTTATCAAGTGTCTTTTTTTCATGCCTGCCGAGTTCTTGCAGCCAATTTCTTCGTAACCGTTTGGCCTATCTTGACTCTGTTTCTTTTGTCATGTTCCTTAGACCACAATGTATGTCGTGACATGCTTTCTTTCTTAGTTTGATTCTTTATAATTTTAAGTAGGCAAGGTGAAACTTCTTGAGCCGTTTTCTCAAAAGCGTCTTTTTGCATGCCTGCCGAGTTCTTGCAGCCATTTTCTTCGTAACCGTTTGACCTATCTTGACTCTGTTTCTTTTGTCATGTTCCTTAGACTACAATGTATGTCGTGACACGCTTTCTTTCTTAGTTTGATTCTTTATAATTTTATGATGTGACTAGTTGTTCATCCCTGGAGCGTGCCTAATGTGAAGGAAGCAAAAAGAATCGCAATGCAAAAATTTTGTGTTGCAAAAAAAATAAAGTGGGAATCTCGGGATACTCAGCATGCATTCAGCTGTGCAGCGAATATTCACCTAGCCTTCTAGTGCATTTTTTTAAACTTTCCAGGCTTTGCACGAAATGCTAAGGATTACAAAAAGGAAAAAATTAATTTAATAAAAAGTTCTAATGATATCTCTCTGAAATTTCTATGGAAGCATCAGGGAGACATGCTTAATATTTGTGCCAATTTTCATCAACATCCGTCAAGTTTTAAAAAAGTCGGTCTTCCAAAGCCACGTCCCCCCCTTAACTGTGAAGTGGGGCTTCACGGCAGTGCGGACTTCCCCTGGATACGTGTTTTCATGCCTTAGCACCACTTTACTGCAGCGAAACCACTTTCACAGGAGTTTACATGTGGACTAATATACCTTTGGATAGGTGCTTTCATGGCTTAGCACACCTCCACTGCAGTGAAACCACCTTTACAGGGGGGTTACATGCGGACTAATATGCATCTACAGTCGCCGACCGTTTATTCGGACGCCGATAATTCGGACATGCCCGTTTATTCGGACACCCTCGCGGCACGGCCACTCGTCCCATTGAAGTAATGTAAACTCACGACCGAAAATTCGGATGCCCCACGGCGCGCTGTTCGATATTTCGGACTCCGGCTGGCTGTCGAGAGAGGCGTCGAACTCCATGATCAGCTGTCCGCGATGTTTACACACGTGTTCACACTATCTTCGCTAGGTTGCCAGCACTGTAAGGTTGCACTGTGTGTGGCTGGAAATCCATGCCAGTGTAAAAGTGCAGAAATTACAAATGCCGATCTCGAAGGCTATGTGTTTTGGCGACTCGTAATGGGCGGTTTCGACTTCAGACAGCCAATCCATTGAATAGCTACCACAGCCAAACAGCAAGCCAAGCCAAGCCACGCTTGGAGTCTGCTTGGTGACGCTCAAAATGGCCGCGCGAAACGGACCAAGGAAGGACGGAATCACGAGTTCTGCAGCACGAACTAGCCTGATGTCATTCCCTTTTGGCATTTGAAAGTTTGCTTGTCAGTTGTTTTGTGGCTAGGCCTAATCTACTGAAATGGCTACGACAGCTACGAGGCCACTCATTCCATCCGCGCGGTCGGTACTAACGAAGAAACGCGGCAACCACAAGACACTGGGGATGGCGAAAAAGACCACGATTATTCGCCAATTCGAAGGCGGCCGACCTCAATACGATGTTATTTGGGAGCTTTCGCCGAGTTGGGCGATGATGAGATCGTCTGTCGGGTCCCCGAATCAGCGTAGGTGAACAGCGACTCCGATGAAGCGCAGGCCGTGGCAGCGCTACAACCTGCGGTTATGGCCAAACACTGGCTTAAATACAGCCCGACTCGGTCTTCTGTGATAGTGCTTGTGTGCAGACGTGCATTGACAAGCTTTTCCGGCCACTGGGCCAATAAAGGTGCTTTTTTTCTGGTGCATCCTTTTATTCGGACTCTCGATTATTCGGACTTTTCGGCGGTTCCCGCCGAGTCCGAATAAACGGTCGGCGACTGTATTCGTTCATTTCGAATACTTTGAAATTTTCAATAATTTAAATTCGGATCGAAGCGAATTCGAATACTGCAATAATCGTTCGAATATTCGCACAAGCCTACACAGCAGCCATGCGACCTCCTACCCCTAACTTTCAACAGCAGCCATGGGACCTCCTACCCCTAACTTTCAACATAGAGTCTCAGCTACCAAAGCAGTAGTGAGCATTGTGTGATCATCCCTGACAAATACTTTAGTCAAAATGTTAATTTTGGGAAAAACTGCAACTGTGCCACAACACTGACACCTTGCTATGTGGTACAGGGTCATTACCTGCTTCACGCCGACAATACCGCAGATGCAGACGCACATTTCCCGGCATTCCCTTTTCTAAGAGGAACGAGTATGCTGCTCACACTAATGATGACATTACATATGCGTACTGCAAGAACTGGACAATGACTTTGCTAACACAAACCTCATGGCTATGCAGAGTGGCACAAGAACTGGCACCGCACATAGTCTCCGGTCTCCAAAGTAAAACTGCACCTGTGCATTATCTAGTAGATGGCTTGATAACAAAGGGCAACGGTTTCCTTTGCCGTCGCTATATTACAAATGTGGTAGGAAATACACAACGTGCTGATGGCTTGTGCTCAGTCCGGTGCATTCTAATCATCGGCTAGTCTGACTCTTGTGATATCCCTGTGATAACTACCTCTCCTTGCTCATCGTAGGAAGCAAAGGTGGCTTTGCCACCTAAGTAACAGCAGGGTGCAAACGCTTTCACGATTCCCCACACACCCACCTGGACACTGTGATCTTGGTGTCAGTCTGCTCCATGATGCGTTTGATGGTGTTGCCGCTCTTGCCGATGATGCGCCCAATCAGGTTGTTGTGGGCCAGAATCTTCAGGGGAACATCACTGCACAAACAGAAGATGCACAATGAACGTTGGGAATGAAAGCTAGAATGAAACCCCTACAGGCTGACTAGATGATTGGCAAGGCCAAGTAAATATGCCCCCGTAGATATGCTGAGATGTACTGGTTAGCTCTATCAGCCAATGCCATGAAACCTGTCAGCACAGCAATAGAACTGAAAAAAGCACACATGCCATAAAGTCTCACTTTGATGTAAGGAAAGATGTACTACTGAGGAACTCATTTTTCCTGCACCCATGATTATACATTCAGATATGCTGAGCCAGTGCCAAAGCCCACATTGCTTGGAGCGTTTATTATTGTTTTTAATCCTGCAACCATATATGCCACAGATCCAGCCCGAGTGTTTACGTGTGTGTGAATGTGCAGACGTGCACATCTGTGACACTGCACCAACCCTGCCACTGCAGCCTTTTCTGTTGCTCATTTTCCGAGTACCATATTTACAGCTAAAACCTGGCTATTTAAAACTTGGATAAGACGAATTATCGTATATACTCGCGTAATGAACGCACTTTTTTTTCCGAAAAATCGAAGCAAAGTTGGGGGGGTGCGTTTATTATGCGGGGTAAATTTTACGAAAACTTTTTCGGGATGGGCAAAAAATGCGGTAATGCAAAAAAAAGTCACAGTTTCACCGCAAGGGTGAAGCAATGAATACGACAGCAACAAGTTGTAATGTGATACAAAGTGAGGCTGGCAGCTCTCTTTTGGATCCGATCTCACGCAACTCTAGAAAACGCTGGTTTAAGAGCATACGGCCGCTCCAGGGACACTCTGCTCACCACATTCTCTTCGCGTTGAGAGCGCAGCACGTAGAAGGGTACACGCCCCCCCCTGTCGGCCGCCGAGAAGGGGCGATAACGCGCGCGCGACGACCGCGCTCGTAAAATCGAAGGTCGCTCGAAGGTCGTTCACGATCTTTTGTTTAACCGCGATAGTGGATATCTGCTGTGATCTCGAGGGGCGCCCGGCAGCGTTCGCTACAACGCCCTTCACAAACTACGTGGCAAACTCGAACTCGCACCGCTCGCACGATGACGTCGACATTGCAGCAAGCTACCACCGAAGCATCAAAACAAACCGTCGATAACAAGATTAATGACAAAATACAGCCACTGCCTCGCTCTCAGCGTGAAATGTGAATGTAAAAAAGGTAGCCTACCGCTTGCGTTCCTTGAAGTACGCGCGGATAACAAGCATGAAGAGTAAATTGCAACCGAAGCGCGGATCAGGGGTGCTACCATGTTACGGAAATCGTCACTCGTCACGCTCTTTTCTGGGCTACAACTGATTTTTTTCGGGTTTTCCAGAAACTTGCGACATGCCTGCGACGTGACGGATGGCCCTTCGCGACAGCAAATCCTGTCGCCGTTGCTCGAAAATCGCGTGCATGTGGTTGAGTCCCTAAAGTTTCGTATTTGCAGGAAGCGACCGTTGGCTGGCACGGGCAGTTTCGTGACCTTCGCTCGCTGTGTGTGTGCTTGTGAGCCGCGATGTCTCTACTCTCGCACCGTTTGTGAATCCGGCTGTGGTGCACGGATAATTCAAAAAGACAGGTGACGTGCCGCGCACAGATAGAAAAAACAAAGAACTGTGCGCGGCAGCGGGCGAAGAGGGGAGGAAGTGAACCGAGGGGGGTCGGCAGAATAAAAAAACGGAAACGATCAGCGGGAAAGGAGGCACCACGTGTCGGTTCGCGGGACTGCAGCGGATGAATGTAGGGGGTGCGTTTATTACACGGGAGAAAAAAAAATCAAATTCTGACGACTGAAGTTGGGGGGTGCGTTTATTATGCGAGTGCGTTCATTACGCGAGTAAATACGGTATCCTTTATATCGATCTATTCTTCAACATGATGATGCTTCAACATCAATGCAGAGGAAAATATACAGCTAAATTGAACAAAAACATTGCTGATCCCCCCCCATCATAGGAATCGGTATAACACGAAAGTGAAACGTGTACTCACAGAAGCGGTGCTTATTGTTTAGTGATACAGTGTAGCCCGGTTATAACGAAGTTGGCGGGAATCTGAAATTACTTCGCTATAACCGCTTTTTCGCTATATCTGGACTCTAAAAAAAAATCAAACATTATGCAGACCAAGGAAAAAAATTTATTTACACTTTCTGAAAAAAGCGACGAAGGGTCCCTTGCACGCTGCTAGATCGCAACTGCCCGGTTCGGAGCACAAGTACATACGCAGCGTGTCGACAGCTGTGAGAGCTGCTCCGGCGGTCCCAGGCGAGGCGCACCGATGTCATCACCTTGCCGTCCGAGGAACTGCTATCTGCGGCCGTTCCCTTTTCGGAGACGCTAGCGGCAGTTCTATCGGTGGTGAGCTCCTCCGTTGCGACGAGGTCTTGATCCGCCAGGGCAAAGTCCAGATAATCCAGCCCGCTTGGGACAAGGCTTTCATTGCCCGCGGCCTCCCACAGCTGCCCCAAGCTCATCACGCCGCGGCACCATCCGCTGCAGCAGCATCGATGTCTGCTTCTGCTGTTATTTCGGCAGCGCTGCTTCCCCGCGAAAAACCTGCTTTCTCGAAGCAGTGAAGAATGGTCTCGGACTTCACGTCCCGCCAGGCTCCGCTTGCGAAAAATATCACCTTTACTAGCGGCACCTTCAGGTCGGCAGCGTTGTCGGCTGTACGGATGTCCATGAGCAGACGCTCGATGACACGGCGGCGATAATGCACCTTGAAGTTTGCTATCACTCCCTGGTCCATCGGCTGCATCTTGGCGGTTGTGTTCGGAGGCAGAAAAAGTACCTCGACAGCGCTCAGATGTGCGTTAACATGGTGTGCGCTGCAATTGTCCAGCAAGAGCAGCACTTTGCGCTTCTTCGCGGACATTTCCTTATCAAAGTATGTCAGCCACTTCCGGAATATCTCCCCCGTCATCCACGCCTTTGTGTTGTTTGTGTTCGCGACAGGCATTGACAGCACCTTGGCGAAGCCCCGCGGTTTCTTGGGCTTGCCGATGACCAATAGCGGCCGCTTGTCGGAGCCGTCCATATTCGCGCACACCAACACCTTGATGCGAATTTTACTGTTTTTCCCCCCCACGTACTTATCAGTCTTCGCCGCGAGAGTTTTTGCAGGCAACAGCTGAAAGAACAGACCCGTTTCATCAGCGTTGTAAATATGTCTTTTGGTGCATGTGTCAAGAATGTGGCTCCTGTGCTTCACCATCCAACGCTGGAGACCGTCCTCGTCAACGGATGCAGCTTCACCGACAATGCTCTTGCATGTGATCCCACGGCGGTCTTTAAAGGGACACTAAAGTGAAACAGTGACTTGGTTTAGGTTGACAAAATGCACTCTGAGAACTCTAATGTCATATGTTTCATTATCATAGGTTCATTATTAGGAGAAAATCCAGGTTGAAGTTTTATTTTTTTTAATTTGGCGCCGATATCTGCGCGCGTGACGTCAGAGATTCCAAATGTATTTTTCGTATTTTCGTGACATTGGCTCGATGAAATTTTCTGAAACTTCGTATGCTAAGTCTATGGCACCCACAGATGACAATGCACCTCATTTTTATTGATTAGAAGCTACGTAGGACTCAGTAGACGCCTTCAGAATCTATGACGTCACGGTGTTTGGTGCGGGAATCTAAAGGTGGCGTCATCCATCCGCATTTTCTTTTCGCGTGTTTTCTAGCTTACCAAGCGTCGTGTCGCGGTAAGAGTGGTGTTTTCGGGATTGTGAAATTGTACTTAACTAATACGCGAAAAATCGTTTTCCCCTTTAGTGTCCCTTTAAATCGCTGCAACCATCCGTTGCCTGGGTTGAAGTTCTCGTGGCCGAGTGCAAACCCCAGACGTTTGGCCTGCGCTAGCAGGATCGGCCCATTGAGCGGGACGTTCTTGGTACGAGCGTCTACAAACCATTTGTAGAGCGCCACTTCGACATCTCCGTAAGTGGCAGCGCGGATTCGCTTCCGTTCACCGCTGCCAACGTCGTCGTCCAAGACGGCATCAATTTTACTTGCATTTTTTATGATTGTCGCCAAAGTTGACTGTGCTATGCCGTATTTCCGCGCAATATCTGTCTTCTTAATCTTCTGCCGAACTTCATCCAAAATGGCACGTTTCACTTTTAGAGAGAGCACTTTTCGTTTGGATCGTCGATGAGGCGCTCGTTCCAGGTATCGCTTGACTCGACATTGTCGTAAAGTTCGCCGATGCACATGGGCAGGCCTAGCTGCAACCGCGGCAAGTCCAAGCGCGCTGCGATAATCCGCTTTTCTCCAGTGAATAGAGACAGCACGAGCAAACGAATGCTTCTGCTGCTCAACCGTGGTCAAGTCCAAGCGCGCAGCGATAATCTACTTTTCACCTGTGAACAGAGACACAGCACAACATGTGCGAACGGCTGCTCCTGCTGCTAAGACTGAACTGACTGAACACCACGTAAGAAAGAATGGCTTTGTGTGCGACAGGTGCCGACAGGCGCAAACAGGTTTACGCGGAGCCGCCGGCGGAGCGCCGCAGCCAGAGAACACCTACCAGCTTAGGCAGGCCTAGCTGGTGGCGCCATGCCGTGGAAGAAAAGCAATTTAGGAGCGCACCAACTTGCTTCACTTTTTCACCAAAATGAGGGGCCACAAGTGGAACCGGTCTAAAGCGGCCACAAAGTTTCTGAAGCTGCTCCCACGACGCCTGCTCTGAAGAGAGGAGTACGCCATGAAACGAGATAAGATCGCGGCGGTCGGCCCGCCTGGCACTGGAAAAAAGAATGGGAAGCGTTCGCGAGACGGCTACCGGGCGACCGTGTAGTGCGGTGAAGCAAGCTTTCGCAGGGAGCCGAGTGGGGCGAAGCGGCTGCCGGGAGGCAAGAATTGGTGGTTTTTCGGCCTAGTTGATTCACGCGAAAGCTCAAAAGGTGGTTTGATGAATTTTTTTTTTGTGTTGTTCTCGACAAAAAACTTCACTATATCCGCTGAGTCGCATTTTTTTACTTCATTAAAAGTGGACTCAGAAGGCATTGAAAATGCAGAAATTGGAACGGAAATCGAGATCACTTCGTTATAACCGCTATTTCGCTGTAAGTGGGTTCGTTATAAATGGGCTACACTGTATATGAGAGCTTGAAGAATGTGTATTGGTGTTTGGCAGCTATAACATCGTTTGACGTGGACACACCCACGTTGACGCCTAGTGGCACATGTCCATCGTGACGACTACAGCCCATGATCATGATTTAACCGTTGTGGTAGCTGAAATTTTTAACGTATACCTGGACACAGCGCATCGCAAATCCCGCGCTAAGATAACAACAAGCACATACTAACCACTGGTACTCGATATGGGCGTCTTCAAAGCGTCGTCTATTAAGGAGAGAAAGGGCACGGTGTGCGCTTCTGAGTAATAGGGTAACCTACGCCTGAGCTCATGCGCTTCAGCAACGCAGAGGTTCATAGCTGGAGCCGCGAACGCGTGCAGGGCGTTCCACGTCCCGCTGAGCTCTGTCTCACTCCACCAAGGCACGACATTCGCCCATCTACATCGTTGCCTTGCTGCAGTGCTTACTGCAGCAGTTTTATTAGTCGGTGCAATCTAAACCGAAGTAGTCGGCGGCGAAACACCATTGGTGCACGTGGACGCTGTACGACTCCGACAACCATGCCGACAACGAGCTGTCACACGCTAACACGAAGCGAAAGGCAAAGAACATAACTGTGTCCGCGACTCCCCAATGTTAGCACAGCCAGGGTTTTTCACTGCTATGAAGCTTTAACCATGGCCTCCAAGATTGCGCGCCGGCGCGCAATCTCGGATCCCATGCTTTAACTGCGTTGTTGACGAATCGCTCTCTATCGGTGCTAATAAGTGTCATGCCGCATTACCGTATATACTCGCGTAACGAACGCACTTTTTTTCCGAAAAATCGTAGCAAAGTTGGGGGGGTGCGTTTATTATGCGGGGTAAATTTTACGAAAACTTTTTCGGGATGAGCAAAAAATGCGGTAATGCAAAAAAAAAACTTAGGTAGCCTAACCTTTCGCAATTAACATACGCGTACACTGTTTGGAAACAGCTTCTTCATTGCACTTCACTCATCTTCGGTGGTTCATGGCGCCGTCTTCTGCGAGCTGTCCCCGCGCACTCCATAACAGCGTTTCGCGGCTTTCTTTTTTCGCGAACTTTTGTTTAACCGTGACAGTGGTATCCACAGTCGACGTCCGATTTCCCGGACCCTCAAGGGACTGCGAAAACGTCCGGAAAATCGGGCAGTCCGGAAAAACGAATGCACGCGAAAACGCACTGTTTTTATAGGTATTTTTCTCTGACGGCGAAGGTCACGGCCGGAGTACTGGATTCCCATTGCAATTCAGCGAATGCATCGTTTAGGTAGTTCTAAAAAGAGCCGATTATATATATATGTATAAAAAAAAAATCCGACGTAGCCGGCGCTACCTCATTGGTCAACACTTTGGCGCAATAAGGTTCTTTTGCATGGCGTTCCGCTTGCCCGCGATGATGTCTGCCTCAATTTCAGCTAACGTCATGTCTCATCGATGATAGTATCATCAGTGCTCGCGTCAACTGCGAGCTCGTCGGCTGTGTAGGCGCTGCCTCGTCGTTCTCGGTGTCGGAGTGTTAGGAATCTTCCGTAACGTGAACGATTTCGTCATCGGTCAATTCCGCACAGAGCTCATGGCCTTCGTCAGCGTAGGCGAAGCCCTCAGAGGTTATCCCGGCTGGAATCGAAACGCCGGCAGCGCGCAGATCGTCGAAGGCAACGTCCGCGAAAGCAGTTCCGGAGAGTCTCTTGCGTTACCGCCTCTTGCGTTACGAGGGGGATTTGTGCGCTTCGAAGGCTCGGACGAAGACGAAGGAGCAGTCGGTGCCATCGCTGTCAACGGCGAATGCTGAAGATCGGGAAACGCGAACGCTGAAAATTGCGCGCAGCAGCACACGATCTACCGCAGAGCTTACAAAACAATACGTGAATGAACACAGTGAGGTTTGGCTAAGCTACGGCTGGCAACGGATTGGCGTGTGCTAGATGGTGGCGAGGGTTAGCGAGAGTACGGTAGCCGCGGGCGCGGTGCGGCTGGCCACACCTGTTCCGGCGGTGCAAGCATGGCTTCCGAGATAGCGCGCCGGCGCGCTATTTCGGGGGCCATCGTGCGAGTATGGGGGGGTTCGAGGATACGAGAAAAACAAAATGGCGGCACTGATGGCGACTTCGAGTCGGCGGTTAGCGGTAAAAAGTCCGGAAAATCGGACGGCGAAGGCTGTAAGCGTCCGAAATTTCGGACTTTTTAATACATTGTCTCTATGGGGAACTTGACGGTGCCGCAGATGAGTCCGGGAAATCGGGCATGTTCGGAATTTCGGGCGTCCGAGAAATCGGACGTCGACTGTACTGTGATGTCGAGGGGCGCCCGGAAGTTACGACGCACTTAGCGCACCGCTCGCACGATGACGACGTTGACATTGCAGCAAGTTACCACCATTGCAGGAAGCTACCACCGAAGCATCAAAACAAACCGTCGATAACAAGATTAACAACAAAATACGGCCACTGCCTCACTCTCCGCGTGAGAAGTGACTCTAAAAAGGGTAGCCTATATCTTACGTTCCTTGAAGTACGCGCGGATAACAAGCATGAAGAGCAAATTGCAACCAAAGCGAACATCAGGGGTGCTACCATGTTACGGAAATCATAAGGCTCTTTTCTGGGCGACAAGCGATTTCTTCTGGTTTTCCAGAAACCTGCGACATGCCTACGACGCGACAGATGGCCCTTCGCGACAGCAAATCCTGTCGCCGTCGCTCCAAAATCACGTGCATGTGTTTGGGCCGTTGGGCCTTAAAGTTTCGTATTTGCAGGAAGCGACCGCGGCGACCGTTGGTTGGCGCGGGCAGTTTCGTGACCTTAGCTCGCTGTGTGCTTGTGAGCCGCGATGTCTCTACACTCTCACTGTTTGTGAATCCCGCTGTGGCGCACAGATAATTAGAAAAGACAGGGGACGTGCCACGCAGATAGAAAAAACAAAACTGCGTGCAGTAGCGGGTGAGGGGGGGGGAGGGAGCGAACAGAGGGTGGTCTGCATAATAAAAAACGGAAAAAAGATCAATGGGCAAGGAGGCGCCACGTGTCGGTTCGCGGGACTGCAGCGGATGAATGAAGGGGGTGCGTTTATTACGCGGGAGAAAAAAAAAAAGTCCAGATTTTGACGACTAAAGTTGGGGGGTGCGTTTATTATGCAAGTGCGTCCATCACGCGAGTAAATACGGTACTTCTCTTCACCGGTCACAGACGGCGGCACCGCCCCGCCTCGCCAACAGAGAGCACCGTGCGCAAGAGGATGTGTGAGAGATAGAAGGCGCGTTTGTAGAGAGCTTTGAAACTGCTTCGATAGCTCAGTCGGTAGAGCATCGGGCGCTTTTCGTCGCGGTCCAAGGAGTCAGAGGTTCGACGCCCGGCGGGGGAACTTTTTTCTGAACGTTTTTTCTTTCGCATTTGGTAGCATTATTTTACGTCATATCCGTGACGGAAATACGTCACTAAAGTCTTGGTGGACCCCAGCATAAAACACTTTCGTGTTAAAATAGCCACAACACAATACATCGAACATCGGGCATCGTGAAACACCCCAGAAAAATGGCTTTTCCTTGCAGAAGGGGGGGCTTTGCTGCATGCACTTGGGAGACAGAGTAGTGCAATTATGAGAGTGCTGAGCGGAATGTGTAGAAACTACCGTATGCCATCACGTGCTTTCTTCCCCTGTATGTATGTATGTGCACCAATGACTACATCCTGAATGCAAGAACACAAAACTGCAAAAGCTTTAGTCCAGCCTCAAACAGCTGTGACCTCATGACAACATGACAGAATCACGGAAGGGGGGACAATAAGCAAAGGAACTTGCTTCTTGGGTGAGGTGGTATTTACGGCTGCAATTAATAATTCTGTTTGGCAAAATGTGAGCAACGTCAAATACAGCAAGCGTGTAGATAACGACTACAGCACCAATTACCAAACATTATCACAGCCCTAATGTGACAGTAGTTAGTACTTTGCACGTTTCCGCGTGCACCCCTCTCTGTATTTCACATAGCTGGCACTGCACCGAGTTTAACCAATGTACAGCAGGAGGCAATAACCCACATCTTTGGCTATAGAGAACAAATGGCAAGAACCTTGCCACTCATGGGATTAAGCGAAACCTGCTTCTATTTTGTTATCGATCCAGTGAAGTGTTAGCACCAAATTTTTGCCCGCATATCTCATTTACAAGTTGTGTTCTCAATCAAAATTGAATCAAAGTACCGTATTTACTCGCGTAATGAACGCACTCGCATAATAAACGCACCCCCCAACTTCAGTCGTCAAAATTTTGATTTTTTTTTCTCCCGCGTAATAAACGCACCCCCCTACATTCAACCGCTGCAGTCCCGCGAACCAAAAAGTGGCGCCTCCTTGCCCATTGATCTTTTCCGTTTTTTATTACGCCGACCTCCCTGACCTCCCCTCAGTTTTCGAGCGAGGCGACAGGATTTTCTGTCACGAAGGGCCATCCGTCGCCGTCGCAGGCATGTCGCAGTTTTCTGGAAAACCAGAAAAATTCGCTTGTCGCCAAGAAAAGTGCGTGCACGACGGACGAAATCGCGATTCAAGCCTGCAGATTGCGTACTACGTCAGCCGTTCCCGCGTCCCCGCTTCATTCCGCGTGGAGCGATTCGTGAGACAACGGAGGCCCAAATCACAGTTGGGATCCTCGGGGAGCAAATCCTCACTTCTAGCGTGAATTCTCCCCTGTAGTGTGAATGCTGGCTGCGGAGGGATCCGAATTGTCCGAATCACATCACATGTCACATGGCTGATTCGTCCGCGATCACGTCCGTCGTGTGAATACAGCTTTTCCAGCTTTTCCTGATTTACCCCACATAATAAACGCACCCCCCAACTTTGCTTCAATTTTTCGGGAAAAAAAGTGCGTTCATTACGCGAGTATATACGGTATCCTGAGCTTTTTACATGCTAGAACCAGGAAAATTGAATCAAAGTATCATGGGCCTGAAAGTTGCCAAAACCAGTACAGTCGCCGACGGATTTTTCGGACTCCAAAAATTCGGACTTGTTGGATATTTCGGACTTCATAAATGCACCGTCAAGGTTCCCATAGCACTAATGCATTTTCGCGACCGATTTTTCGGACGAATTTATGCCCTAAAGTTCGATTTTCCGGACTAAATCGCTTGTTTTGAGCCGCGCCGCTCGATTTTGAAAGCCGCCATGTTGGATTTTCTGTTGGCTTGGTTGAGTTTGGCTTCCAGTGGCTAGTTGTGTGGCCTTCAAGATCGCAAACACGCACAATTTTCTTGTTTCGGAGGCCGTGTCCGATCTTCGTTGGCTGGCAAAACCTTTCTTTTTCGGTCAGCCTTATCGTCATCATTAATACGCCGGTAGGGATCCGCTAGGCCTTTTTTTTTTTCCTCAGTGCGTTTGTTTTGCCGGTCGTCGTGACGCACGTGGTCGTGTTGGTGGTGTGTCAAGTATGTTTGGGCCGTCGTGCGCGTCGCATGTTTCGTACTGTTGCGGTTGCTCAGTGGCACGCAGTGGTTATGGTGCTCGGCTACTAACCTGAAACACGCGGGTTCGATCGCGGCCGCGGCGGTAGCGTTTCGATGGAGGCGGAATGCTGGAGGATCGCGTATGCAGTGCGGTGTCGGTGCCGGTAAAAGAACCCCAGACCGCGTCGTTAAATCGCACCGAACAGGCGAGACGTTGCATGCATCTTTTTGCGACCAGCATCAAGTTTTGTTTGCTTGGGGCCATGGAGCCACCAACTGTGCCGCCCGCAACGGTCGGCGGTAGCGATTGCCAACGCGCTGACGATGTTACCGTAGCCCAAATACAACCAAATCTGCTCGTCTCCAACCACAGCATGAAGCATGGCATTTTGGGGGGATTTTTTACGCTTCTCTGATCCAAATAAACTTCATTTTCATGTCTTAACCATTTTTTTCGGACTGTTCGATTTTTCGGACTATGTCGCGGTCCCCGCCAAGTCCGAAAAATCGGTCGGCGACTGTACATCATTATGAGGCACGCCATAGTGGGGTACTACGAATGAACTTTTATCACCCAAGATATTTAACCCTTTCAGTGTCGAATTTTTTCGCAAAATGCGTGCCAAAAATGTGTAATTTTTTTTATTGCTGAAATAAATTCTTCAGACCATTCTATTTAAGAAAAAAAATTGTCCAAAATTTTTTTTTCGTGACCGAAAAGTGAGAAAAAAATCATTTTGTGTTGTTACATACACATGGTTTATTCATAGTAACATCAAGCAAAATCCTAAACAAAAGCACATTTACGAATTCTTATAAATAAAAATTATGCATTATAATAAACATAGCTCACAGACATACAAAAATAAGCGCACCGGAGTACTTTTCCGGTAAAAAATGCTTTTCCTCTAACACTAAACACTAGGGGAAAAGACACCTTTGATCCGATCCGGATCGTCTCACCGCGCATGCTTTCAAGATGTCGCTCCTTCATCATCGTCCGAGCCTGAACTCGTAAATAAATCCTCGCCTTACGAAATGACATCCAATGAATCAGATTCGGCACTTGGGGAATAGCCTACATCGGAAGAATCGCCGCTCGACTCCCTAGCACCAGAGCAACTGGCGCGCACTTCCGTAGCCTAGGCGAACAGCGTGACTGAGCGCACGGAAGAAAACTGTGGGGTTGTGCGCCCGTCCGGAAAACAAAACGAGTGAAAAAGCTATAATAATCCTTCGTCTTATCGCCAACAAGACGGAGTTAGTTTTTCCGAGTTCTCGAAACAGGAAACTCAACCACGGCGGCGTCGTTTGTGTAATTTAGCGCCTCCCGAAACAGATGTAATCGCACCCCGAGGAGCCATAAACGAGAGAGTCACAAGCGCTCACCCCTTGAGAGATTAGAAACCAAACAGCCATCAGCTTTGCGGGCGCGAGAAGCGATAACCAAAGAAGGACGAAACCGAAACCAGCCGCACCACATGCGCGCGTTCGGGTTTGCAAGCGAAAGCCGCCGCGCCGCCTTGGAAAGCAAAAAAGCAACAGAGAGACATCGGCGCGTGAAAAAAATTCCACGTGTTCCGAAGCGTGGCAGCACATGTCAAGCAAGAGAAGTGATTGAAAAAGGCGCGCGTTTTAAACCAGCCGCACCGCGGGCGCGCTCAGATGCGCAAGTGATAGCCGGTGCCGTTTTGCGAAGCTTAAAAAAAAGCAACAACGGAAAGACACCGGCGCATGAAAAAAAATTTCACAGTTTTTCGAAGCATATCAGCACATTCAAAGCAAGAAAAATGATAGAAAAAGGCACACGTTTTAAACCAGCCGGACCGCGAACGCGCTCGGGTGCGCAAGCGGTTGCCGGAGCGCCGCTCTGCGAAGCAAAACAAAAAAACATCGGAGAAACATTGGCGCATGAAAAAAAATTCCACGTGTTCCTGAAGTGTGGCAGCACACGCCAAGAAAGAGAAATGATCGAAACAAGCGCGCGTTTTAAAGATAAAGGCGTGCCGTACATGTACGGTGAAAACCATTTGGGCACTGTTAGGTGCTGCCGTACATGTACGGCGAAAA
Organism: Rhipicephalus appendiculatus; assembly: GCA_030522465.1. NCBI lineage: Eukaryota > Metazoa > Arthropoda > Arachnida > Ixodida > Ixodidae > Rhipicephalus > Rhipicephalus appendiculatus. The sequence goes on along the minus strand of JALIZH010032912.1, from coordinate 50,365 downwards.
CCATCAAAGGGTTAAAAACATTCACCTCAAGCCGAGAGTACTCAGGTGCTACCACATTTCACCTCCATCAAAATGCAGCCGCCATGGCCGGGAACAGAACTGACGTCTTCTAGCCTATCAAAGCAACACCCCACCTGCTAAAGTGCGATAGGTGCAGTGGTTTAGCAAAGCAATTCATGATGCCACACGTGTGCCAGGTTTCCTAGGCCCACAAGAGCGCACTATGTCACGTTCAATCCCTACTAATGATCACTTCAAGTATTCTCACTAGCTTGGTTTTCCTGATACAGTAAAATCTTGTTAACTCGGATCTCATGGGACCAGAAAAAATTTCCGAATTGAATGCCGAATTATCGAAAGTACCAAGGAAAAACATCAACGCACCTTCATTTTCTTGACGAATATGGAAATCCTGTACTTATTTTGTACAAGAGCAGTGTCAAGCTGCAATTTTCATCATCCTGCGGCTTCGTTCTCAGTGCGACCACTGCAGCAGACTCCAGAATCTAATTAGCCTGGAACACGCTCTGCACCCCTTCCTTTATTACGGACCGCCACCACGCGCACATAATGATAGTTATTTTGCAGGTAAAATTGGCGGAAACTAAGAGTTAACCCATCAAGATGAAGCAAACGAGTTTTGTGCCAGTACACCGACCGCGGAGAAAGCCCTTCATCTACAACAGCTTCCGCCATGTTTGGGTTTTGCGACATTGAATACAAGCTGCCGGGTGCTGAATCCGCATGTGGATAAAACCATGGTTACTAATGCGGACAGTGCCACCTTATTTCGGTTTGTCTGCGAACGCAGTTTTTGCTCTTTTGCCTCGCACATTTGCTTCGCTTTCACACTCGGCGTGCTCTGAGGAACGTCCGAATTAACCGGGCTGCGGTCAAATGTAACTTAATTATTGAGAGTTCGATGCAATTTAACAATGCATATGCTGGCTGGCACCAGGAAAAAATATTGCAATAGTCCAAATATCCGAGTTAACGAGCGTCGAATTAATGAGCCTTTCAGTGTAGGTGCACAACACCAAACTCGGGACCTGCATGCCAAACGCATGCCTCACTATGGCTTCTCCAAATCTGCTCCTCTGAAACAGTGCCCCCCCCGGAAAAAATTTTCACACAGATCTCGATGCCATAATCCTTGTTAGTGCGTGTGGCGGGAGTCTGAAGAATGTCACATGTGGCACTTCAGTTACCAGCCATCGTACACGCCCACCGACCGTTTCACAGTTGTTAAAGCATCAAATGGAAGAAGTGCAAATTTTACTAGGCAAAAGAAATACCAGGTCACTCCCACACTATCATAAAACACGTGCATTTCCACCTGGATGTCAATGTTTGACAATTTCTTAATGAAATATATGCTTCTGCAACATTCAGGCTGTCTGAACACAAATCATCCACTGTTTTTTCTTCCGGAAAAAGTGACCACTCACCCCCTGTTGGTGTTGCTGGCCTCCTGCTGCATCACCTCCAAGATCTTCTGGCAAGCCGTAGAGCAGTTCTCTGGGTTGCCATAGATGGTGATCACCTGCATGACAAACAAGCCGAACAAAGTCATCGCATCACCTAGCTCTCTGTTACCGCTGTTAAATGTCGCATCACCATTAATTTTTCCTGCAGAACGCACACAACTGTCTCACGCAAGAGCCTTGTTCACACAGTGCACACATTTGAATTGAAGTCCCCAGAACAAAGAATTTGTGCCAGGTCTAGACTACGTGTTTCTTTTTATTATCCGATGGTTACTCCTTGCAGTATATTGAGGTATTGTGGGATAATCCGCTTTCATCGCTCTCGCAAAGCACTTATCACTTCATTAAAAATGACACCCAAAGAAACTTTGATGCAAGCAAAGAATGAGGACATTGCAAGCAAGGAATGAGGGCTTGAGCCAACATTCGTATCCTGATTCGTTTTCAATCGCAGATACCAAAATGGCAGAGCTCATTTCACTATTGAAACGGTATCAGGGCTTGAAAAAAGGTTTTTTCCCGCCCCATATTTCCACTTAATATTTCGTCACCGCAGTTGATGGAAACAAATTTTTATAGCACTTCATGGTTTTAAAGTGCATATACTTAGGAATAAGATAAGTAAAGAGCCACACAAATTGGCTTTGTGACTCCACATATAGATTTTTTTTTTTTGCCATTTTCCACTTTGCAACTGCACATCCCACCCTTTAAGGCCAGGTGAGCGGGCTCACCTTTTCAAGGGAACCAGCATTTTCTTTTCGGTGAACGTCCACCCTGCGGAAGAAAGAACGAGCAATGAGCGACATACAGTAGAATCCTGGTGATACGAACCCGGCTGATGCGAATTTCGGTCTAATACAAGTTGGTGAAATTCTCCAGTCAAAATATCCGTTGTGTCCCATGGGCCAAGATACGGATGTTCAAAACACTTTTCAGCGTCACAACGGGCGAATACAAACTTTGGTACCAAAACCTACGAGCAACGGCCAACAGAAGCGTGCTTTGGAAGCTTCGGAACCAAGCGCAGCCAGCGCACATGCAGTCAAAACTGTTGGTTATTGTTTGTCATGACCGCTGGCTTGATTTCGCACCAGAAATTCAATTCAGATTGTTACACCAGTAGTCTCCAAAATAAGCCTGTGCTCGGCCACCAAGCGATAGCTTCTTCTAAGGATATCAACGCTTGTACAAAGGTTATGCGACTGTACACACCTTGCCCTTGACTGCTGGGTGATCTGGCGGATGGTGCCTCCGGCCCGGCCGATGATGGCACCAACCATGTCACTTAGCACAAGGATCCTGCAAAATATTTAAGTAGTCAAGGATTCTTAGAAGAAAACATGGGACACTCAACAGCCTCATACATTACCCACCATAGCTGGCTCGTCGTTCATTATTGATCGCAACATCAAGTGAACATCATCACGAAGTGCCATGTCTTCGTATACCTTCCTCGACTTCATTATATGTTGGTTTTCATTAGAGGTTGTGTCTAACAAAGAAAAATGAGCCCTTAAATTCCTTTTCTTTCGTTCAACCCACATGGTTGGTTCTTTTTCCTCTAGAGAGGTTATTTCATACTGGTACACGTGTACGCTAGGACATTCCAACTCACCGAACCCGCAGCAGATGTCCTTTCTGCTTAAGCACATACACGCATAATCTACAGCCCCCGAAGTAATATCCCAAGTTGTTTTCATTAAGGCATTTAGGGCAAGACTACGAAACGAACACACGCCCAAAAGGCATCTTATAGCTGTGACTGCCCACCTGAGGGGGAAGTCGGACTGCCTCATGGGGGGAACCCTGGCCGCCCGTGTACGAGAAGGGCCGGAACATGGGCCGGTTGCCCCCCCATGCGCATGTTGTTGCGGCCACCGCCGCCACCACCACCTCCATTGCGGACGACGTCCATGGCGTACTCGGCCCTCAGCACGCTGCCTTGGTACTCGTAATCCCTCAGCTGAGCCACAGCCCTGCACACGTATGCACACACACAAATGACAGAGTGCTACTCACAGACACTGCACAAATTCGAGACCAAACGATGATGTGGCGAATGCGAGAAAACAACGCAGGCTTGAATCATCACCTGAGCAGCACTAAACACAGCAGGACAGAGAATTGCCGAGGCAGTACACCATTTACAGTTTAAAAGATATTCCAAAGTAGTGTGGTGTATTGAATGATGACTTTGAGCTGCACATTCACGTACCAATACACTGAAAGTGAAGGTCTTCCTTTATTTTCATGGTGCTTCAATATCAGTTGTATTTGCCCAGAGCAAACAACCCTTCCAGTGACCTTAAAACGCTAGCCATTATGTAGTACAGTCGAACCCCTTTATAAGAGGCACTGATGTAAGAGACACATGGGGTATAAGAGACACCAGTGTGCCTACATTAAAATAGGGGGTGATAAGAAAATGCATACGTGGTACCCTGCTTAGAAGAGACATCTGATATAAGAGAAAAGAATTGCTGCCCGGTGCATGTCTCTTATAAAGGGGTTCAACTGTACTGTTTTACTGCCCGAGAAAGCTGCACTTCCAGAAAGGGTGAATGGTTCACTGTGCTATACATTAACCCAGGCAGAGCTGCAGCACCAAAAAATGTCCTGATCACAAAGCCATCTTTGTTAAGAACAACTGTGCGGCACTAGGGACAAATTCGTTTGTGGGAAAAGGGGGGGGGACGAGAGAGAGAGAGAATAAAAAGAGAGAAAGGCAGGGAGCAGAACATTGTAGTCTTCTACAAAGGAACGAGAAAGTTGCAATGAAGATCAAGACGTATTGCCAGAACACAGTTTGTTTTAATAAAGCTGTGACTTCCTTCTAGACAATTTTGTGTGCAAGACTAAAGCCCAACACACTGTATCAAAAACTTTTCACATGGCAGTGGTGAACATAAGTACTGTATTTTCCCGTGTATAAGTTGCACCTTTGTATAAGACGCACCCCCCTACTTTTCATGACTTTCGCAGAAAAAAATGATATGTAAGACGCACCTATATTTAACTCTGTCAACATGATAAAATGTCATGACACACGCAGAGCAGTTTCATGGCGAAATGCGTAGTCCCGCACAGCACTGAATATTCGTAAGCAGCAGTATAAATCTTGTAAATAATGCTGTCCTAAGGCACAGAAAACCAATATTTATTGCACTTCACTCAAAGCCACATCCTCCGGTGCGCTGTCAAAAGTCCTGCCGCTTCGGTAGGCAGCATCACTGGGATGCACTTGTTGACCTCTGAGTAACTCTTTTTTGCAGCGTTGTAAGCACCTTGAAGGACATCGCTGGCGTTGCCTCTAAGGCAATATGAGGCTTGGCAGGAACACGTAAACAACGAAACCACCGCCCAACCGCCTAAACACAGGCATACAAAAGGTAAATGGCAACGAGAAGCCGGAAGCTGCAACGACTGCTGCATTGCTGTGAAATGTCACACGGTAAGTCACGATGATGATAATGAAGTGGTGTTTTCGTTTTTGTAACTGCTAAATCGTCAGAGCTACAATGTCGCGATGAAAAGTTGTGGTTGGTTGGTCAAAGTTCACTAATGTCCTGAGAGACGTGACTAGCATGCAGTGGGGTTCTCTTTATTTATTGCATCAGTTCCGTGGGTTAAATACTTTAACAAGAAACAATTCGAACAGCAACATAGTGTGCATGATGGTGGCAGCCTTTATTGCGGCCATAATCTTCGTGGTCGCCGTGCTGCTTCAACAGAAAGTAGCCGCCATGTGAGACCACGATCGCTCCATCGTTAAAACAAGATTAAATATCTTTTTACAAAGGCTGTCACACAGTTTATCATTCTCGAGAATAAAGTATGGCCTTTAATAATAAAAATAAAATGAAAATAAAATCTTTATATAAGACGCATCCGTGAAAATTTCAGAAAAAGGGTGCATCTTATACAACAGAAAATACGGTACCAGTCTGATACCTCCGTTCAAGAGCTGTCGTGGCACAGCTGGTGTAGGCAACAGCCCAAAGACAATTTTTTTGTCTTTCATTTCATGCTCCCTACCTACTGCCACTCATTCCATTTTGTATGTGCTTGACATACAGTGACAAATAATAAACAGTTAAAGCCACGCGCACATGAGCATTTTTTGTGCTTCTTTGTGTCACAGCATAGTGGAGTAGACAAAACAAGGCCATGCCCACTAGCCCCAGTTGAAGCATCATCGGACGATAATGCCAGCTAAAACGCTAATATTGGACATCCACACGACACAGAAGTTCAGGGAAAAACTGAGAGGCTTGAAACGACGAGACTTTATCGAACAGCGACTACTGCCGGAGCAAAAGTTTCGGCAAGAGGGCTTGTCTTCATCAAGGCAGCGTTTGCTGCCTTGACGAAGACACTCCAGCTGTTCAACGAAGTCTCATCACAAGTACTGGACTTAGCTGCTCGCAACAGCACTGCCCAGTGACGAACGCTTATGTACAGTGTTCCAGAAAATATTGCATTACCACAGTAGACAACCTTGCTTTTCCGTCCCCAAACAACAGGGAATGCATAATAGGAGCAGATGAAAACAAGAAAAAAGAAACAAGGCATACATACTGCTGTGCCTGTTCGGGAGTTTCGTAAGTTACTTGAGCTCGATAGGTTTGGTTCTCGGGCTTGGAAGGAGGAACTGAGGAAAACAAAAAAGAAAGAAAAGAAATAAAAGGGAAAGCTTCAAAGGAATGCAGGTGTATACATACGTGTCTGTGGGCCAAATTATAAGCCCAGCAACATTGAAAAAAAATACATAAACAAAGAGCACAAGTCAGCTTTGCTAGATGTTCTGCATAATGCTCCTGCAAACTTTCCCAAAGCCACTCATCACTTTCACCTGTTCGGCACCCATGGTGCTCAAGCGTGCTGGCAACCCTTTAGGACTCGTTGACACCAACAATTGAAAGTGGTCACACCACACCACAATGCATCACTAATCGCAGCACCAGCACCTTCTAAAACAAATAGGCACCTCCTAAATGCACACGCAACTAGCTCAGAAGCTTTGCGACAGCTGTCGCATGAAACCCATGAAATGTGCGGCAAGTTTCCTGAAAAGTCAGCTGAAACAGACACCTTTGATTCAAAAGCTGGAAGTAATGCCACCATTACCATTCACCTGCAATTTCGAGACCTAGCACAAGTCCTCGACACGATATCTGAGATTTGGTGCCAATCGCAGCTACCTGCGTCACGCTAAAAAAAAATTCCCCATCTCCCGCTAAAGGGAACCATGTGTTGGATGCGAAGCAGCGGGGAGATGAGCGGGAGGAACGTCGCCACTCTCATTTCACGGCAGCGGTCCGGGCGCTCATCGCGGCGCTGCACAGGAGAGAGAATGAGGCGCGCGCGCTCTGTCATTTTCATACCGCGGAACTACCGTGGCGCCCCCAGCGGAGTATGCAGCTGTCACACCACCTGTCGTGTGCGCTGCTCCGTACAGGATTCCTAGAGGAAAGGACGGGGGGGGGGGGACGCGGGAGCCACTCCGTAGAGTAGAGGATTCCTAGAGGAGAGAGGGGGGAAAGGATGCGCATGCGCTGTGGGACGCCGGAGCCGCTCCGTAGAGTAGATTCCTGGAGGAGAGAAGGGGGTGAGCGTAGGAGAGGGAGGTGGAGGGGACGCGGGAAGGAGGGACGGACTAAGCCCCCTCCAAACACATGCAAGCAAGATCAAGGAATGGGGTCAACCTGGGCGACAGACACCTGCCTAGCCATTGCTAAGCAGCCTCTCTGTGCTCTCGGCCATGACTCAAGGAATGGGGTCAACCTGGGCGACAGACACCACCTGCCTAGCCATTACTAAGCAGCCTCTCTGTGCTCTCGGCCATGACTCTGATGACTGTAGTAGTGGTTGACAGCCTTCATATTACTACACTGTTCTGGTTCGCATAATGGGTGCTTCCCTACTTCATGAAAGTGGCCGGACGCGGGACGGGGGACGCGGGAGGGACGGACAGAGCCCCGAGCATAAGATGCTTCGCATCTAAAAAAAAATCTCAAGAGTTGATGTGCTGAAATGTGTCACATCCTCTGACCACCAAATGTGTGCGTCGTGCACTTATGTGCTCTTTAAGGGTTCCTAAAACCAACTGTATACAACCATCCCTGCACCTTTATCACAACTGTTTCGATGATATGTACTATTCATTCACGAACCATTAAAACAAAGTGAATATTTCATAAATGGCCCTTGAACTGACACTATAAGGCCGAACCCTCGGTCAGGTCGGACGGATAAATTGCTCTAAGATATCTACTGTCGTCAGTTACCTAATCGTAGGTCCATTATTAGAAGAGAAAATTAGAGCCAAAGTTTCCCTCCGGAACTTCCTGCGAAAATCTCAGCGCCTAGATGCCAATGTGACATCACTGATTTCAACATCTTTCATATTTTTACCACAGCAACTGAATCAAGTTTCCTAAAGCTTGCTTTGTTAAAGGAGCACACAAACTCTAGAAGTTTCCATGTTCTTGCTCAAAATAAAAATGCTGATGTCAAGAAAACTAAGGAAAGGGTATCATGGTGCAAAAAAATCTTGCGGTTTCGATATCGAGGGGGAAGCTTCGCAGTGACTGTGTCAACAGAGTGATGTAAGGTATAAGCTACGTGGGGACAGCAACTCATGACATACTAGCAGCAGCTTTCTCATCTGCTGCCAGTGGCACTTAGTGCGTGTAAACGAGCAAATTGTCATCCAGCAACCACGATTTCAGCGACTGTGTTGGCTCATCGTGATCATGTCCATTGCGGTGGGGCTTACCTGCAGATACTGGACAACGAAAACTTTAAAATCAAACTAAAATGTTTCATACTGGCTTTGGTGTGTGGAGAGCATTAACACTGCATGCAAGGGAAATGAAAGATGTCTCTCTTGCAAGGCCTCAAGTACTCCTATAATTCTCTGGCTCCCCTCAGAACACAATGCAAATCATTTTCACGGACAAATGAATTAAGAAGGTCCTGCAGACGCCGTCAAAATCTACGTCGCCGTGGCGAGCTGGCAGAGAAACTTCTCTCACAGACGATGTTGCCAGTCTGTATTTTCTTTTCACACATCTGCTGGCTTACGAAGAGTATTCTTGCAGTGAGAGCGGTGCTTTTGGTATCGTAAAAGAGGTTTATCAGTAAAGATGGTACACTACATAGTATGCTAGGAAGAAATACGGAAATTGGCAAGTCAAGAACTTTTGAGCTTTCACTTTGCTTGGAACTACACCCCGTACTGGAATCCCACCACAGTATTGTACAAAAATTACTAAATGGAGCTTTGGTGATGCGATAGCTTCTTTACTACAATGAACAAGTAGTGCACGAATTTATTTAATTAGTTCTTTCATGCCTGCAGCTTCCAATGTCCACATCATTTATTCAATTTCATTGCTTTAGGTACAGTAAAGTCTCCGCACACAGATATAATCGCAGCAAAATGATGCGCTTACTATAACAATGCTTTTTGTGGGAGAACTAGACCAATATGCGAACCCACACTAGGCCATCTGAAGCCAGGAGGACAAAGCTTAAACAAATCCACATGCTACCCACTGCTACTTCCATAACACCTCAACTGCCACAACAGAGTCATCGCATAGTCATCAGGAAACCAAAGTTAAGCTTCAGTGTTCCACCTGCCACTCATAACAGTGAATGAGAACAACCATGCCATTGCCGAGAAGCCACCGCTATGGCCCAAATAAACAATCGGCAACGACAGCACTGCCATGTAACCACAATTTAGTGCTTTATTTGATACTAACCTCTAGACCAGTTCTTACAAAATTAGTATGGCTTGGTATCCTTCTTGTTTAAAGTAAAACATCTTGCAAGGAACACCTTTTCGTATCTTGAACACCTTTTCGTATCTTGAACACCTTTTCGTATCTTGAACTCGTTTAAGGCCGCCAGGTGGAATATTCTTCGACAGATGACGCTACCAGTCCGTGCACAATGAAAGCTTCAGGAATGTGTTGGTACACGCAACGGGATATCCCTCTTCATTAAGATTAACAAATCGAACATGTATCTTTGCTCGTATGTATGAGTAAGCATCTAAGCTGTCCTCAATTGTCCTGACGGGGCAGTTAGAACACAAATGTTCTACGGGTCGACAACAATTAATCGTGTTACCACGAGCTTCCCTCCTGCAAATGTGCCCATCGCCCATCTCCCGCTCCAAGTCTTGGCTTGTTTTGCAGGCTATGGTGGGCCTAATATGCTACGGCCTGTACAGTAGCTCAGCGCTTTGCGGGAACCGTTACAGCCGCTGCTAGTGGCGCGTCTCGCACGCAGTGGCAAGAGCAGACAAGCTGAAGACTTACGTAGTTCCAGATTCTGCACAGTGCCAAAGGTAGCAAGAAGATCATGGATCTCGTCCCGCTGCACGTGGACCGGAATGTTGCTCACGTGCACTCGGTTGCCACGACCTCTGGAAATGGGCAAGACCCGAAGGCCACATTTTCTGTCGGCATCCACACACCACAACATGTTTTGCAGATTTGTCAATTTACAGGGCTTTCAGATTTCTGTAAGTGCACGGGCTCTTCTTATAATGATGCTATTAGGCAAGAAAACGCTTTTGTTTTTTGGGAGCAGTGGTGAGGTTCGTAACCATAGATGTAAGATGAATAAAATAAAAATTCTTTAACATTCCAAACCATTGAGGGCAGTCGCTTGCATGGCAAACTTTGAGACTATCAAAATTAATGACCATCACCCATTTTTTTATTGAAATCGCACCCATTTCAGAATGCTAACTGTGACTGTCGAAGGCTCAATCCAAGCATAATCTAAACCTTGGCATGCCAAAACAGTAGGAAAAGCCATTACACCAGATCGAAGTACCGAGTGACTTACAATGTTAAAATGGCGACAAGTCTCATTTTGAGAAGTGGCAGATGCTTGCCAGACAAAGCATTGAAGTTAGGAGCCAAAACTTCCTAATAAGGTTTTTCCATCCAACTACTCTCAATTCCTAGTACACATTCTTTCTGTTAACATCACACATTAAGCAAGAGTTCCCAGTTTCATTTTTAAGACATGAGAGGGGGTTAATACATGTCCTTTTTATAATTTGAAAGGTTACTTTCAGGCATAACAGAATTGCCACACGAAACAAAAGGCATGTTACATGTAAAAAACAAACAAGTTGTTTCGAGCATGAAGTCTAGTAAGGATCAGTAAAGCAGTCTATTGATGCAACTTTGCATATAAAGAGGATAACCGGGATGATGTCCGGTTGCTTAGAGGTGGTGCAGAAGCCCTTGCTGTAGCACCAAATATGCCCAAATTGCTGTAGCACCAAACAGCAGCTGCCCCAAAGACTTGCAATAAAAAGTTGCCATGTTTTTCTTTATTAGTAGTATTAAATTTATATTCATAACAGCAAAGTGTGCCTGCATTGCCTTAAAACAACAGGCCTACAAAACATAATGTACACTTCACTCTAAAAAAAAAAAAAACACCACCCTTTCAATTGATAAACCTGTGCAGTAGCATCTGCTAACCATGAAATGCATGTTCATGATGTCCATGACAAAAAATTGTGGCTCCTACTGTACCAGAGTTACAGAGTGGGTTATGAAGGACAGATGGCATCAGCACCCAGTGGCAGCCAATTTGGTCCTTTTTTCATAAATCTTGCTTCATGCACATATCTCATTGTTCTGCTTATGATAAGGTCCGACTGTCAGGGTTAAGTGGCCACCATATTAGGTTAAAGCTGCGCCACCAGACATGAGGAAACAAAGAGGCCAGATTAGATTGCAGGTTTCATGTGCCAAAACCATGATATGAATTATGAGGAATGCCAAAGTGGGGGGACACCGAATTAATTTTGATCTTCCGGGGTAAATTAACATTAATCTGAACAAGTGCACGGGTGTCATTGCATTTTGCCTCCATTTGAATGCACCTGCTGTGGCCAGGAATCACACCTGTATCCAAAAGCTTAGCAGTGCGATACCGTTAGGTCCTCTGCTACCACGGCTGTTGATGAAACTGATCAAAAACATGGAATCAGATCACAACTGCAGGCATTACATTCTTTTGGGCTGTTTTAAGTTAGTAACATGCTTAATCCACATACAGACAGGGGACACCAACATATATACATGCAGTCGTTATTAATATGCTCCTGACCATCTCTCGAACTCGGCAAATGACATTGCAGCACAATGCCAGGAAGTGAAATGCCAGTAAGGATGCTGCATGTGGTGTGGGTGGGATTGCGCCACGGCATCTGCTGTGTTGGAAAGCGTGCTGCATTAAAAGACCGCTATGCTTCAACACTGACTCTGTCTATCATACCTGAAGTGCATATATAGCACACAGCATGTTTACACACTCTCACTTTTGTGCTGTCTGTTGGTGCAGATTTCACCTAATCTGCTTCTGTATTACCGAACTTCCCTGAGCAATGAAATGAACATCCATGGCCGCTTGCTGGGAGCTGACTATGCACCTTTTCAAAGAGGGCTTCATAGGTGCCACCACAATCCCCCCTGGGCTGTAGTACTAAATATACATACCCCATCACCCCTCCATAAAGCGATGTCAGCCTTTGTACACCCTTGTATAAGTTCAGAAAGGAGGTGTCCTCCCTCTCTCCGATGGAAAGATCTACAACATGCAGTCATCAATCCCTCCCACCCCACGATCTGACTGTGGGACATACCTTCTGTTCTGTGGTGCCGACTGTTGAGGTTCCACCAGCAGTTGGGATCCCATGAAAGAGTGTCCTAAGAGACAAATGGGCATACAGCCTCGTTCAGCACCAGCACCATGTATGTATGATAATTGTCGGGGTTAACCCTTTGCGGTCCGAAACATTTTCCCACCTTCCGTCCATTCTGATCCGAAAGTGAACAACTCAAAGCTCAATTAAAGAGGCTTACTTGCTATTCTAAGGATGAGGCATAATTTAGTGACAAAACACGCGCGTGAATCAACCGCGATAGAACTTGTCTAGCAGTGCCCGATTACGGGTCGCTGCGGCCCTGTTCCGTTGCCGGGCAGGGCCCGACAACGGACCACAAAGGGTTAAACGTCCCTAACCGTGATATGATTATCAGAGATGCCGCAGTGGAGGGCTCCGGAAATCTCGACTGCCTGGGGTTCTTTAATGTGCACCTAAATCCAAGTACACAGGTCTCAAGCATATTCGCCTACATCGAAAATGCAGCTGCCGCAGCCAGGATTCGATCCCGAAACCTGCAGGTCGGCAGTCGAGCACCATAACCACTAGACCACCGTGGAAGGCTTTACAAGTATATTCAGGTGTGTATGTGTGTGTATACAAACTAAAAATTACACAGGAAGGGAACATTGAACTCCTCGTGTCCCCCCCTCAGGCTAAGTCACTGACATTTTTGCCCCTCCCAGCTTCTGATTTCTCTGGCTAGCAGCTGCAAATCCAATCAGGAAACTTCACATCATTCCAATCCAAGTCTGATCGCAGCAATGACTAGCCGAAGGTACCATCAGTGTCACTTCAGGAGTATGTGCCTTGCCAATAACGCTGCTCGCGCACAGGCGCATGAATAGGTTTGGCGACACCAGCTGAAGAACGCAGTTGCCGTCAAGTGCCTCTGGTGAACTCTGCTTGCAGTATTGACGTGTGAGGTCTCTACAGCAACAATTAAGCTTGAATATAAAAGCATTTTGATCGCCACATCAACTGCTACAAGCTTTCCAGTGCCATCTGCAATGGAAACTGCAATTTTTTTTCTCTTGCCTTATATGTGTCACAGTCTTATTGTTCTTGCTTCTGCTAACTGGCAACATCAATGGACTTGCATAATTTGTTTTGCCTGCTACATACCGTTTTAAACAATAACGCAGTGTCATTTTGCAGATATTACCTTAATCAGCAAACACATAATGCCCGTACAAATCTACCCATTTACACAGGCAAATATTCCATGCTGCAGTTAGCTTACCCAAGTAGCAGTACACTGCCAAAGTGAGACCAAATATAAATTGCATCACTGGGCTAATGACCTCTTATTTTAACTGTAAGGAGGTTTATTGGGTGAGCCTAACGAACAGGCGGTAGATTGGATACACGCTTGGAATTAATATATTTTTTACCGTAACTCCCAAGGGCACTTCGACGATGTGCATTGCACACTGCAATAGAGAGGAGTGCATTTTTTTTTCTTTCCCCAGCATTTAAACTAAGTAGAGCATGCACAATCTTCATACAATCGCCATTAGAGCGATGCTTTTACTCCTGCCACCTTATGTGTGTGTGTGTCACGAAATTAGCGCAGTAATGGCGTCAATGTTTGTGTCAATGTTTCACACGAAGCTGTCTTTGAAAGACATGCAGACATTTACTGAAATGTTCAAATTAACTGCTGAAAGCTGTTGCTTATCTTAAAGGGACACTAGTGTGAAACAATGATTTGGTTTAGATTGACAAACTGCACTCTGAGAACTCTAATGTCGCAAGTTTCACCATCATAAGTTCATTATTAGAGGAGAAACTCAAGGTTGAAGTTTCATTCTTAAATTTCACGCCAAAATCTTCGCACGTGATGTCACTAATTTCAAAATATATTTTTCGTATTTTCACGACATTGGCTCGATGAAATTTTCTGAAACTTAGTATGTTAGGTCTATGTAGGCCTATGGCCCCCCACAGACGACAATGTACTTCATTCTAACAGATTAGGAACTACGTAGGACCCAGTAGACGCCGTCAAAATCTATGACGTCACGGTGTTTGGGTGCGGGCATCTCACGGAGGCGTCTCCACCCCCCATTTTTTTTCCGCACGTTTGCGCGCTTACCAAGCGTCGTCTCGCAGTAAGAGTGGTGTTTTCGTGATTGTAGAATTGTACTTTACTAATACGCAAAAAATCGTTTTTTGTCCCTTTAACAAACGTCTAAAATACAATTTCTTTTCTCATTATCCTGCTAATAAAACCAGTTGCACACGATTTTAAAGCATTAAGACAGTCATGCTACACAGTGCATCCAACAAAACTGCCACACAGGTTTAAACGACAGGAAATTGAGCTAGTTGGTAAGTACACATCTCGAAAGAGTGTCGACATGCAAAAACGAACACCGGAGAAGAACGAGACAACACAATTTCGCGTGTCCAAAATGAGCGCCAGCTTTGGCACTCGGGTTACGCATCTCTTAGAAGTAGGTTACTCTTCGTTGTTGTAGCCACTGTCACTGAAGTTTAAAAAAGTCAGTCGTTTTAACAAGTTCGAAGATGGTTGTAGAAAGCTTTAACGAAAACAGAGTTGCAGCTATACCCTACGTTCAATTCTGTATTGCACTGGCTAAAGAAGGGGGCAAGTAAAGATGGTGTTAACACTGTTTGAACTCTTCCAATAAGCTAGGTAAGATATGCGCCACTGTGCAGAGAAGAAATGAGCAGGTCAAGAAACAGGACCGACATTTGTGTTGTAAAATGCCAATAAATTTACAGATCAACGTGCTGGTGTCGTCTACAAAATTCCTCTCAGCTGCGGCCTTTTCTACATAGGGCAGATGGGCCATTGTGTTACTCGGGGATTCATGGAGCATAGAAGGCACTTAACCAGAGGTTCGCATCTAATCCTTCGCACTGCTGACACAGTAAACACACACCCAAATTCTATGAACGCGCCATTTTACACAGACACAGGAACGAAGAGATGAGTCGGATGGTCGGAGGTAGGCATACAGACTGTGGTGGGAGTACGAAAGTATGGGCCTTGACCGAGGGGCTTGTTTTTGTGTATTAACTAAAAGCGTTGTGGTTGTGGGTTTGCATCCCACCAACGGAAAGGATGATTTTTCGTCCACTTTAATTTCTTTCAATTTAAGTGAGAATCATTACGATACAGCCAAGAAACCACAAATAATGACCCCTGTGCCTTCCTCGGCTTAATTCTATGTCGGCTTCATTAGTTTATAATGCAGTAGTGGGTGCACATGCATGAGGCCAGCCGTCGATTAACTAGCATAGAGAAGAGATGAAATGTGTGCAGTTATGTTTCTCATAATAACACACGTGTGCCCTATTGACAAGGTGGTACTCCATACCCGAGCATGCATAAACGAGTTTTGTGTCCACCTTTTCCACCCCTGTGCTCACTTTCAGTTGATAGGTGGCATTAGTGTTGTCCCGTTTTCTACTTGGGTCCGTGTTTGCGCGCCAACCCTTGTTCGTGATGCCACATAGGGTTACCATCGGCACTTCTCGCTCGCTACTTGTGCCTGTCTAAGCCAGTCTGTTTCCAATATTGAGACCGACATTGCTTCACATTCATATAACCAATTGTCATGACGTCGCCAAATTAACAAGATTCATAACCGTTGATCCGATATCAAAGACCACTGGGCTTGTCCATCAAGTGCACTGCTAGCAACTACAGCATATTTTTTGTAACTGTTCACGTTACTTTCGCAGAAAAGCTTTTACTACCAAGACAATTGAAGGTGCAAGTACCTTTTTCGAACCCATACTACAACATCTATGCGCTAATTTCATGAGGCCTCTTATTTTTTTTGCTATTCCACAGATTTCATACATACTTACCTGAAAACAAAGTTTCAAAAAGTTGTGATTTCAACTACTGGCTTACTGTTAAATGCAATGCAGTAAGTCCTTTGCGAAAAAAATGATTAGCTAGCTCCACAACAACACTGTCAACGTCTACAGCATACAGGAAAGATTTCCGTCAAGTAGATTTCATCACCCACAGTCCAAGCTGAAAATTTTGAAACTGTCTTAAATATTAACCTAACATAACTTCTTTCACCTCCTCTCAGTCACAAAGAAAGAGTAGTCAACTTGCCATAAATAGAAAGCCTTGTAATGTAAGCTCCAACACAAGAGCATTTGTACTAAATGTCTATGGGCATCTTGCAATCACAAGTCACATCGTTATTCTCAACAAAATGTCACAACCATTGTGACACATTCTTGATGATCATACACGTCACGTTAAACACACGCAAAGGGTACCGATTAAGCAAAGACACGTCTTAAGATGCAGCCAGCTTACATGCAGTGCCAATAAGCAACGTAATAATTCTTGGGGTTTTACGTGCCAAAACCGTCAGAGTGAATAAGTTACACAAGTGGCCAGCAATCATGAAGGCATGTCCCCACAGTACTTTGAGCATGTTTCGAATAAAAGGAAAAGCATGTCTCAACTACATGAATTCATACATGCTTGATGTCTATGGTGTGCACAAAGAGGCAATGGTTGATTTTAAAACTGCTAATGTCACATGTAACTAACGTGTTTCCCGAACAACACCGCCCATGAAGTTTCTGTAGAGACGTAGAAACCGCTCATGATCATGTAAGCATATTTAACACACACAATGAGAAAGATGCAACTTTTTGTCATTTTTTGGCGAGACTAGCTAGGCCAACACTTTGAACAAACACAACATTATAACTTGAGCAGGCATGTACGGGCGATTTCATGACCTAAGAACGCTCAAAATATAGGCCCCCCTTCAAAGATTATTTTTCCTTCCGCGTACACCAAACCAAGACCAAAGTGCAAGTTCTAAACATGCCTGTACCGCCAATAAACGTTGGATTTTGGTAAGGAGCCTGTGATAAGTTCAACTGCACCACTAATAACTACCCCGCGATAGATCGCCGACGTAAGTGCACAAAAAAATTTAGCCACTTAGCTGTTGAAATATTCCTCCAGCTCAATAGCACTCTTGTCCTCAAACATCAGTGGTCGAGCTCCGCAGTAAACAGCACACGACTTGCAGCTTAATAGAAGCTTTTTTCCTTCAATTCGCACAGCTGGCGGTTTAAGACTAACATCTCATCTTAACTCGAACATCGTATCAACGCCCCCACGTGTTTCCTTCGTATCAGTAGAAAATGAATCAGTGCAGAGGAAGCAAGGCCTCACGCGTAGTGTGTCATCTTATCTACAGTGCACTTGTAAGACGCACAGCCGAGGCGAAAGCCAGCTTGCACAGTGACCTACGAAAAGGACAATTTCCTTCATTATTTTTTGTCTTTCCTACCACGCTAATCTCAAGAACGAATGGCAGAGTCTGCAACAGCAAAGGCGGAAGCGAGGCTTTTTGAAGTTCGTCGCCAGGAGAGTCACCACGGACGCGAACGCGAGACGCTTGGGTCAGGCATTAAAAACGCCGCAGGGTTTGAAAAAAGCTAGACATAAGAGAAAGTGGGCGAGTCCCCGCCGAACCAAACACGAGCATGAAATCAGAGGCTCCTCTAAGGTCGTTGCCTCTAAAATAAGCACCCGAAGATTCAGCGCCGCCCGGCGTTTCCACTATGCGCGCACGCACGCACAAACGCGCGCACGAGCAAAAAAAGCGGCAACACGCACAAGCCCGACCATTTCGCGCAAGCAGCAGCAACAGCACGCGCCGTCTCGCTCGTTTTTTCGCCACCGCTAACGTGTGTCGCGGCTCAATTTAGTTCTTATTTTCCCAGAACTTTTCGCTAAGCCTAACCGCAAGGTAACCATGTGAGCGGCACGGCTGCGTTGCCCGGGCGAAAGCAGCTGCCGACAGCCGCGCCGATAATACGCCCCAACGGTCACGTTGCCTTACGGGCCTGGCGCACAGTGAACGCAAGTGTCGCGGCGCGCTGGCGAATGAATACGCGGCAACACGCTACCTCCTGGCCACGCCGGCCGGAGAATTTAGATTAGGCGCCATTTTGAGGCCGAGTGTCCATGCACCCTGCGTCTCCCCTCGGCCCCCCCCCAACTGAAAACGTACCGTAGCGGAAAACGTAAACTGTGGCAGCGCGAAGCACCCGCCGCACGCGCTTCTTGGAGCCACGCTACTGTCAACAGAGTAGGCGTGCGTGCGCAATGTCTCACCGTTCAGGGCTTCGATGGCCTTGCTAATCACCAAGTCGTCTGAGCACTCGACGAAAGCATAGCCCCCCCTTCTTCAGGAGCACGGATTTAGGAACGACGCCGGTCTGCTCGTGAAACAGTTCTCGGATAGATCCTTCGTTCACGTCCGCCGGTAGATTGCCGATGTAGAGCTTGTTCATGTTGAGGGACACCGATCTATGGATACAGTTTTGAGACAGTTTTTGGGGGGGGGGTTGGGAAACGAGAAGAAAAAGGATAATAAAATAAAAAAAAAACTAACACGCCGACGGTGCACTGAAAAATGCTCGTGTGACTGCCGCCTCACGTTGTCGATCGCCTCCCTCTCGGAGAAGTCTAAAGCCTGGCACGCAACGACCCACGTGACCAAGAATTTTTTTTTTTTTACATTCGTATCTCGGTAAACTTTTATTAAGTTGCCAAGTTAAGACTGGAAAGCTTTTGTTGTAGTTAAATACAACATCGCAAAATAATTTCCGTTTGCTTCGGTGCGTAT
This sequence comes from Rhipicephalus appendiculatus, assembly GCA_030522465.1. Classification (NCBI taxonomy): domain Eukaryota; kingdom Metazoa; phylum Arthropoda; class Arachnida; order Ixodida; family Ixodidae; genus Rhipicephalus; species Rhipicephalus appendiculatus. The sequence continues at coordinate 31,511 of JALIZH010032912.1, read as the reverse complement.
ATCTTTAGAAATGCAGACAGGAAAGTGTGGCCATCGCGGATAAACGAGTTGAAACCGAAACTGATAGTTGCGTCTGCTACAGGCAGAGCAAGTCGCTGCGAGCTCGAGTCGATTAAAGTCCCTGAAAATTTTAACGTCGGTGCTATCTTTCGAACACGAGCTCTGTGCACGTTCTACGTAAGCATGCAGGATCGAAGTTGGTGTTTGTAAAGCAATCTATATACGTCCGCTACTCACAAACATGCGCATATGCACCTTCTACAGCCAAACGTAACACCCACCAAAGAGCAGTCGAGAATATGTTTCATAAACGTATGTTGCACACAGTGCACTTCGTGAAACTAAAGAAAAAATCTGCTTTTGCACCTGTATCGAAGAACTAAAAGATGCGCGTTAACTCACGCTAGCTATATGCATGAATGTGGTTTGTTCGAATTATCCGAAATTTCGAGTTAAGAAACGTCGGCGAAAGGGTGAATTCAAATAATTTTTTTATTGCTTGAAGTAGTCTACATGACTTCCTCCCACGATTCAACGCTGCGTGCATAAACGGGGAACGGCCAAATTAACTGAAAAGCGCATATGGCTTTGCCGTTCAAACTAAGCGAGAAACCGAATTAACATTATAGTTTCTCACCAGGATGTTCAAGAGCATTCGAATGCAGCGAAAAGTCGAAGTAACCGAGTTCGAAATCGAGTATATTGCGATGTACAATGCTGATGATGGCATGTTCGCTAGCTGTGCTTCAGGCTTCTCACACAGATTTTCGTGTCAGCTAGGTTGAATTCAGCAAGCCCTCGACACATGCATATGAGTGGCTGCATTTTACGTCTGTGCGCTGCTATTAATTCAGGGTATTATTTCGAGTGTCCCTTCAATTTTAATGTCTGTTTGCGGTCATCATTTTTCAATTTTATTTTGGGGAAAGGGGGCTGTATAAACCCCTGGTGTAGGCACTCGGGTGAAAATGTGCAAGCGGAACTCTGACTGGTTTCAAGTAGATTTTAACTGGGATCAACTGGCTCCAGCTGGAAACCAACTGGTTTCAATCACAAGCCAATTGGAATCATGACCACTTGTACTGGAACTGGACCCACTAATACTATCTAACTGGAACCAAGTTGAGGTCCATCTGGAACTTTGACCAGTTGTGTGGCAGAAACCAGCTGGTACCAGTTGGTGTTCAACACCAAGACCATTGGTATTCCATGGCTTACTAAACTTCAAAGTCTGACGAAGTTATCAATTTCTTTGATAACTGTAAAACAAATGTGTTTCTGAACTTGACTTATGAGCAACACAATTAATACATTGTTACTGTGTAGAAAAAGCCTTTCCATGCAAGGTGGCAGGTAAAAGTGACGGCGCAGATTGTGCCTCAATTGTAGATAAAAACAACGCCGACTGGTGCGATGGTCTGCAATGAAAAATTCGACCACAGCTGCTTAGGAGGCTTATGAAGCGTTTGCGCTCCACAGTTTAGCTGCTTAAGAGTTCTGACTTTTTGGTATATGGGGCAATGGATCCGAGAAAGATAGTTTCAACTGTGGTGAACATAGGCGTGCGCACGAGGGGGGGGCAGAGGGGGGCGGCCGCCCCCCCCCCCCTAGACACCTAAGAGAGGGGGGCGCAAAGTCTGCCCCATACATTGACTTAATAGGGAGGGGGGGGGGGCGCTGCGATGAACCTTCGCCCCCCCCCCCTGCCCCCCCTGATGGGGAACCCTGCGCACGCCTATGGTGGTGAATACTTTCTGTTTTGGTGATGTGAACAGCGGGGTCCTCTCCAATGGTGGCACTTATATGCGCTGCTTCAGCAACAAAAAACTTGTGAATTCTAGCAAAGACATTGCTTAGCGCTGCTCGGGTAGCTCATTTAAAGGGGTACTGACACAAAATTTCGCGGCCGAGACAGCCTGCGGGTTCGATTCCCGTGAACATGTGTATATCATCTGCAAAATATCAACAGCGAATATAGCTTGGAAGGTATTTTAAATTAATTTTGAAGTTTGCGTGAGCGATCGACTCCCTCGCGCTCCTGACACCATCAGAGGTGACCCTCGGTGACCCCCCCCTACTTCCCTCACGTGACCACGCTGCAACAAGTTGTGATGACGTCATAGCGGCCATTTTCTTTTGCCGCGTTTGTTCCAGCGGTCTATACTTCTTGGCGGCTGGTCGCGAGTCCGTGGCCGCGGCGCACGTGTTGAAAGTTTTGTGTTTGTCGACACTGCTGTCCCGTTTCCTATTCGAAAGGACTTCTTGATGCAGACCATGCGGAAGTGCGTCACAGTTCTGTGTGCTGACGTGATCGAGAGCTGCGCACGCTAGGTGGCGATAGTTGCACCCGGCGGCTTGTTTTTCGAGCTCTCTCAAACCGAAACTGAAACTACTCGGTAATGAGGAGCCTGTAATTAAATATATGTCGCGCGCTGCAGCAAATGAGGTGCCGTGTTATGACTAACAGGACCCCAGCAACACATTGCAGCAAAAAAACGCGAGGGCAAAGTTTTTGTGTCAGTACCCCTTTAATAGCAGTGGGTGCGAAACACCGGCTGAGAGTAAGGGTGGCACATTTTCTCGTTATCCTCCCATGTGTGTGCCGATAGATCGCTCGCTCAGTTAAGTGCTGGTGACAATGACAATGTCTCGAAACAGGCCGATCAGACACTTAAGCTGCGTTCTAAAAACTTGTACACTAGGCTTGTGTGAATAGTAAATTATAGGTCTACAGCGAATAGTGATTTGGTCGAATAATTTCAAATCAAATTCGAATAGTGTATATCGCATATTATAAGGAAAATGTGTATATTTGTCATGACAAAACTAACCTGCACATTTCTTTAAAATTGAAACAAGGCATGAGCAAATGTCATTTTTTTTTTTTGGTTCAAAGGGAAGTGGAAGAAACTTTGAATAGTAGCAGGATTTGACTTTTGGTAGAATGCAAGTGATAACTTGTAAAATATGATACGTTTTAAAGTTTACTATACTTGGAGCGTATAAGCCAGTATAACAGGCTTTTAAACTTGAAAAATTATGAATCGATGCGAGAATAACATTTTCATTTAACCCTGAAGTGGGGCTTCGCAGCAGTGCAGATTTCCCCTGTTTACGTATATTCACGGTACAGCACCCTCCCGTTGTAGTGAAACCACCTTTACAAGGGGGATTGCATGCGGCCTAATATTCACCATTTCGTTCATTTCGAATACTTCAAATTTCCAATAAGTGAAATGTGTTTCAAAGCGAATTCGAATGCTGCAATATTCGTTCGAATAGTCGCACAAGCCTTTTTGTACACATAAGATGTGCATGTACAGTCACATTTTAGTTACGGTTACACCAACTGAAAGCTTGCCGTCGCTGTGACGGTCCTGGCAGTGCCCCAAGTGCAGCAGTGCTCATGCGTGGTATGCTGTGGGACAGAAAAATTGAGCATGTGAAGGCAAGGAAGGAGAGTGATTTGAGGTGAATGCGCCGTAGAGATCAGGTAGGGAAAGCGAGGGCCTAGACGTTTGAACTTCAAGTAGCTGCACAGCAATGCGGCAAATGTCCCAGGAGTCGATGATAAAAGTACGGACACGAGAAGTCAGCTTGCCTTGGCATGCACAGATAAGTATTTACGTCTACAGTCGATCCCGGGTATACCGAACTCGGATATATCGAATTATTCGCTATATCGAACAGTTGATAAATCCCCTTGAATTTCCCATGCAAAAGTATGGGAGTGTTGCGTGCACACTTATATCGAACTCCCGCAGGGCGTAACATTCGATATATCGAACGCATATCAATGGTCGGGTACTTGGTTTGTTGTTTGTGGACAGCGTTTTCACTTGCGGCTTGTGGACTTGAGTAGTTCTCGCGTAGTTCCTGCTGAATCTTCCTTCGGGAGTCGAACTAAACATTGCGTCGCTCGTAGCGATAAAAATGATGACTGGTGCGTGGAACGACGTCAAGCAAAGCACCGTTGTGCAGTTTCCTCGTGGGCTTCGGTGACAGGTGACGACTTAGTGCGCGTCAGTACCGCTGACAACGGCGTGCGGTGCCTCAGTGAATTTTGCTACTTATTTGCATTTCTTATTTGCACCTCGGACGGGAGTACAGAAAGCTGCTTCATCGGTGCAGATGACGACACCGCTGTTTCTGACTGGATCGATGCTGATATCATGGCTGACGTTGCCGGTGCCGCGGAAGTGGACCCGTGCGGTTATGAAGATGCTAACGCCGCCGCTAAACAATATTCTACCGCGCTACAGAGCTTGCATCGGCGTTCATTGTCAATCACCGCTGTTGTGGCTGAAGGTGCTGAATTTGCTTATTTTGAAAACTTCAATTAATGAGGATGACTTTACGAACTTGACGGTGCGCAAGAGGCAAAACAAGTCTACGGACTATTTTCACGCGAAATAAAGTGCGGTAACTTGCAAAAGTAGTAGTAGTCACCTTTTCTTAAGCATACTGTGAGGGAATCGTCATGTTAACGCTTATTACGATTTCCGAAAGCCGTTTCGAGTTGCGATGTATTAATATAGCCCTTAAATACGCATATTTCTTATTTCGAATCATCGATATATCGAACTATTTCGCGATCCCCTTCGAGTTCGATATATCCGGGATCGACTGTACTTTCTTTTTCGCTGCTGTGCACCTTTTGCAGTTGTTAGTTGGCGTTCGTGTTCAGCCAGCTTCGCCGTTGCGTGCACGCCTACAGTCTTTTATCACGAATCCCTACCGACTAGCTCAGATTTATGCCATACTTGGAGTAGAACAGCCCCCCCCCCAAAAGACGTGGCCACCAAACAACACACAACTGCACAGCATGGACAAGTGAGTGTTTCATTTTATTATTTCTGTTGTTGAGAAAACGGCAGCACTAATAGGAGCCCCTCCCCTGGTCACTTGGGCTTGTTCGTCTGTACGGTGGCCATGACTTTCTTGCGCAGGTGCTCCTTGTACGCGAGGATGTCCCCTTTCCACTTGGTGACCGTCTGGTTCTCGCACACCCAGATCTCTTCGGCCACGCGGCTGATGAGCCGGAAGTCGTGGCTCACCAGGACCATGCCACCGTCGAACTCTGCGATGGCCTCGGCTAGCGCGTCGATGGTCTCCATGTCCAAGTGGTTGGTCGGTTCGTCCAGCAGCAGCAGGTGGGGCACCTGCCATGCCAGCCAGGCGAACACCTACGCGGCAGCGCTGGCCGTCCGACAGTTGCCGAATCGGGCAGATCTGCAACACAGAAGAGAGGCGGGGTGAAACTGGGATATCCATTGAACACAGGACATACATTTTAATTCTCAATTCTTGTAACAGATGAAAAAGGAAAGAAACAATTGATCTCAACTAGCCTACATACATTTTTAATGGGTGGAAACTTTCAATTATATTGATAATGAAATTGGTTTCAGCTTTGACATTCAAGCGATAAATAAAACAAAAAAATCACGCCATATCCACAAAGTGAATGATGTTGGAGGAGCTTGCTCGGAGATGATCGGGTAACCCGCGAATCCTCTGTACGCATCTCCTACCATCATATACAGACGTGACAACGTTGTTATATACACATTACATGCGGCGCTCGGGCCGCGAGCCCCAGCTGCTGCTCGTTGCGAGCCCACCGCGCTGCTGTGCGGTGTTCATGCAGCCGAGCGGTAACGAAGTTTTCACTGCCTGAGCTCCCGGCGAAGAGAAAATTACACCATCTCCCGCTAAAGGGAACCATGTGTAGATGCGAAGCAGCGGGCGCTAACGCTTACACTGGCGGCGACGTTGACGCTGGCGCTCATCGCAGCGTTGCGCAGGAGAGAAACCTGGGGAGGCGCAAAGCACGCAGTGATGGACCGGTGTTTCCTACTGGAACATGCCAATCGCTGCTAATGGGCAATGAGAGACAGAAGACTCCGACTGGACACAGACACCCGCACTCCGCTTTTAGTTAACGCGCACGCTGCGAATTTTTATTGTTCAACAACGCACAGGAGAAATCTCCCACCGGCACCACCTTGGAGGTCAAGATCCATTGCCATATATACGGGGTGGCCAGTGAACGGTTGCGCAGCGCGAGCAGTCGGTTTTTTCAACCAAGAAACTCGCTAGCAGACGCTGCCTGCGTCAGCGTCGCGAGGCGAGAGAGGGGGAGAGGAGAGAGAGGGGGACGCGCATGCGCAGTGGGAGTGTGGACGCCGCGGGGAGGGATGCCTAGAGGAGAGAGGGGGGAGCGTAGGAGAGGAGAGAAGGAGGGGACGCGCACGCGCAGTGAGCGTGTGGTCGTCGTGGGGAGGGATGCCTAGAGGAGATAGAAGGGGAGAGGAAGTTTTTTTTATTTTTATTTTTTTTTGGGAAGGGTTTGCGCATGCGCAGTAAAGTGTACACGCCATCGCCACCGGACAAGGCGTGAGCTTAAGAAGCTTGCCGAACAAGCTCCTAAAATTGTTGCACACCTGTCAAATTTTTTTTTAGCAAGTAGCTTTCATGCCACAACCAGGTGTATGACAACTTTCCTCTAATGAAAATTTCTCCACCTTGTAGACTTCTGCTGAACCGATTTGACACATAATTCAAACTTCACTGCTCAGCATGCATGCGCTTGACCGCACGGAGCCCCCCAGAAGCGACTAACAGCGGCAGCATAAGTCTGGGTGGAACCCAACGGTGACTGCCTCAAGCATTCCTTTTTCAAACATTGCTAAATGCAACCGAAGAATAACACAGGTGGATACCACTCGTGCTCCATGAACTAGTGTTGGAGCAAACTACCACCTCAATATGTTTCGAGAACTGCCCGGGTGCGTCACTGCCCAGACATCTCTCCCTTCCTGCTTCATGCAATTCGTCATAACCCACCTGCTGCCTTCCAGTGAGACCATAGCGGCCAATGATCTTGCGCATCTCTTCTTTCTCCTTAACCTCCGGGAAACTGGACATCATGTACTCCAGAGCAGACATGTTCAGGTTCAGTTGCTCGGACAGGTGCTGCATAAGAAAAAGCATAAAAAATAATGTCAGCACACCCGTGTAGAAGATGCACAGATGATGCTATGGCTGCTGAAGACTATCAATACTGGATAATGAAATGTCAAACATCTTGGTCAACTGCACTTACGTTACCATCAGATTGAATCGACAAGCACAAGCAATTTATGACTAGGCAAAGCTATCGACAAGTGCAAGTAACTGCTCACGCACAGTCCAACTCTTGTAACTGGGAATCAAACAGTGCTCAAAACAGGCCAGACAGAGGAATTCAGGATGAAGCACTTTGTCAAGTGTTTTACTGTGTCCATTCCATGCTATTAGATTGACGAATATATACGCATGGTATAAGAGTTGTGATACTCCCTCGTTCAAATCACGAGAAATGCGAGATCTCTCTAGCCCTCAAAGAGCAGACTTCTACGTAAGAAGCAGACCATAGTACAGTCTACGCTCATTATAACGGACCCGCGTACAACAGACTTTCGGTTACAACGGACCATTATTCAGCCGCAGTTTGGTCTGTGTATTAAACTAATGGAGAGAAGTTCGCTTTTTAAGGGACCGCGATACAACGGACTACCGGCTACAGTGGACGACATCAGCTACATTTTTTGTCGAAATTGCGCATAAAGCGTACTTTTGCCGCATTGACGCGGGTTGACAACAGACTTGACCACGCCGCTATGTACGCACTAAAGCCGCCGTAATTTTAAATTGCGGCTGGCAACATTGGTGGCTCCAGCCAAGCCAAGCCTCCAGCCAAGCCAGTCAGAGTGCGTTGGTAGCGTTGGTCATGCGAATGGTTCAAGTGTTGCAGCTGACTGAAATGCAGTGCCAAGTGATTGCATCATTGCTCAAGGGTGCCCGCCAATCTCACATCACAAATTTCTTTTCGAGCTAAGTGTAAATAAAAAGTTTTTGTTTGTGGTTTGCGCTAGAAGTTCGTCACTCATTGCAGTAGCGTTGTTAGGCACCGTGACCAAAGTTTTGAAAGTAAGACGTTCTCGTGCACCAAGCAGGTGAGTTCCACTGTTAAATTAGTATATTAATGTGAGAGGTGCCTTGGTGCTGTTCAGTTCATAACTCTCAGACCAACTTCGGACAGTCCAGCGAGCCGTCAAGGCTGCACGGGAGCAACAGCTCCCAACGGTCAATAGGCGGCCCCATTTAAATATGCCTTCCCGTCAGGAAAAAAAAAAGAAAGAAGTTATTCCAAGCCAATCAACAAAAGTGGCTTAAAAAGCCTGCTGGAAACGCATTCATTATTAGGCTAAGCTTTCCCGCTGTGCAGGGGCCACATAGCGTCCCTGTACCTACCGTAACGGCGATCGCTCATTAATTAGAACTTGCGCTGCAATTTTGTTAATAACCGCTGCTGGTGACTGAAGTCTTTTGCAACCATGCTGTCGAATATGTTCAGCATGCATCAGCAGAACTAGCGTGCCCCATACTACTGAGAGCGAAATAGAATCTTTCGTCACACCGTGATGCCCCCCCCTCCAACCTGTGGAGTTTGGATATTATGGACTTCGGATAAAACGGACTCATTTTGCCGGATTATCATGGTCCGTTGTAACGAGAGTAGACTGTACACAGATGCAAAAGCAAACAATCGTCTTACCTGATGATATCGGGCAATCTTCAGGTGGGAATGTGTCCTGATTAAACCGTCATTAGGCACAAGCTGTGTGGGAGAACAAACCGCATCAGAAACAATGTTCCAAGACCACCAAGAAACAATTTCCTTGCACTGCAGCGACCACTACAACAAGATCATGCCAGAATCCTCAAGACTAAATTGACGCAGAAAACACTGCTACAATGCGTCAACCAAGACAAGAAAGCCCCATTGAGCAAATCTTGTCCATAACTAACAGTCAGTGGAAAGGCTAGTATACTCATTATGAAGTGAGGGTAGTGTAACTGGAAAGGCTAATGAAAGGAGTCCCCACAACTGATTTTATCGTAACCGTGTGTCATGCTACCCGCACTTTGTAGTGGACCGTTAACGACTCAACAGGTGTAAAACCAGCCGCCTCACCTCGCCACAAAGGAGCTTCAGGAGGGTCGATTTGCCGGCTCCATTGGGTCCCACCAGGGCCACCCTGGTGTCCAGATCTATGCCAAACTCCAGATCTTTATAAATCCAGGGCTGCAAAAACACCATACGTCACGCCTGACTCATCTAGATACCAAATGGTGACAGACAGTCTTGTCAATGTAGGACTCATGCTCAGTACGCCTGACACGTCTAAGAGTATTTAAGTGCATCTTTGGACTTAAAGGGACACTAAAGGCAAATAACAATTTGCGTCAGAGTGAAAGATCAATACAGTGGAACCCCGGTTTTACGTCCCCGGTTTTACGACGACCCGCATTTTACGACGGATTTGTCCAGTTCCGGCGAAAGCCCCATAGGCGCAATGCATTAAAAACCCCAATTTTCCGACGCCGTTTTACGCTGAACCCGCGTTTCACGATGATCCAGCCGCGAAGCGAGGGGACCCAATGGCGAACAAAAGGGAAGTCGTGGGTGTCCTTCGTCGCACCAGCAAGAGGGGCACCCCTTCGCATGCCAAGCGCTCGGGAAACCGGTTCATTTCGGCTTTCCGCTGCCGTTCGTTCGTCTTCCCCTCACTTTCCGAGCGGGCCGCGAAAGCGTCGTAAAGAGGCGCGGTTGTGGTTTCCCCATGCTTTCCCGCTTTCGTGGCGCAAGGGCGTCGGAAGGATTAAGTGCGGGGGACACCCAGCCTCCCGCGTACTACGGTCCTCTTTCGTTCCTTTGTATTCTCCGTGGGTGCGGCTTGGAGTACAAAGGAACCCAGGAGTGGGTACGCGGGCCGGCACTAAAACTCTCTTTTGTCTATGGGCGTAGCATCTTAGCTAGGGGGGGGGGGGGGGTGTGTGTGCTTGTGTAGCTTGGGTAGGGGAATGGGCTAGTATCGCTTGAGGGGGGCAAGTGCCCCTTTTGCTCCTTGGAGGAGACGGGACCTTTTCGGGACCTTTTCGGCGGCAGGTGTTTGGCGCAGCTGCTATATCGCTTTGCAGGTGTGTTGGCCGCAGCCACGGCAGCCGCGATGGCCAAACTTAGCGAAGATGCCCCGCCCCCCCTCCCCCCTGCCTGTTTTTTTTTTCTCGATCATCGGTGAACATGCCTTTTGTGGGTTTTAGAGCCCTTAGAGCTTGTTGGTAGTTTGCATTGAAGTCTCTCGCTAATCCGTCGTGCTAAACGTGTTTTTGTGGGCATAAATTTTCGTGTTTGGATTTTACGACGTCCGCATTTTACGACAATTTTTCACGGTCCCGAGAACGTCGTAAAACCGGGGTTTCACTGTATTTGGGAATGTCTAAAACGTCAATATTATCAACAGCAGTGCTCTACTAATCGAGAAATTAAGGCAAATGTATGACACCACATGCTACGAGTGGGACATCTAGGAAACGATCCCAATGACATCACAGCTACCGGCTACAATTAATCACTGGTAATCAAATCAGGTGTAGTAAAAAAAGAAGCTTCCGTGCATTACAACACGTAATAAAATGTTCCTTGTCCGTTTATGTTTGATTCATAGAAAAAGGAACCGCCTGGCGTTGCTATGAGGAAAGGCGCGAGTGGTTCAAAAATTGCGTTTTCGCTTGGTTAGGCTGCATAGGTGGCGCCATCTAGCGGAGCCCAGTTGCACCAAGCAAGCAGAGTATTGTTCAATGGCCGTTGTTGCTGTGGCTCCCGCTACTTTCGCTCTGCTGCTGCTAGTGTCAGCGGCCGCGCAGTAAAGGCGGGCAACGTTGGGCACGGAAACAGTGACATCAGACATTCCGCGCGCTTAGGTGGGTGATTTGAAGTGCGCTAACGCGATGCGGACCACTGAAACGTGATTTCATTTCAAAATAAGCATTTCCTTGGCACGAAAGTAGCACTACGAGGTTTCCGGACCGCTATTTCAGCAATCAACGTCGACTTAATATTTCCCTTTAGTGTCCCTTTAAGGGGAGACACTGGTCTGAAAACTGCTTGTCTTAATTTTTAGTATTTCTAGCTGAAATTTACACACATTATGTATTTTTTACTGCTGAAAACAAATCTGCACTTACTTTTTGTCTATCATGCACAGATTTTAAGATATTGACTGTTCCATACATTTGGAGTCTGCCCAGACTTTTGAAAACTTTCTTACAAAAGACCTTTATGAATTTGATATCACTGCATCCTATGAAGACCAGAGAGTGCAAGATAACCATTACTTTATTTTTAGCTGTATCGATTCAAAAGTTATGGCCTTAACAAGTACACTCATGAAGAATCAGAACTTGTTGCTTAATATTATTGCTAACTAAATCACAGTTCTAAATAAAAATGTTGCAATTTCTTGGTTTTCTTGCACTAATCAATGCACAAGCTTTCAAAAACTGCAAAAATGATCAAAATCCGACTGCTGCATCAAAAGATATTGTGGGCAACAGCCTATGATGTGATGAAAAATGCAGTTTTGAGAAAATGAGAAAAGAAGTTGATAATCTTGGTGGGTACTTATTTTGAACTGTAAGAGGCAGGAATTGGTGTTCTTATAATAGTAGAAGCCACCAGGAACATAGTCATCAACATTATTCTTAGTATGGTTTCTTTTCACTCTGTTCTCATTGGTGATAAGCTGCGTTCTAGCAGCCATCCATATTGCTCCCTCTGGAATGCATGAGAAATTCTGAACTTCTAATGACTGCCTGCCATTGCACTGTCATCAGTTAGGCTTCTCTGGGAAATGGCGGACAATGCGACGATGCACCACTGTTTAGCGGACGCATCCTCAAGCATCCAAGATGTAAGGAACAATTTACTCCACATGATAGAAATGCACCCATGCTGTGCAATCACTTTTTTTTTTTTAAAGCCCAATGACTTCGCTTCAGCCACATGAAAAGCATTCTTGTGCTGGGAACAGCTAATAGAAGATTGTGTCTTTCAAATGAGGCCAAAATGGCTATGATACTTAACATGGTTCCTGCACAGTGCGCTCTTGAATAGGACTTTTTTAGGTGCTTTGGTGAGTAAAAATGGTCATGAAACTGACTTCAAGACCAAATAACTTGACAAGTATCCATTGTAAGTCTGTAATATTTTAAAAAATAGCTTCCTTAGACCTTCTAGATTATGAAAAAAAATATTTCAAAAAATTGTTCTTTTTGAAATTTTTCCGCCTCCCAGACCAGTGTCTCCCCTTAAAAGCAGTTCCTGCATTTAATCTACAACTCGGATTACAATATTCCAAGGAAAAAAGCTAACTGTATTGTGCAGTAGCAGTGTTAGCCGAAGAGCCACACCTGAATTTGTGTATAAATATTCCAGAAACAAAATATACTAAATCTAAATAATAATAATTTCCAAAGTGAGCAACAGTCTCCTCGGAACATAACGAAGAGTGCTTGAGAGGCAACAAAAGCCAAGTCAACGGTTATGCGCAAAGGTTACATAAGGCCAGACACACTATGGTATAACAATAAGAACACAGGTTCATTTGATCTCGGTTATACTAATGTCAGAAGAGGTAACGACAAGTGATGCTCACCCCGTCGTCACTGTACCGGAAGGACACATTCTGCACCATGATCACCGGAGGAGGGATTGGACCACATGAGGGGAAGTAAAACTGCACCGTCTGCAATGAACAAGGCAAGGTCACTTAGCGAATTCGCCTGAAGAGCTCACATGTGATGCACGTGGTCATTGGCTGATTGTTTGGACAGCTCAGCGGCACTGCCTGATGTGTGATTGCGCACAGAAGTCTTAGGAGAGGAGCAGACAACACTAAAGGACGGGACACTGACAGCACTGCTTCTTCACGTCCAAAGATGTACTAAACAGCTCAGTTTAGCGCACTCTTGCAGCCCACAGGCAACATGTAGAGGAGACTGAAATTTAAGACATCTTACACTACCGTGCTCGATATTTCAAACAGCCTGCATGGCCATGAGCCAATTAGGCAGAGATGAACAGAAATGACGATATACACTGGTTTTGATATGTCGCCAGCGTGGTTGTCGGTTACATCACCAGTGCCTCACTGACAGCGGAGCTAGCCTTTAAAAAAAAACAGAAACAGCAATAGCACACAGTATCCCAGTTGCAAAAAAAGGCCAACAAATATTTGAGGTCTTTTGCACAGCTTCCACGTCTTCAGCATAAATCCAAAGGAAGTCTCAGGCAACTTCAAGGGCATCATATTTACCCTCAGTGTCTGCACCGGCAAGGGAGTATGTTTTACCGCCATGTCTTACTACACTAAGGCCCACAATCCCCCCTTGAATGACCAATGCCCATGATTTTGGTCGTTCAACCTCACCAACCAAATAACCCCTGCATGATGATGTTTCAAACTTGCACGCTTAACTACACTGACAAACTCTGGGATGATCTGAGGCAGACCTTGCGGCTTTTGCTAAGTGGAAAACTCAATGGCACAAGTACGCACCTTGTCTGCGATGACCTTTTCGGTCAATCCAGCTGCCACCATTTTGCCGAGTGTCTTCTCCTTGCTCTGGGCTTGCCTGGCCAACTTGGCACTGCCATGGCCAAACCGGGCTATGTAGTTCTAGAAATAGGTGCAGCATAATGCAAAGATAAGCAAAGGCTTACACCACTTCACCAAGTGCTTAAACATTTCATATAAAAGAACATGCATATCTACGGCAGGCTTGCACAAATATCGCTTTTCCAGTTCAAAAGTGTAGTTCAAAAGTGAAGTTGGAGCAAATTCAAACTGCAGCCGGCTTTGAAAAGTACACTCAAACCTCATTATAACAAAGTTGCATCTTACATGAAAATAAGTTCGTTATATCCGAAAATTCGTTATAAAGGGTCATTCCTAGCACTGTATCTGTTGCAAGAGTATTTTTCATTTACTTCGTTATAACCGATATTTCGTTATATCCGGGTTCGTTATATCGAGGTTTGAGTGTAGTACGGGTGTAGGTTATAGGCGGTAAAATATGCTAAATTTTGAAATTTTCTCCATACATGGCCCATTTATGCCTGTATAACATGCTTTTAAATTTTAAAAACATACTGGGCGCTGGCAATATGGACGCTAAACCGCGAAGTGTAGGTTAGTGGCGGTGTGGATTTCCCCTGGACAGACTGGCTTCACGGCATAGCAGCCCCACGCCATACCGAAACAACCTTACATGCAGGCTGCACACAGTTAAATACATTTGTTCGTTCGTTTAGAATACTTCAAAATTCCGAAAAGTGTAAATTCCTGTCGAAGCAATTTCGAGTACTACAGTATTCGTTCAAACATTCAAAGCGCCCAAAAACAAGCAGAGACACATATTCATTGCAATTTAGGCATCTACCGTATTTACTCGCATAATAGGCGCACTCGCATAATAGGCGCACCCCCCAGTTTGGTCGCGAGAAATCAGATTTTTTTATTTCAGCGCATAATAGGCGCACCCCCAACTTGGCCTTGATCAGTAGACTGTTCCGTATTTGCGCGGTTGCAATTCGACGCCCTCTTACGTTAACTGAAGCGAGGAAAAAGAAAAGACAAAAGACCGCGGCAGCGTTGCGCCAGCTCCGCGGGCTCGGCGAGTGAGGAGGGCGTCGGAGTAACCTTTGCACCGACGCCGGCGTGGCTCCGGCTTTGCCGGCCGCGCGCGCTCCGCATGGAACGTGCGATCGCGTCCTCATCAAGTGCGCTTTGAGTTTCCTGTCAGGAAAAGCGTCGTCGTTATCGCGTTTGCTACCTTGTCCGCAAATTTAAAAGCTTTTCGGCTTTCCGATGCGAGCTTTTGCCTTTGCTGCCGCTACGCGGACTTGCACAAGCTCGGCGGACTATTGTCGCCGTTGATTTCCCGTCCGCGAACCTAAACATCGTATCACGTGCGCTGCTCTTGGATCAGTGCTTGAGTGCGATCTTTACGACGCCCAATCTTCATTTTGTCTTATACAAATTTTCCGCGACAACATGCCGAACCGGCTAGGCCTAATCAGCGTTGGTTGCATTTCGGTCGCGGTCGCGGGCGATCAAAGTTGCTGTTTTGTACGGAATCAACGTAATTCTTTGCGGTGGCTCTACTTGAAGGAAAGGGGGCATGGGTGGCGGTTGTAACACTAGAGTGGTGGTTCGCGATTCGATTGCAATGTCTTGGATATGGGTGCGAGCCCGTGAAATCGAACGATCGGTACCGTTCAGCGCACAAAATTTCGGTCGTGATATTCGCATAATCTAGGTGGCCTGAAACGTAATCGGCAAATTTCCGCCTAGCTTCTTTTTCCACGATCGTTTTGTTGACAATGCGGGTCTAGCGATGTTAAGTTTTGGAAATTTGAATGCTTGTAAGCACACGGCATCGCATGCCGTGTGCTTACAGACTGCATGCTCAACACGTTTTGCGCTAGTGTAGCCTATGAAGAAGGTTGTTTCGGCTGTAGTGCGAATATTCGTGATTTCGGCGACTTTCGTTATCAGCGGTCTATGCTGTAGACGGAAATAAAATTTCCGGAAATTTTACCCCGCGTAATAGGCGCACCCCGAACTTGGAGCCGGATTTTCTGAAAAAAAAAGTGCGCCTATTATGCGAGTAAATACGGTAAATGAAGCAAAGTCTGTACTGTATCATGAAACCCGGTTACACCAAACAAACTAATCAAACGGCTACTTACTTTCATATGTGCGATCTGGCTCTGTTCCCAGTTGTAGCGCTTCATTTGGTTCTCTAGAAGTTCAATGCGAGTCTTCACGAAGGCATCGTAGTTACCCTAAAGCACAGAGAGAGCAAATCGACCATCACACACCATTGCAGCAGTACCCTGCGGAGAAGTGCTCTCATACTAAACAAGTTGAAAACAAACTTACGCCGTAATACTTGAGCTTTTGGTTGTCTAGATGAATGATGTTTGTACAGACACCGTTCAGGAAGTCCTGAGAGTGGGATATGATCACCAGGATTCGTTTGTACCTGCGCAGTCAAATGCCACCACGAGCCAAGAATGTCAAGAACCAAATGAGCAGTAATGCATATTCAGAAAAATGCACAATACAGCATTGGCTGAGACGTCCCCCCCCCCCCCCTTTTTTTGTGCGTTGGTGAAAGGGGGGAGGGAGGCAGCAGCTTGTGTAACTAAATCATGGAAACACTGTATCCATGCCTTGCTGTGGTCGTTACACTGGTCGGTGATTTTGCAAATAATCCAAGAATGGATGATGCCTTTTACTTTAGTTAGCAACGAAGAAGCTCCCTTCAATGGACTGGCCGAAACAGTCTCTAGGCTACAAATTAACAAAACTTGCCACTTTTCCATCTGCTAGAAGACTGGAAGCACATGAGTACATAGGGGCTTATGGGCTGCTGCATGGACCTACGATATCTTGGGCAGGTCACACAAGGCCTCAAAAGCCTAGGAGTGGGAGTGAAGTTATAAAGAGTGTACTGTGCACTCTACGACTCACAGTCACCTCTTCTAACTGTCACAAAAGCATTTTGCCAAAGCCAACGTGGACAAGATGCCGACAGGTCAATAACAAAATCCACCCACGTTTTCAGTTCTTCCTCCAGCCAGACACAAGCGTCCAAGTCAAGGTGGTTGGTGGGCTCGTCCAAGAGTAACACGTGCGGTCGGACGTAGAGTGCGCGGGCCAGGGCAATGCGCATCCGCCAGCCTCCTGCAGATATCCAGTGACACCATGTTACAAGGGACACAATTTCTGGCTATGCCATCTGCAACACGTATCGACACTTTTCAATTATTGCTCCCCACCACACTTCATGCAATACGCATAGACAACATGGCTGTGATACGCCAAGATAAATAAAACACCAGTGGAGTATACCACAGGACCCGAGGACCTTAACCATACTATTCCTCTGCCCGTCCCTGTGTGATGCCTTGTGGCACCTGTTTAGACCGTTCTATGGCTACAACTTCCTTTCTTATCCTTAATAATGACACCTGCTTGTGTTCTACAGTAGACTCCTGTCAAACGAAACCTGAAAGGACCTGGAAAATGTGTCTCGTGTAACAGGAGTTTCATTTACTGAGAGATAAACAGGGGTGCAGAATTTAAAGGGGCCCTGCAACACTTTTTGAGCATGGTCAGAAAACGCTGCGGATCGGTAGTCGAGGCTCCTGAGAACATGCGAGCCAAATATTAAAGCGCTGCACGCGGCCTGGAATTCACAATAAATTATCAAAGTCAGCTAAAAATTGCTTTCTCTTCTCTCGACAAATGACGCTACAAGCTCAGAAATCACTTGTTACAGCCATTGTATCAGCCATTAGCTGATTTGAGCATGGCGCGCTCGGTTGTTACTCGTGCCGCCGCTGGAGGCCGTGACTTGTCCACGCGTGCGCGCGATCGCATGGAAAAGTGGCGTATTCGAAGAAAAAAACAGAGAAAAAGTGCTGAAGGTCACGAGGCGCGCGCGACTTATTTTCTTTCCCCGTGCCATCCCTCCCTGCTTAGCTTCCAGCGCTTTCGTCGGGACGAGAGAAGAGAGAATGCAATTGCAGCGTACGAGAAATCTTTGTAACTCCGCTTGTACTGGACGGATTCCAAAAATTTTTGCGGCGGTGAATTCGTGATGCAATAACCTCCTTTAGTGAATCCATTCCATGGCTAGTTGGAAAAGTGTTGCAGGGCCCCTTTAAGTACAAAACCAATCATATCAGAGGCAGTTATTCCATTTAAGCAGCTATTTTGTTTAAGAGCGTTTCGTTTACTGAGAGTCTACTGTACATGCCAAAACCACCCCTACTATGAGGCACGCTGCAGTAAGGGGACCATGAATTACCGTATTTACTTGCGTAATGAATCCACCTTTTTTTCAGAAAAGTTTGCTCCAATTGGGGGGGGGGGGGGGAGGGTTCATCACGCGGGGAAAAAAAAAATCGCGGGAGTTATAAGAGCAGAAATTTTGCGTGACATTATTATGAAACTCGCTGTGAAACCACTGCTGGCCTTGAAGTCAGTGGCAGGAATGATTTGACTGCGGAGCCTCTTAACATACCTATTCGAGAACTTTGCTCCCACAAGGGGAAACTTTCCTTGTTTTGGCCCACGAAATGCGCGACGATTTTTTTTTCCTTTTTTTTTTTCTGTAGCCCGAAGCTCTTATTCTTGTTTCATCAAGTAACGAACGCACACGGATTGACGCTGAAGTGTCGTCCAGTCGCTCCGTTCTCATGCCGGCCATGCAGCTAGCGTACCGGCCCAACTTGCCCTACGTAGCAGGCGTCCGACGAAGTTCACCGCAAGTTCACCGCGAGAACCCGACAACCAGGGCGCCTCGATGGCAGCGTTTCTTCGTTACTTCGTACACTGGCATAGAGGCGCCCTACCGACAACCAAAACGCGTCGGATGGCGATGCAAGCACGTTGCAGGTGCATGGTTGCGCCTGTTTTTATGCCGCTGTGCTGTCGTGGCGCTATCAGCAAGGAGGTTTCTTCTGCGTTCGACAGATCGCGCTCCGCCGCAAAAGGTGCGACTTTTAAATTTCGACCCACGTCGTTCGCGCTCGCGCTGCTCGCAACTGTTTAGCATGGTTGTCAAAAGATGTTTGAACTTTTGTTGCGTCGTTTTCTGATATAATGGCGGGATTTAACGTTCTTTCTATCGTCAACGGCACTGGCTATCATTCCAAAATAAAATGAACAGATACATACATTAAAAAATAGATTTTTATTTTTCAAGGACCAAAGTGGGGGGGTGGGTTTATTATGCGAGTGGGTTCATTACGCGAGTAAATACGGTAATTTTGACCACCTGGGGCCCCTTAACAAGCACCTCGTGGGGCTGCTTGCATGCCCTGACAGTGTTTTGACTAGAACTGTGCGAATAGTAAAATTTTGGGTGTGAAGCGAATTCGAATACTTCGAAGCGGAATTATACGAAATACAGTTAAGCCTGCCTATAACGAACCTCCATATAACGAATGCCTCAATATTACGAAGTTTTCCTATTCCCCGCCATTACTCCATAGAAGCACATGTATTTGCGACCTCCATGTAACAAAGTGGCAGCGGGAAACACCTTTGATGTAACGAATTTTCGCTGCCAATAGCTAACACCATTGGGTCATTCCACACCAAACGTCCCAGCCATTTTGGCGACCATCTCAAATGTACTCGAAAAAAATCGTGCTTATTCGCTGCGTTGAAAGCAATGAATTGCTAGAATATTACTGAGAGAAAAAAATTTTTGGCCACGTGGGTGCCTTCTGAATTTCCCGGAATGTCGTCTGGGTGTTGTTTGTGAGAATATTTATTCCAAGAGTATCGCTTTGTTGTTTTTCTACACCAAATCTGGTTTACATATTAAGCAAAGGTGTTTGTGTAAGGTGCTTTAAGCCGAATAATATTAGTGCCAGTTTTCTGCCATGTAAGCCTCCAAGAATTTAGCCAAAATGTTCTATGTTTGCATTTTTTCCATTGCAATAATTTGCATTGCATGAATATCTGAGCAATGAATACTTAGTCCACACAACATGTAGTTTGCGAAAAAAATATTTTCAGACCCCTCAAGTTTCTAAACTTTACGGGAAAAAATCACGAATTTCAGAAAATCGTCATTTTTGTCCCCATTGTGATGCAATTTGCACCACGTGGTGGTCCAATTAAAAATCAGATTTATACCTCAATCGAAAGCAAATGAACAGTTCTTCTTATAAGGCAAGATTTATCATTACAATTTTTGTTTTAAGGAAGAAAATAATTTTTGAAGTTACCCATTGATGACAATGGGGAACTTCAACCAGGAAGCTGTCCTATGACCGAATGGGCATATAGCCGTCAATGGGAAACTTCGAAAATTATTTTCTTCCTTAAAACAAAAATTGTAATGATAAAACTTGCCATATAAGAAGAACTGTTCATTTGCTTTCGATTGAGGTATAAAGCTGATTTTTAATTGGACCACCACGTGGTGCAAATTGCGTCACAATGGGGACAAAAATGACGATTTTCTGAAATTCATGATTTTTTCCCGTAAAGTTTAGAAACTTGAGGGGTCTGAAAATATTTTTTTCGCAAACTACATGTTGTGTGGACTAAGTATTCATTGCTCAGATATTCATGCAATGCAAAATATTGCAATGGAAAAAATGCAAACATAGAACATTTTGGCTAAATTCTTGGAGGCTTACATGGCAGAAAACAGGCACGAATATTATTCGGCTTAAAGCACCTTACACAAACACCTTTGCTTAATATGTAAACCAGATTTGGTGTAGAAACAACAAACGATACTCTTGGAATAAATATTCTCACAAACAACACCCAGACGACATTCCGGGAAATTCAGAAGGCACCCACGTGGCCAAAAAATTTTTTCTCTCAGTAATATTCTAGCAATTCATTGCTTTCAATGCAGCAAATAAGCACGATTTTTTTCGAGTACATTTGAGATGGTCGCCAAAATGGCTGGGACGTTTGGCGTGGAATGACCCTATTAGAAAAATATTCGAAAATTCGAATACAGTCGAGCCCGCTTATAACGAACCTGAGCGTGACGTGGCATCCGTTCGTTGTATCCCGAAGTTCGTAGTAAATGAAACACAACTTTAAAAATTTGCAAGTGAAAACATAACTTATTTTTTTTCGCAAAAAGTCCGTTAGGCACGTGTTTCGACAGTGCAGATTCGATAAGGGCGGTCTACATTTTATTTAAAGCGGCAGCGTGCTCTTCGCCGAGGCCATTGGCATAGACAGACTGCTTGAGGCTAGAGGCACGCTTGTGGGCGCTGGCTCCACAAAGTTTCGTCGTCGTCGTCATGCTATTCCTCCAAATCGCTCTTGCCGCGCACTTCATTCACAATGCCATCATCTGTGCACGGTTCCGCAGTGTTGGCATTATCGTCGGCCGTAATGAAATCATCCCAGCATATGTCTCGCCCTCCCATATCGGAGTCAACGAAGCGCTAACATAAATCGCCGCCGGAGTGGTCCTCGGCGGAAGCTTCAGGCTCCGCATCAGGTCCGACGTTGACGAAGCCGGCCTCGCGGAAACAGTTTTGCACGCATGTAGCCGTCACTTCCGCCCACGAAGCCTTCACCATCTCCATAGCTGAATACAGAGACACCCGAAGCCGCTTCGCAGTTTTAGGCGCCTTGAGATAGCTCGGTTAGAATGGCTCGCTTGATAGCAATGTCCAGCACTCCTCGCTTCGCGGCAGGCTTCCCGTCCACCATCCCGACCACACACGCCTACCAACAGCGAGCAAGATGCGCACGTGCGACACACAAGCAAGGACGCGTGGAACTGCTCTGGGCCCGTTTCTACACAGAAAAAGAAACTTCCTAATTCGAGCCAGCCTGGCCGACATCGCGGAGCGGTGGCAACAGGCGAAGGAGTTGCGATAAAGAGGGAAGAGAGGGAAGCAGATTTGCGAGAACGGCGGGAAGGCGACCTTGAAGGCTAAAACACGCGGGGAGAAGGTAGCTCGGGTAGCTTGCTACAAAAGCAACGAAACGCGCATCTGACGCGTAAGAAAACTTGGGAGAGTGGCCTGTGCACGCTGAGGTCGGAGAATCGCATTGTGGTGGTGGCTGTTCACGAGTCAGATAATTTAGGAACTGTGCCCGCTCTGTCCACACGTGCGCGTGCGGAAGGGTGAAAACGGCTGTCACAAGGGACGGATCGCAAAATATCGAACTTGGTGGGGCTTGCGCGGCCCCACCGACTTGGATAATTCGCGATTCATTCTGTGTAACAGCCGTTACACGGAACGAAAACACTGGGCTCGTCTGGCGATGCGGGGTGCTCGGAGCAGCAGGGTGACAAAGGACGGAGGGGTGCGCAACAAGAAAAAAACGGTCGGGCAGAGCGACAACTAGACGGCTAGAAAGACAGGGTCTGCGTTTAACAATGAGAATCTTGGGAACCTCGCCGATGGTTTATCGGTGGTCGAAAGTGGTGTCTCGGGCAGTCGCCCGAGCGCCGACTCCGTTCGCTGTAACCGATCGGCAGGGCTCAGAGACGTTCGTTGTAAGTGCGATTTTGTGCCATTGAAATAATGTATATTGCCACGGTCACAGGGAATCGTTCGTTTTAAACGAAAGTTCGTCTGAAGTGGGGCCGTTATATGTGGGCTCAACTGTATTCACACACCCGTAGTTTTCACTGCATGGTGCCTGCATGTCCTGTAAGCCAGCTTTGCAGCAGGACACAGGTCAAGCCAAGACGGCACTAGTATTCCTGCGTTGGCACCACCCGAGGATATGCAGGGCAATGAAGATAGGTGCTCTTTCTCTTGAACCTGGAAGCACATTGCATGCAACTGAGCCTCATGTGTGCAATGAGGAGCTCTGTCGGCATGATACTGCAGGCACCTTCCTGTTCCTCCAAATAAGTCAAATCTCGTTATAGCGAACCTCAGATTAACGATTTTTTTCAGATTAACGAATTTTTCGAAAATCCCCCTCCAAATGCCCATTAATTTAATGTAAAAATGTTTCACTACTATGAATTTCGGAATACCGAATGTTTCAGAATAACGTACCGAATTTTATTGCCCTTGTATATCCATAACACCTCAAAATAACAAATGGCAATTTCAAAAAGTTACTCGTGGCTGTAGAAACAATGCCCAGCTCAGTACCTGCCGCTATCATCATCAGAACGCCTGTGTATTGCTCTTCGTGCCTGCCCTAGGCAAATGCGCGGTAGGCGGTAGCCCTATCGCCATCACCATCGGCTGTACTTATCCTGACTTATCTTTCGCGTCAGGTTTCGGCGTTTCGCCGCGTGCCTTTGTTTCGTCGGGCAGCTTTATCTGTGCGCTTGTTACACGGCTGTTTTCTCGCCTTCAGATTGGTGGCTGTACGTTCACGACGAGCTCCGGAAGCAGCACGAAAGGAATGCGGCGACAGTGAAAAGTGCGACGCGAGTGACCTATGGGATGAAGTCGCCGATGATTCACCCGTGCATGCTTCACAAACGTTTGAACACTACGCACAGTGCGACAACGAAGTATGCACGTCGGCTTAGCTGGCGACCGATAAGATCCATATCATTTGTCGTCATAAGGAAACGGCGACGAGAGCGAATACGACGTTTACACAGCGCGCACGAACCAACGCGAACAATCGGTATCTAAACGCCGATGCTTCGAAGTGTGTAAGAAG
The DNA here is from genome assembly GCA_030522465.1 of Rhipicephalus appendiculatus. Classification (NCBI taxonomy): domain Eukaryota; kingdom Metazoa; phylum Arthropoda; class Arachnida; order Ixodida; family Ixodidae; genus Rhipicephalus; species Rhipicephalus appendiculatus. The sequence continues at coordinate 8,409 of JALIZH010032912.1, read as the reverse complement.
GATGCGCACGCCTAAGAGTTCGTCTCGCAGCAGTCGAGCTGCACCCATCAGGCTAAGATCGCGCTGTTCCTCGAATAAATGTGCACTGGTTCCGTAATATTTCATGTGTTCGGTTTTTCACGCTTATTAGAGTACAACGCGATCGTGGATGCACAGGTAGGCGATTGATGTTGTTGCGTTTACGATTTTTGCGTTAATTTTTAATACTTTCACTACGACTTTTTAAAATAACGAATGATTTTTAGCGGTCCCGAGATTCGTTGTATCGAGATTTCACTGTACACCTACTTTCACAGACCTGACCCGTGAATCACAATGGCTTGAGTTTTCGGCGGGGGTGTACTTTAATCGCTTGTTGTCCTGATGCAGCCAGTCCAACATCGTCGACTCTGCAGCGTGTTACATTGTCAGGCTACTATCTGATCAATTCAAGTAGCGGGCCTATCTGAACAATTCAAGTAGCGGGCTTATTATCTAAAAGGTGCAAAAGAATGCCCTTTGTTCCACGAGTCCAAGATCTCACATCTGATGCCCAACGTGGGGCTCTTCTTTACTCTTCACTTTCAAAAGGTAGTTCAAATTTGTGGTTTTCTGTCAAGTAGTGCAACCAGATAGTCAATATTTGTCCCACGAACTACGTAATGAGAAGGTTTTACTCTGTGCACCACTTGAATTGCAAGAGAAATCGCTAAACAATAATAAAAGCCTCGTCTTCAAGAGGTGGCCTGCTCTGAACTTACCCGAAAAGTCCTTGCACTTCTTCTGCTGCATGGCGGTTGTGAACCCTAGACCGTGCAGAATGTAGGCCGCCTTCGTCTCGGCCATGTCGGCACAAATGTCGTCGAGACGTTCGTAGACGTCGAGCAGCTGCTCCTGGGCTTCTGCATGGGCAGCCAGGAAGGAGCCAGATTAACAAAAGGTGGTTATGAACTTACGTTTTCAAATATTTCTGCACAAATAAACAAAAGCACAGCGAAGCTAAAGGCCATATAGCCTAAAGAGGCTTTGCTCCGTGGTGACATAAGTGACAAACTGATGGAATGAAAAGAATCAAATTCGGCAATCAGTGCTATTCAATGCCCCTTAGTACAAATAAGGTAGCGGCAAAACTGTATAAACATAGCCAAAAGAAAATATATTGGCAACAGCTAAATTTCACAACACTTTGTGCGACATATGCTACACAAATGAAAAAGACGGAAGAACAGTAATAAATCAAAATGGAAAGCGAGGCTTACAAGCCAACAGATATGAACATTTACAAGCATTATATACATCACCAGTGTGAATTAAAACAAAAGAAGATGACACATATACATAGAGACATCAAAAAAAAATTTTTTTTTTCACAGCTACTACAGGACTGAAGTGCACAGTTTCGCAGCCACAAGGCCAGCAGTCTATGGGGCCACATTTTGTATGTACAGTAAAACCTCGTTAACCCGGATCTCACGGGACCAGAGAAAATGTCCGAGTTAACCGAATTACGGATTATCGAATGGACCATGAAAACAAAAGGAAAATGTACTCGGCACAGACAGACCTTTATTTCATGAAAAACTGTGTTATTTTTGTCCACCTCGTCGTCGGAATTTGTGCTAGAACGATTTTCTTCAACCCCATCAGGCGGTGGTGCACGCACTCGCTGTCGCTGGCTGCTGTGGCCGCTTCACTCCGGTGACGGTCGCCATCATTGTGAAGCGCGACGGCGGTGCAACGTGCACAAGCACAGCCGGAGAACGTATCGTGCACGAGCTCGCATGCTACGCGCAACGTCACAACACAAAGAAACCAGCAGCGTAAACTGTCCCGTCGTCTATGCGTGCCGCCATTGCGCTTTTAATAGACACTGGATGCGCCGGCGGCCCCAGCGCTTCCGCCGGGTGGTAACTAGCGCCGCCTAGCCACTTCCCCCTCATTTACTATCATCATTATCATATTCTGCTGCAGTTGTTCGTTCGGTTTCGGTTTCTCCAAAACTCCGGTTCCGCCGTCGGTTACGGCAAGTAGGGCTTGCGCCTCCAAGCCGCCAAGATCCCACGATTCTAAGCATGAAGTACTGATTGCGCTCTCCGGAGTTGTCCGAGTTAACCAGTGTGCGGCTAAATCCCTCCGAATGAATGAGCGTCTGACACCATTGAAGTATACACAGTTTTGCCGGGACCGCGCCGCGAGTCCGAGTTGACCGAATTTCCGAGTTAACGAGATCCGGATAAACGAGGTTTTACTGTATCAGTTGCTGTGGGGCAAGAATATGTTCACATAAACCACAGTCTAGCATGCTGTAGCATAATCAATCTTGGCTGCTGCCACCGGCAACCCAGTGTCACCCTGAAATTTGTACGAATCGGGATTGTATCACTCGAGATTCCGTTGTACAACGAAATCCCCACGAATTTTGGCAAAGACGGGTATGTTAGCCAGCCCGTAACAATGTGGCCACAACAGAGAGAGAAAGACGTTGTAGGTACCGTCGTCTTCGATGTGTGCCAGCTCTTCGGCAAGCTTCTCGAGGCGGTTGCGCTCGCTGTCCACCTCTAGGACAGCCTGCAGTGCCGTCTTCTCGCTGGGTGCAATCTCTCGTGTAAGATGGTAGATATCCAACTGCGACTGGATGGGCACCTCCCGGCGACCCAGTGCTGACAGCAGCGTCGATTTGCCTGTGTTCAACGAGACCACAACGAAGAAACAGCGACGTATCAGCAACTCCAGTGTAATAAAATTCTCAACATCCAATGCTCGAGAGGGAGAATGCAAAGTGAGCAAGCTTTTTACTTCAGCGAACTTGCATCCTTTTGCAATTAGACGGTTATTTCAAAAAGGACTCCGTGTAATTTCATTCGAAAAGCAAGTGACACATACTCAATGTCATTTACACATAAATACTTTACACTATGACAACACTTATGTATCTTTGCACAAGAGACTATGGTAACAGCAGCACTGTCAGACTGAATTTGATGGCGTTTGTGCGGCCAAAGTTTAGTATGAGATCCCACTGACACGGCTGTTATTACGTGGATCAGAAAAGCTAACAATCGCTGCTACAGATGGAAATCATAACAGTCTGATATTGCAAGAAAAAAAGTCACTTGCACACAGTAGCATCGAGTCATCATACTAAAAAGAAGGAAACGGAAGCATTACGCTCGTATTAACACAAACATTATCCCCTGGCTGGCCCACATTTTTTCGTCGTGTGCCGTCAAGAGTTTTTTAAAACACACAAAGTCCACAGAACTTCAGCGATTCAAGCATGACAATCACTTCACACGGCAGTAGGGCCCTTTGCACAACCAGTGGATGTTTGAGGCATGCAGGGTGATGCACTGTGGTATATGACAAAAGCATGAGCCTTTGTGAGTCATTGTAACTGCATTATTTGGCCGCCTGGCAATCCCGTGATGCTTACTGGCAGGCAATTATAAGGTCAGTATCACAGAGTGTCGTACTTTGCACATTATCTCAAACATCTTTTCACACATAGAACGTATCTATCTACGCTATGCTGCCGATTACTATTTACATGAAGCAAATAAATACTGTATGTGAAAGAAGACTGGCAAAAGCTTTCTTTGTCCGCTTTATGTTCTGTCTGGAGTTTGTCAAACAAGTATTAGCGCTACAAAATAGTATGTTAATTATTACTAGTAATCAGCTGCACTATATGGCCTAAAAGGAGGTAGCATTGAAAACTGGTCGAGACTGTAATAGCGTTGCATTCCATACCAAGGAACGTCCTCACACAATTGTGTCACTCAAACATTCCCAAGCACTCCACACTCCACAAGAGCTCAGTAAATTAATGTCAACCAGATCACACGGAACACGTAACAAATGATTGAGAAAGCAGAGGGACACCCACCGCTGCCGTTGAGGCCGATGAGCCCATACCGTTGGCCACAGTTGAGCTCGAGACGCGTGTCGACCAAGATCTCCACGCCATGGAAGGTGATGGACAGGTTGTCAATCTTGACGTCCCGCGAGCGTGGGTGTACGGCCAACACTCCAGTGCAGGCCCTCGCTGCCGCATTCAACCGCACGTCTTCCTCGAGGCGCCGCACGAGCTCACGCTCGGCCTCTGTCAGATGTGTGTATCACAAATCAGTGTCAGTCGTGCTGGCTTAGCTCTACGCTCAAAAAGGCTGCGGGCAAGGCAAATAAATTATGGAAATTATCTGGTATAACTATGCTCACAGATATATATTTTTTTTCTCTTTTATTAAATATAGTGCCATGTGTGACTTTCCACATTCGTTCTGTGTATACCGCATGTGAGTAACACAAATCATATTCCGTTTTACATGTACTATACACTTTTTCTACCTTCGTGATGTACGTGCCTTTTTTATTGCCATTCCGTTTCACCTATTTAAAACCATCTTTATGTAACTGATACATTACTAGCCTGACTGGCTAAGGATCCAGACGTGCGATAATAATATTACTGCACAGTTTCTGTTCCCGAATTAATCTATTTTTCATTCACTTTCATTTAAAAATATGCAAGGCTGCGTTAGTTCTCTTTTTTCATACACACAACCGTGTTTTTTTTACATCATTCAAATGAAGTCATATGTCAACAAAACTGCTACAGGAGTAAACCGATTGCTAATTGTGAGGTTTTTCATTGTTTGGCCCAAAATTAGAGGGTAACTGGTCTTCATACCCACTCCTGCAAGAGACTCCTGCCTTTAAAGAGGGCCCTGCAACACTTTTTGAACATGGTCGGAAAACGCTGCCGATTGGCAATCGAGGCTCCTGACAACCCGTGAGCCAAACGTAGCACAGCATGCAGCCTGGAATTCACAACTGATTATTAAAGTCAGCTAGAAATCGCTCGCTCTTCTCTCGACAAACTCAAATGATGGTGCCATAATCCCGAATTCCACGGCCATTGGTCGAATTGAGCATCGCGAGCTGCATAGTTACCACTGCCGTCGCAAGATGGTGCCACGCGCGCGCTCGCGATCACACTGAAAGCAAACTGCACGTTCGAAGAAAAAAGAAGAGGATGTGCTCAAAGTCATGACACATGCTGACGAATGGACGTAGCTTCTTGCCCCCTTGTCATCCCCCCCCTATGCATAGCTTTTAGCCTGCTCGCTAGCACAAAGGGAGAGAGAAGGCACTTTAAGTGTGCAGCAGATCCTTGCAACTTTGCTCGTACTTGACGGATTCTAAAAATATTTACGGCAGTGAACTCTTTTAATGAAGCCATTTGACGATTACTTGAAAAAGTGTTGCACGGTTCCTTTAATGGAGTTTGCCAAGAAGTAGGTGAACCACACATTCCTCTGTTTTCATCCCAGGACATGAAGTTTTCCAGTTTTTTTTTTTCACAGCAAAGTAACGTGTTATGTAAGTTAGCATCACACTAGCAAACAGAATTGCACCTAGTTCATTTAAAGGGACACTAAAGCGAAACAATGACTTGGTTTAAGCGAAACAATGACTTGGTTTAGATTGACAAACTGCACTCTGAGAACTCTAATGCCATACGTTTCACTATCATGATTTCATTATTAGTGGAAAAATCAAGGTTGAAGTTTTATTTTTAAATTTGGCGCCGATATCTGCGCGCGTGACGTCAGAGATTCCAAATGTATTTTTCGTATTTTCGCGACATTGGCTCGATGAAATTTTCTGAAACTTCGTATGCTAGGTCTATGGCACCCACAGATGACAATGCACCTCATTTTTATCGGTTAGAAGCTACGTAGGACTCAGTAGACGCCTTCAGAATCTATGACGTCACGGTGTTTGGTGCGGGAATCTCAAGGTGGCGTCTCAACCCGCATTTTCTTTTCGGGTGTTTTCTCGCTTACCAAGCGTCGTGTCGAGGTAAAAGTGGTGTTTTCGGGATTGTGAAATTGGACTTAACTAATACGCGAAAAATCGTTTTGCCCTTTAGTGTCCCTTTAACAAGCATCACCGACACAACCTTGACGACCTTCAGCACGACAAATGGCCAAATAGCAAACAGAACAACTGTTCCCAAAAAGCGTCAATGAAACAGACGCTTGCTCTGCAGATGAAATCAATGTACATTATGTGCAACCTTCCAAAGAAGCTGTTAACGACAGCAACAACACAAATGTAATTTCTTGCTTTCTCATAATGATGACAGCAACATCGTAAGCACATAGAGCAAGTCGGTGATTCAATTATTTTTACTCAAAACTGTGTTAGGATTGATTTTAGTAAAAAACATGTTTAATTGCTTTTTAGTTATGCACTTTCTGGCAGCCATGTGTAAAGAATATTTTAATAAATAGTAAAGTTGATGCCTTCATCAAAAGACCGCGCCTTTTTGCCTGAAGGAGATATGAACATTATAATACTGGAGACATTAAAAATAAACATACACGTGATTTCATTTGTCCAGAGGGAAGTGCTTGTTTTAAAAACCGTGCTCCGTATCCCCCCCGACCATACAGTTTGCGTGTGAAGCAGAAAGGTAAGCGGAAATTGCACAAACGAAACTGAACGCCTCCGCACCACACAGCTGATGGCAATCGCGACCTGTTACTCAAGACGGGTCAACGTCACGAAGTGACGCCACGTCTTCCGTCAAGAAAAAAAAAAAAAAAAAAAAAAAAAAAAAAAAAACGCTCACGCTACATACCGCTCATGTTGTCGCCATTCAGCAGACCGTCTCCCTGGCAATCTCCGTTCTCGATAGTTTTGTCGGCGGCGTCGGCATCCCCGTTGGCCGCATTTTTCACCGTCTTCTTTTGCTGCTGCTGGTTCCTGCTCTTCACTGCCTCCTTCTTCTTGGCATCGCGCTTCTTTTTGGCGTCGGACGGCATGGCTCTCTGTTGAAAAGAAAGCGACGGCGCCCGTGACGTAGTTGGTTTCGCCGACGCGAACATTTTTTATAAGCCTAAACTAGGTTAGCGAGACAACCGAGAACAACTATCGTATCACATTTCCTCCCCAGTTTTTCGGCTTCGGCAGAAGGAGCTAAGGCGTGCTTAAACCGAGCATACGTCAAAAAATACCGCAGCGCACGCGACTTCCCAAGATCAGCTGTGACGCGCGCGTGCGGGCAATTTTTATCAGCGGCAGCCTCGGCTGTTGCGTGTAGGCCAGTACAGGCTTTTATTTATTTTCTTATTTTCCTGCCTCGGAAACTTCAACAGCGGGCCGCGAAAGAGAACTGACTGATCGGTTCGCCACCGTCTACAGGACAATAGGAACATTGCGCGGGATCTCATCAATTATCGACGCAACCTCGACTGACTCACAAGGAGCGGCCACACCGGCTGATCATCGAATACGCAATTAAAAAAGAGCGCAGCGCCGACGATCTGCCGCCGCGGACAGCAAATACAAGTCCAGGCGCCGAAGTCCCGTCATTAACGCGCTCTTTCTGTAACGAATAGTCTGTAATTTATGCTCGGCCCGCGAAAAAAAAAATAAAAGTAAAAATAAGGGCGTCTGACGTGTGACAAAGGACTTCCCCTACTAGGCCACTCATTCATTCCGCTGGCCAGGCGCCTCGACTATTTGCGGTGAAAGTAGGCGCGTTATGGACGTAATGAAGGTTTCAGAGGCAAACTGAAGACGTCCGCTTACCTTTGGTTTCTTCAAATTACGAGGCTCTGGATTGCTTGTTTCTTTAAATACGTTAAATAGGCACGACCGGGTTACATCCGAATCCTCATTCCAGAGACAGAAGAGCAGAGAGCGGCGTGGTGCGGAAAATAGCGCCGCAGCAAATGTTATAAGGTGTCAAAATTAAAGAAAATATAACGTGGTTGCATAAAAAATAAACAAAATAAAAGTTATGTTGTATTATTATTCAGATATTGAAATGCAATGAATATTTAGCAGTTTTTTTTAAAGTACATTGACGTCATGGAAAACTCGGAAAAGTGTGACAGCAGTAGGTTTGAAGTAATCGTGGAAGCAGCCATATTACCTCAAGTGGCAAGAATGCTTCAAACGTTTTTCGCTTTCGTTTAATGCTGCAGTCTGAAAACAGCGTGTGCCCTTTAGGACATCTTTTGTCACACAGCGACCGTCGTGATCTGCTTACTTTGATTTTCTGTCTTGTAAACTCGGCCCACTTTCCCACCAAGAACGTAATGTCACGCTGACGGTGCGCACGCTGTTCGTGATCCTGTCTCATGACGAAAGGCAAAATCAGTCTCTCTAGATTTTTTTCTCTCGTCTTTTCAAGGGACTGTAGGAAAAATTACAAGATCATAGCGCAACCCGAGTGAAGCTTTAGTACCGGTTAACAGCACATGTCAACTCGCAAAGTTGCTACACAGCGGTCGAGATGACGCAAACTATGCTCAATACGCTGTATACTTTCACGCTGCTCTGTAATTTTTGCTGCTTCAGTTGAGATTGGACATGCCGATTCCGAAATATTCCGGCACAATGTTCAATCTATAA